>OX371225.1:189801771-190401771 GCA_947310385.1 Nephrotoma appendiculata | reverse complement strand
AAGTGTTCTGTAGGATTTCTATTGAACAAGAGTTTTATAAGATTAAAACATAAACAAATTTTTATGGGGAACGCTATAAGATTTATTGTTTAAATTCTTTAACAAGAGCCTTTAAAGTGTGTTTCTTTTAGAAAATATGACATTTGTTTGAGTACCGCAGAAAACAAAACTTAATGATCGACTTAACTCTAAAACTAATTAATGTTATAAATCGATTGTTAGATATACATATTACTGTTTTATTCTGTTTTTTTATTTCAATAATATAGTAAATATGTCTCTAAATATAAGCCAGTGGCAAAATATTCTCCTAATAGTCTTGGATAAGTTCTCTTAAGAAAAACTCATACCTCTCCCTTATTACATATTTACTTTATTCTTACATAGGATAAAGATAAAAATATTCTTGTAATACTCTTAGATGTTTTCTATAAGAAAAACTCATACTTTTCCCTTATTACATACTTACTATATTCTTACATAAGAAAATAATTAAAAATATTATTTTAGGTGACATTTCTGTCAGTGGCGAGCTCAGGGTAAACGCATTTAATTATTTGGTGATAAAGTATACAAATACACAGTATTGCAACAGTATAACCGAGTTGTTGTATCAGGTGAATCTGGCCAAGTCCAGGACATAGTGTAGAATTTTTTACATATTTTGCTGGTTAATTTATATTTATTTCTTCAATTTTACCGAAGTATATAAACTCAAGCCGACCCTGGAAACTAATTTAAACGTTTTCTTATGAGACACTTATAAGATATTTCACGTAGAATGTCATTTCGTGCATATTGGTTTAGGAATTTCCATTATGGAAAAAGCATCCATTTTATAATTTTTTAGAAATTTTTTTTTCAAATGGAATATTTTTGTATATTTTGGCAATTTTAGGAACTTAGCAAGTGCTTTTATAGAGTTTCCTCTCATAACAAGTACTATGCACTATTTTAATTAGTCCATTTTATGATATTTGTTTTTTTTTATAATTTTTATTTTTTAAATAATAATAATTCTTTATTTTATTATTCGAATTTTTAAGAGCGCAAAAAAATTAGATCTGGTAGCTATTATTTTTAATTGAAAAATTTGAATTCGCAGCTAAATTCTATGCTAATTTCAATGTAAATTTTAATTATATAAAAAGCAATTAATTTTTCAAGCATTATCTGTTTTAATTTAATTTATCTGTTGTAATTGTCAATGATAATAACAAGCTTGTTATAAAACTGAATTAAGAATTATTAAAGTTGTATAATCCTATAACATAATTTCCAAAGATTATAACAATATAGGAATACAACGTCAGTCTTAAAACGCTCATACATAAGAATTTATATATTCTGATAACAAACTCACGAAAGACTACTCTCTGACTATTCTTATAACTTATATCATTCTTTCACAAGAAAGATAAGGCTTATATGATACTTATATACACCTTATATGTCACTTATTTTAACCTTATATGCCCAAAAAATTCGCCAGAAGACTCTTAAAAGTTTAATATAAGATGCATTTTAACTCTTATATGACGCTCATAAATTTCAAAATTGTTAGTTGGGATGGAAGCTGTCACTTCTAGTAGTACGGTTCCGGTCAAAATAATTGGGATCTCCCAATTTATGGAAAAAGCTTATGAATGAAAATTCATCCCGATCAGTTAAACCATGTGGGTTGTAGAGTGTACAGAGATAGCTAGCCTGCATGACACCGCACACATACAAATCTTCAAATCTTGTAAATCTTCAGAAATCGCGAAGCATAATTTGATTGGTTTTGCTTATTGCACAATTGAGAAATATAATAACACCTATGAGACATTTATTTGACTTTGATTGAAATTAATTTTGATTGAATGAATTTTTTGGTACGCTTTAAGATTATTTAATTGCCAATAATTTTGAATGTTACTGTACTCCCCTCTCACTTTAAGAGAGATCTGTAAAATTAATGCGATCCTTGATACGAACGGATTTGGTTATTCGAAACGCTGGAATTCGCTCATTCGGTTGTAGATAATCGATAGAAATTCAGTTTTGTCGGTTTGATTTTCATAGTGGGACAACTATGAATGAGCCGTCGTATGCGTGTTGTAGGCCTCTTGAATTACCAACCGGAATTCGTATTTCTGAGGGGATAAGATCTTGCATTGTGGTTCGTACAGTGGGTTGATGACTGGATCGTGCTATAGTAGAGGTGAAAGAGATGATCATATGAACCTTTTCAGGTGGTGAGTACTTGAGATCTTCTTAGACCGTGGCTCGAAAACTAAGTAAAACTGTAGGTACTTCATAGCTCCAGTGTGTCGCATTCTTTCGAGCATTAAGCTGACGAAGGCTTCCTTCAATCATGTCGTTCACTTGGTCAAGTATAGTTTTGTTAACTCGGCGAAAAGTTTCGACTCAAATAGTGTTCAGTGGCCAGTCGTGATATTTATTGGAACGCTGAATCGGGATATGTAGTTATTTACAAATGTTAGGGGAATGGTTTAGAAAGTAGAATTTCGAATCATTCAATCGGCGCCTTAGAATGCGGTTGGACTTTCGATCGTTGATGGCAGGATAAACAAGATTGTGTCCCATTGTTCACATCTTTGTTTTTTAGGCCAGAAAAGGAGTTGCCTTAATACCGTGTAAAGTTATCGAATAGTTTAAGACGTAGATTTGTTTTCGAGACAGCTTAGAAAACTCTAGTTTAAAATTAAAACTATAGCAAGGTATTAAGTCGTTCCTGTGAAGTCAGAATGACGTAAGTAAACCAACGTTAGTTAATTCCACGCACCGCTAAGTGAATTATATTAGTTTGTGTTCCATATCATCATCCTTTTAATAATAAATGGGAGAGTAAGTAATAAACGAAATTCTAATTTCTTATCACAATCTCTTTTAATCTTATTTTTAACAGACCACCACTAAAACATCATCGAAATAAAAAATTAACCGACTGAGAACGCATTCCAGTGAACCAGGCGCGTACGCAGGATGAAACCATCGGGGGGTTGCAGAAAACATATTTTATATAATTTTTTTTTCACGTAATAGAACTAGCTAATATACAGTGAGTAACTTTAATATTCGGTTTTTTTATAATCTTCAGGTCTTTTGGTTATTAAAATAGCAAAAATGTTAATTTTTCTTTTTCAAAAATTAAAATTTTATTATTTTTCAATAAAATTTAAATAGTTTCGTATGAAATAAATAAATAAGGATTGTAATAAAAAAATTAAAACAAAATAGACTTCTATTTTAACGTTACTTTAATATTCGGTTTTTTTCCATTGTGCATGCATTTATTTGTGAAATAACGGTACTTCGATATTTTGAAGGATTTTGTTAATTATTATTTAGTTCTCCTCTGTTGGCCGTGATATTGTAAAATAAAATTTGTATGGACCTTAAAGGAAAATATTTAACATTGGCGCAACGAAAGTTAATAGTTTGCCATTATGCTAAAAGTCATACTGTTAAAGTTAGCCGAAAGTTTCCAGCCGATAGATAATGCAGATAGTGTCTTGAATACAGCAAAACTCAGCCATAAACTCGAATTAAGGATGAATACAGTTAGCGATATCGTTCGGCGATATAAAAATGAAGGGAGAATTATTTTGAAATAGCAAAAAGGCCAACCAAAAAAATTAACAGAAAGTACTGAACGTTGGATATCAAAAAATTAAAAAAAATCCGCATTTAAGAATTGGGAACAGTAGTACATCCACAAACCATCTGCAGAACATTTAAACCGTAAGGTTATAACGGCCACGTAGCCAGAACAAAACCATTTTTAAATCAACAAATCAGAAAAAAACTCGAATCCATTTAGCCAAGGAATATATTGGGAAAGATTTCAGTTGCTGGAACGACGTAATATTTGTTGATAGGAGCAAATATAACCTATTTGGATCAGATGGACGGAATATGGTGTGGCGCAGGTGTAATGAGGAGCTTAAACCATTTAATATTACTCCAATCTTAAAATATGGTGGTGGACATGTAGTAGGGGATATGCGGAGTATCATGTATTGGGAATGTATATCAGCTAATGGGGTTGGGGAATTAGATTTTATAAATTGAAACATCAATAAAGAAATGAATTTAGACATTCTAAGAAAAAATTTAAAGAAACGCGCTGAAAATCTATGAATATGGTTCACTTTTAAATTTTACCAGGACAATGATCCTAAACATAAGTCCTATTTGGTTCGAGAATGGCTATTATATAATTGTCCAAAAGTGATAGAAATCCCTCCCTAATCATATAACTTGAATCCCATCGTAAATATTTGGGACTCTCTAGACCGACAAATTCGAAAGACCTCGATTACTTCAGTAGCTGATTTAAAAAAGAGACTGGAACAGGAGTGGTCTAAAAAATCAGCCAAGATGATTGCACAATTTTTTTTTGGGAATATGCCAAAACACTTACATCACATTTTGAAGTAGAAAGGATATTCCACAAAATATTAATTTAATTTTTTATACTTTAATAACCGATTTTTTGATTTTGACCGAATATTAAAGTAACGATGAATTAGTAGTATATTTTGTTCTAATGTTATTAATAATGTTACGGTAATTTTATTTAATATAAAAATATTTGAAGTTTATTGAAAATTAATAAAATTATAATTATTGAAAAAGAAAAATTAACATTTTTGCTATTTTAATGCCAAAAAGCATTTGAAACCTGAAGATTATAGAAAAACCGAATATTGAAGTTACTCACTGTATATTATATTTTATTTTATTTCACATATAAATACATAAACTATACAAGAAAGAACTTAACTATTAAAGAAAAATTAATATATTAAAAATTATATAACAAAAATTAATAAAAATTTCATCAAGAAAAGTTAATAAAAAATTATAATATGATGTATGTACAAGAAAAATTAATACATATATTAAAAATTATATATTTTTTCTTTTAAAAAAGAATAAAAATGGCAGATTCAGCAAAAGACAATTTTCTGAAACAATTAAAGAGCGATAGAAGTTAAGACTGAAGTTCAAATATTTTTTCTTTTCATAATTACCTACTACAAGCGAATTTATAATTTACGTGAACTTTTTGCTAGTTCATCTAGAACTGCATCAACAGAAACCGCGACATTATGCGATGAATATTAAGTAACGCTAATCCATTTAGCCTATCTTCATTCGTTGTGTTGCGTAAATACGTTTTGAGTCGCCTCATTAATTAATTTACATTTTCTATTGTTGAATCATGGGGAGAGGTTAAACCTCCCGTAACCCCCCCCCCCCCCCCCCTTGCGTACGCCCATGCAGTGAACTGTCGAGTTTACCAACCTAAAAACTTAGAATAAACCTTTCTGGTACTCTAAGTTTAAAAGGTTGAGAAAAACTACTTGGAAATTAGAGAATGTGGCTAGAAAAACTAATCTTCAGTCTGAGAGTCTAAGATATATCGTCCTGGCATACTTTCTGCGACAAAATCAATCGTATGTCTGCGATCACCAGGCTCAACAAAACTTTTATGAAGAATAGCAACTATAGATATTCTGTCTACCTAACGGAAAGTTAATACTGCTGCTACTAAAGATGCTAGTACTTCTGTTCCTTTGGTGGATTGGTCTCTTTCATAAAGGATAATCATACACAAAGTTCAGCATTGGAGTTTGTTCTTCTTTGCGCCGTCTTAAGCGGGTGTTCTTGATGGGATTTTCTTGATGGGAAATGACTAGCCTATAACTAAAGTTTTAAATCTAACATGTCTGTTTACAGTGACTTCCTGGACATTGCGGGAGCGATTGATAGCAGATTCTTTGTTACTATTATAAATTCATGTATCTGATTTGCTATCGACAAAGCTATTACCAACTGAATTGGTTCGTTGCTTAAATCGCACGTGCCGAAGTTGAATTGATGGAAGTTGGCTAAAGACTGCAGATAACTTATATGGCCGCAGAAAATTAAAAATGTATAAAATTTTCCAAATTGTCCCTGTATGCGATGCAAATTTTACAAAATTTAATTAACAAATAGCCGACTTCCCTCCAGTTTAAAATTTATTTATATCGTGTAAAATGTACAGAAACCATTTTTCATAAGGACTGGTTATAAAATGACCAGTTAAGTCCAGCACGAAGAGATCAAAAAATTGGGTTAAAAACTTACTTTAAAATCCTTGATCAATACTACCAGAGACAACCTAAAAGAGATATTTCATCCTTTGTAAACGTAAAAATTTAAACTGCATAGGTTTGGTGGTTTCAATAAGGAGTTTGTGACTGTAAAGTGTTGAACGATCGTATAAATGGAAACCACGGCGAGTACACAGTGCAATAATTTAAACTGCATGTTGATCTTCTGTAAATAGTCGGACACAAACAAAATTTTTTTTTTTTTGCGTATACGTATATATGCAGTTTAACGAAAAATCATAGACACAACGATGACATTGGAATTATCAGAAATAAATTTTGTTTTACTTTTTTAGTGCACTATCCAACTTTCATCGTAATTCCTTAAGAAATGACGGGAAGACGGTCTATTGTTAAATTTGAAGATTTCATATACCGAGTTCCTTTACTTCGGAGATCAATCAGTTTGCCATTTTAAGGCTCACGTTTAATATTTTATACCGCTGAGATGTTTTATTTAGTGAAAAAAGAGATACATAATGAATAAAAAATTTCCGATCGTAATTATATAACAAAATATTTTTACCTTTGTGATAGTGCTGCCACTTGCGGCGAGTAGCGTAATCTATTATTTTCCGTTGTCCAATTTCCACTATCTTATACATCATTTTCTTATGTAGTTATTTCTAGCAAATTAGGTAAAATTTCTTACAAAAAATCACTCAATTCGCGAAAGAAAATAACATTTTAAGATATTGGAAACTATCCTAAGAAAATTAAGATCCACCAGATGAGGATGTAGGAATGGAAAAACAATTATTTTACTAGTCAGAATGTATTTTATTTACTTTCGAAAAACGCCGTTTTTACTCACAATTTTGAGTGCTATTTTCAAATCACTCTACTGAATAATTAAAAAATTTAGATTGTCACTCTTGCTCTGATAGATTTTCTTACTCAGTCACTTTCAGCGTTTGGCTCATGACGAGCGTGTACCTGAAACGGATCCTTTATCGATTTCTTATGGTATTTGCCATCTTTAGTTAGTATAGTGGCTTTGTTATCTTTGAGGATTTTCCTACTTATATATCCGGGTTCAATTTTTGTGCGTTTCTTATTGCGAACATACACTGTTTGGTCGATTTTCATTTTTGGTGGTTTGTCTCGACCGATAAAACTTAATATCGGTTAATATTGATTAATTTAACCTTTTCTGCATGAGTTTTCTCAAGTATACGCTTGCATAGTTTCTCATAGGCTAAGGTGTGGTTAAGATGGTACTTCTGTGCGTTTGGGGGTGTAGGGTTGATAAGTTTCCCTAAAATAGTGTAGTGTCCAATTAATAGTTCGAAGGGCGTAAATTTTGTTGTGGAATGTATGGAGTTGTTATAGGAGAAGATAGCACGATTCATTAGCTCTTTAATGCTTAGTTGGGGAAAATTTAGATGTGCAATTTTGATAAGTTCCTGAAGTGTTGAGTGCAATCGTTTAACAGGGGAGTTCCCAGTTGACGAGTATGATGACGTATGGTGTAATTGGATGAAATGTTCGTCTAGTGTTTGAGTTTCCTTTGAATTTTTCACTAGTGCACATTTTCATCTAAAAGGCCCCCGCAAATTTCGTGAATTTGTCGAGAAATGTGAGAAATCTGTGATTTTGGAAGAAACAGAAATCTATATGAAGAATTTCCGTAGGTCTCTCCGGTGTTTCCGTGATCTCATACTCCAATTTAAGTGGATCCCTGTCATGTTTGCTCTGAAGTCATATGGTACAGGTGTTGATGTTTTTTGTGATGATATCCTTCATATTCAACAAATGGTAAGTTCCTTTGATAAACTCGTGATTTTTCGACTGTTCCTCGATGGTGATTTTCTTCATGCCGTTTTCTTATTATGGCTTGTTGGTCCTCAGGATTGAACACCGTTAAACACATCCGAATATGTGTTCTTACTAGATATGGTTTGTGGGAATTTCCAAATTTCTCACGGTATGCTTCTAGCTATTTGGTAAACTATATCGTCACATATAATTCCTGTCACTCGATATTTTATGACTTGGTTTCCAATATTAAGGCGGATTGTTGGTATATAATGCCTGGGCATTATTATCACCCTATGTTTGCCAAATGGGTGCTCATGTTGATTTTAACCCTTGCATTTCGGGATCAACTGTTATGATCAATTGGGAACTAAAATGGTTTATGGGTGTATTGGTAGTCGGTATAAGGATTTGTTCATCATTATTTGTGATTTGGGAATCCATAGATGGAGTGAAGTTTCGGAGTATTTTAAGTTGTTGATAATATCGTCCATATAGAACAAGCACGATTTGCCTTGTAGTTCACCAAGGCCCATGACTCTCTGGAATGTTGATTGTTGCGTTTTTAAGCCCAAAAGGCATTCTCACACATGCGCAGTGCCCATGGTCTACGGGGAAAGCCGTTTTAGAGATATCTTCTTAACTTCAATCTGGTGAAACCCAGATACTAGATCCAACCGTACAATTGGCACAGTGGTTAAAGCATCGGCACTTGGAAAGGGAGGTACTGGGTTCGAATCCCACCAGAGGCAGGATGTAAATCGAATTTTCTTCACCGATTACCATCGGTGATGTTAATAAATACAAGTTAGACCCTCTGAAGGAGTGCAGAATTCAGCGCCGACCCACCGTCCATGTCAGTGTGCAGGTTGACATGGAGCTTGCAACGTGAAAATAGCTTTATCGTCTTTCAGATTTATCTCATGTTTGATGTCATTGGTAAATGACAATCGTTGTTCTGTTTCGAGAAATAGATCTTGGTATTGATAACATAGTTTAACGATGGCTTCTTTTTCTTCAGAATTGAGATGTTGGACTCGATTCAACTTTGAGATATCTTCGATTTTTGTTTCACCCAATTCTTGTATATAGCAACGGTGGGATTCGACCTGGTTGAAATTGGTGATCGGATTGGTTGTTCGATAACGAATGTGTGTTGTTTATTGCTATAATTGACAATTTCCAGAGTAGCGTACCAATTTCTACTATGGTATATTCCCTCGGGAATAATTAGATAGCCATTGATTGCAGTTGGTAAAAATATCTTTACTTTATCCGTTTTCAGGATTGCATTGGATAAATCTAATGTAACACCAAGCTGTTGCATTATTTCAAATCCCATAACCCATCAAAGTATTCATGGAACGGAAGATTTAAAGGAATTCTATGGGTTCCCTGGTTTTGAACTGCACAAGTTAAGAAATTACTCCTTGTTGATCTATGGCTGAAAACATGGTTTTTATATCGTTAGGGAATATGACCTGTATCCGTGAAGGATTTGTGAACTCTGGGTTCAGAAATGATTTATTAGAGTCAGTGTCAATTAGTATCTTTATGTTTTTGTGGATTTAACCTCAAGTATATGTACAGAGGGGTATATGTTTGATGTCTATTTACATCTACGTAGCCAAGTCCGTTGGAGAGGCTTCGGGATGAAAATTTACATCATCTACTTTGCTATCTTCTAAGTCAGCGAAGTATAATGGTGCTTCCTCTTCATGATGTTCCAGTTGTTCTTCGAAATTGGTCTCAGTATGGAACATTTTCTGAGCCCGGTAGTCCATTTAATTGGAATTGATATTCGTTTGGTTGGTTAGACTTGTTATAAAGTGCATACTGGGAGTAACCCTTTGGATTTAATGCCGTATTCATCTTATCAACCTTCCTTGGTGAAACCATAGGTGCGGTTTATGCACGAATCTATTATTTTTAAAGTTCATAGGAGCTTTTTGTCTAACGTTTTGTTGGGTAAAAGGCCTATGATTGTAATACTGAGGCGGAGGTCGCTGATTAGCTTGTATTCCGTTGAGGATTTATTGGTCATGATCCAATTGGCCTTATACATACCTTTTTTCATGTACGTCATGTTCTGCTCCTTCAAGCATTGCGAGAATGATTCTGCCAAGCTATGCGGTGGCATAGCTTGAATCATTGAACCTAGGGGCTGTTTGACCAGCAAGGGATGTGTTGGGGCATATTTACTGAAAGAGCTCCTTTTTTCACCTTATCACTATACATTATGTTCGTTTAATTTGATGTGATTAAAGTTCTTTATATATAGATTTTCTTGGCGAAATATTTCTCAATTAGATCATTTCCCTGTGTGATGCTGTACAAATCACTCACGAGATTTGTTTCATTTCTTTTATCCGCGTAGTGGGTAGTTAAATTATCTTTAATTGCTCCCCACTCTAACGGGGTTTCGTACATTGTTAGCACCTCGTTCGTTTCACCTCGAATCTTGTTGCGGATTGCTCTTAGAAATATTTTCGAGCTACACTGTTTGTCGATGTCATTACACAAACTTATAATTTCTTCTACGTTTTCGATAAATTCGAAGAGGGTGTGCGGCTTCTTTCGTAACTTGGGAGGTCCTTGATCGCGTCAGGGATCCTAAGATTCTTAAACACGTCGTTGTTACCATTTCCCCAATCTCTCACATCATCAGAATCGCTATTTACAGACATTTTGTTATAGGTTGGGTTATGATTAATACTTTCAACTTCGAATTTTGTGTCTACTTTTAAAATTTCGAATCTATCTATTAAGTTATATAAATATAAACCGTAGAACTTTGTTGAGTATTAATATTTAAATATTTGTCCCTATTTTTATGCGAATTTCTATGAACCGTAGAACTTCGGTGAGATACTAAGTTATTTCGATTAGGAATTTTATCTGGATAATTTTTGAACATAAATTATTTATCAAAAAAAAAAAAAAAAAACACTTACCATGTGATAAATATTATTACTGCTTTCATCATTGATTTCCACTGATCCGTTGATAAAAATAAAAAAACTTTTTAAAAAACCACGCTTATATTTAAAGGCTCTAAAAAGTAGATAATAAAAGGCTTTGAAAAGTAGAAAATAAAATTTTTCTTCCCTACTCCTATCAAGGTATATTTATAACAAGTAGAAATTTAAAATTAATCCGCGGTTCCACACTTTAATTCTTTCAGCGTGATTCTTTCTTCGTTTCTTCCCCTTCCCCCGCAAACTAATTTTTTGGCGGGGAAATTGTTGATTCTTTTTTCGTCAATATTTTTTTTTGATTCACTGATTTCTTCGCACTATTACATAATAAATATTTAAAGGACATCTTGTATTTTTTGTCGTTTTTGGGTTAATTTTAGTTTAATGTTTGGTTCGAAAAATATATTTTTTTAACCAAGGAAGCAATTTTCTTAGCAAATAATAAATATTTTTACTATACGAATAAATCAAAAAATATAATTTTACGCACATACATAAAAAATGAAAGGCTATAGTAAAAAAAAGGGTGTACCAAAAAAATCGTTCGGATTGTTTTGTTTGTTTATAATAAAATATAGAAATAAAAATGATTAATTTAAAATATAATTTATGTTTAATTTAATATATAATTTAAAATAAAATATATTAATTAAATGTTACAGTTTTAAATTAATTATTTTTAATATGTATAACCAAACAAAACAACGAATTTTTTGGTACCCCCTACAAATGCGCAAAGAAATCAAATGTGGACGTCGATTGATTTTTTAAAATCAGAGAATCACGCTGAAAGAATTAAAGTGCGTCGAGGACCAATACGACTAAAAATATAACCGTGGAGCGCTCCTTCTGAATGTATACACTATCTCTCAATATATCATTTTTACGTTAATACTGAAATGCTCCAGCAAAAAATCTATTCTTAGGATACATCAGAATAGACTGTTCCATTAGTGTTACTAAAACACTTTACTAAGACTTTACTTCATGTGTCTAGTAGTCTTAAATTACTAATGCCGTAAAAGAGCGTCCCACGCTTAAATTTTTGGTCATATTAATTTTAAATTTCTACTTGTTATAAATAAACCTTGATAGGAGTAAAGGCTGAACCAGTCAGTCCGTAAGAACTTAAGTTGACCTCTATTTGAATCCTTTCCATTACGATTTCTTGCCAATTAATTTTTGAAATCATCTTACCAACACTCAATAAACAAATTCTGAACTCTCGCTGTTTCGTTACTGTTATACAAATGGTCAAAACTGAGTACAACTTAAGCTCTTACGGACTAACTGGTTCAGCCTTAAGAAAGAAAAATTTTAGTTTATACTTTCCAAAGCCTTTTATTATCTACTTTTTAGAGCCTTTAAATATAAGCGTTAAAAAGTTTTTTTAAAATATATTTTATTTTCATTTTATTTTATTTTCACTTTTTTTATTTTACAGTCTTAGTAGCAGCATAGTAGTAGTGTAAAATCCAAACATCCAAACATTTTTCCATCCAAACATTTTTACATGCAAATTACAACAACATAAACATCTACGTCATATTTTTTATATGAAGAGAAACAGTAACACTGCGATAACTAAATCTTCATACAAACTGTATACGTATATGTATAAATTTATTAAAAATTGATCGTTCAACTGTAATTGAAAAGTTTTCATACTTTTTAGTTAGATGGCAGCACTTTGAAAAAGATTTTCGGTTTTTATGTATGATCAACTTTTTATAGCTTTACAAATTTAGTTTGTGTCTTCACTACTTAAATATCAATAAATATACTATGCCAGAGCATATTTAATGTCCAAAAATGTTAGAATTTTGTATTGTCATCGGAGTTAAGCCTGCATGCAAAATTTCAGCTCAATTGGACTATTGCAAGTGGTTGAAAATTGATTTTAAAATTTGACGATACAAACAGACACACAGAGTGAGCTAATATAAGCGTGGTAAAAATTGATAAATGATATCAGGGGAAAAAACATAAGTTACTTTGTATTTATTATTAATTCACTAAATATTCCGTTTTTCACCTAGTATTGATGACCCGTCGACACGAGCACTTTTACACTCCGAAATAATGAAATTACTTGTTGAATGTTGGTTTTGGATATTAAAAAACATCCGCTAACAACTGCGCCACTTATGTTCACACACAAATATTTATTAATAAAAAATAATTTATTTTCTTAATTATTTTATTTATTTAAACTTTTTCAATTAATTAATTTTTTTAATTACAACTTTATTTAAATGTTCTCTAATCGAATGATAACTTAACACTAAATTATAAAAAGGACTTAAACCTATTTTGTTGACAACCAATCTGATTTGTCAGCAAAATATGCATAAAGGTATTTATGCATTTGTTGCGCGTGGATTTGTATGGTATTAATCCGCGCGCTTTTGAAAAGTATATCCCAACTCCATGTGTTTTTATTTGTCGTCATGTGCAGAGGATCGTAACTTTCTTCAATATCTCCCAAAGTAATGAGCTTCAAGGACATTGAAGATCGATACTAAACGTCATCCTCGACACTGAACAATTTTCATTTTAAGAAAATATGAAGAGACAAAAGCACGGCATTTATAAAAAGTCACCCTGTATATGTCTGGCTGAACGATCATGACTGATAAAAATAACGTAGCACTCTTTTCAACTACACTACAAATGTGTGAAGCAAAATTAAATTCCTAATTGCTTTTAATTGGTCTACCTATTTTTGAATACTCCTAAAACAATCAAAATCAAACATTTCATTCAAATTTTAATTAATTATATTTTATTAAAAAAAGTGTAAACTTTCAAATTAGTCTGGTAGTCATATTTAACAATAGTGACAGTTTAATTAATTAGCATGAGTAGCAGTTATTACAAAATGTATGTAGCAGACCATAATCTAAATGGATAAATATGACAGATGAAATCTTGATGAACTGGTTTTATAAATTTTTAAGAGGCGTTCAAAGTATTTCAATTTTTAAACTTTCTTGGGTTTAATTGTGAATACTGAGAATTCTTTGAAAACAAGAAGATTTCTATTTTTGGTGAGAAGTTGAATGAACATATAGAAGAATTGGATTGTTCATAATTTTATAATTAAATTAGTAATTTAAAGAGATATAATCAAACTTGTCGTAGCTGACAGTTTAATTTTTATTATAACTCCCCATTTTTGGTTCACATTAATTTTGGAGTACACAATTGAGCAGAATTTTGAAGACATACGAATTTAAATTTATTAATTTTTGCATTTCAGTGGATAACGATCCCACCGATTTACGATGTCAACAAATCAATGCACCGCAATATAATAGTCAATATCCGATAAAAACCACATCCTCAACGCTTTTATCGAATGAGAATCATTTTAGTCATCACCATTTAAATCATCACCATCAAACGATACTGAATCATTTGGAAAGCAATTATCCAATGCATTTACGCAATTTAGATGCAACGGGCGGTGATTCGGGTGTTATACAAGGGAATAAATTTTTTATTGATCGCCTTAGTCCATGTGGTAATAGTAATATTATAACGAGCCGAGATTATAGTAATCATTACGATGGTTTAATAAAAGCGGGTGGTGGTGGTGGCGGCGGGGGTAATAGCAATGATATGAAAAATAGTAATATTATTTATGACGACAACACCAACGAATATGATGATGGATCGATATCGAATAATGATGATTCAATAAAAGATGTTTCATCACCAATTGGTGCGGGTAGTGGTGGTGGCACAATTGCGATAAACGGTAATAATTCGAATCGAAAAAATTATGAATATATGAAAAATTATGATGGTAATAGTTCGAATAATATTGGTGGCCTAAGGCCCAGAAATTTAGATGAAATCCAAAATAATCGTCATATGGATAGAAATAGTGAGTTTCGCACCAATGACGAAATGGTAATGGAGACAAATGTTAATTATGGTTCGAGTGAGGATTTAAATCAAACGGGCGAGACTAGTGAAAAAATTACTTCAGGCAGCGACGATGAAGGACCAAATGGTAAGACAAATATTATTATATTTTTTTATTAAGGTTTATAATTATTTATTTTGCTATATAGATGATTCCTGTTCTAAAAAAAAACATCGACGTAATCGGACCACATTTACCACGTATCAACTTCACGAATTAGAACGCGCTTTTGAAAAATCCCACTATCCGGATGTATACTCGAGGGAGGAATTGGCTATGAAAGTTAATTTACCCGAAGTTAGAGTTCAGGTAGGTGCTCATTATATTACTTACGATACATTATATTTATGCGACAATTTATCAGCCAAATATTAAACCAAAATTAATGTATTTTTTATTTGGCTTAATCACGAATATTGGAAAATTAATGATATGTATAAACGTCTTTGTCACAGAAGAAGTGTCAGTAATAGGAAAATTATAAATGTATTTCCTGTTGGAAAATTGTTTGTTATAATTTCGAATATAAAACGGAATATAAAATTGTTAGATCAATAATATAAATTTATTAATTTTCGATAAAAAGCGAGCCTTTGTCGTCGTCGATCACATTTTTTCGTTTCGTTCACAAAATTAATTTAGTTTTCTAATTTGTAAAAATTCAACCCTCCAATAATATTTTGGTTATTGGTTCATTTGTTGCCGAAAAGCAGCAGAAAGTTAGTCACCTGCTAAAAATTATAGAATATTTCGTTCTTCCCACAAAAAATATATATTTATTATTTACAAATACAAATTGGAAAAAAATAATAATAAATTGATTTTATTAAGTGAAATGTAGTAATCATAAATACCGCTAATTTCGGTATGTGCTCGGAGGGCAAATACTTATGTACGTAATATGTGATTAAATATTAAATTGAAAAGAAAATTAGTTATTAAGAGTTTGCGGCACATTTTCATAATAAAATTGACCAAAAACTAAAAATACCAAAATTATACATTAAAAATTCAATCTCCGTTATTTTTATATACGTTTGATCCTTTTTAACGAAGGAAATCGATAATATTTCCTATCAAATTTGATTTAAAAGCGCATTTTCATGTAAAGTGAAATTTTCGTATAATTTAAATCAAATTTCCTTAAATTTATTCGTGTCTTGATACAAAAAAAAACACCACCTAGGTCGGCCTGAATTGAATATAAGATATTTATGTAAATTGTATTACTGTAAACGAAATATTATTTATATTTTTAGGGAGAAACCCTTTTGTAATGTATGCAGGTTTTTTTTCTATATTTAATTTGTAAGTGTTAGTTATTTTAGTGTTAGTGGTAATTGTTCTTGCATTTTATTATGCTGTGTTATAACCTTGACCATTACGTTTTGCCAGCACCTACTAACACATTTCTTAAGTGTTCTATAAATCACGTCTAATAATTTTAACCGATTAACTTATGCAGTCGTTTGTCAGTCGCGTCCTTATATAAAGTACAAAATATATTTTAGGGTTGTTACTAAACAGGGGTGAAATATTGTACTTAACTGTAAAACATTTAGAATTTTTATTGCATCAATAATAATTACGACCACCAACAATAATAACTGTAAATAATTTTAGTGGTTGTTTTACGCTATTGTGAAGTTATTCCAAAAAAAAAACGTACCGAAATTGTTTATCCTGTTTTAATGTGTTGGTGGTATTTTTATATCAAGTGACGAATATTTTAGATTTGTTATTTAAATTTAACATTTAGCGATTAGCCCCCGCAAAACAAGTTGAACCGTTTACGACCGATAAACGAGAACTGCACTTCATACAATAGTTCGCAAACGAATCGTTTTTGCGGCTCAAAAAACGAACCTAAGACTTTTGGAAATCACCAACACAACACTTTGGCGTACAGCTAACGAAGATTTCTTTGAAATTGCAAACGAATGTTGTATATAAAAATGCAAAGGTATTTAAATTAAGATGTGATTAAGACGTTTATCACCGCAAATGGTGAATATATGATGAACGTTCTGATGATGGAGAATACTTTCTTCGTCATGTTTCAATGTTTCTATCTGTTTATCTAATTTTTTTGTTTCTGTCCGCTTATGGCCCATTTACATGCGACCAACATTTTTCTTCTGCAAAATGGAAGAGATATTGTTACGGACCACTCACGAGACGCGCACGTTTCAATTACAGGGTAGCTTAAGCGGCTGGTAGGGTTTAATGCCTCGGAGTCCATCTTGGTCCAACAAACCACACGTGCGCACATAAAACTGAGGGGAATAAACACTTATAGCACCAGTTCAATCTTTATGTCATCAAATAAAAAAAAAACACTTATTCCATTTTGATCATGTATTAATTCAGGGTTAAATATTTATATGTACAAACCAACAACATGGTACCGGACAAAATTTCTAATAATCTTAATAAATTGATTAATACTCAAATTTCCTATAAGAGCAGTCTAGATTGTATGCAAAAGAAATTTTATATTTGCAAAAAAAATAACATAAAAATACCGCTTACCACTTAAATTGATCCGAAGAGCGCTCCCAGGATGTAGGTATTGGTTTGGCTGAAATTATTATTAAATCGCAAACCCCATTATATCTCTGCTCTTATCAGAATGATCCTTATTCACAAAATTATTTTTTTTAATCACAATTGAGCAAACAACAAAAAAAAACTTATTCAATGAACTTAGATCTAAGCACTTAACTAAGAAAGACAAATTTCTTAATAGAATCACAATTTCACTATGATTTCACTAATTTATATTATATTCCTACTTTTTTTTTGTTTTATTTTTTTTTTTTTACTTAAATAAATAAAAGTAACCCGCGACGCTAACGAATGTTGCCTTGTGGGGGTCGAATAATGAAGGTCGTAACCGCTACTCTATAGTGTACGACAGTATGATAAAGTCCAACCACCTTACTACGCGGCTTCGTATTTGCTCCCCTTTCCAATTTTACCGGATTATGCCTGTTCACATTAGTTAGCATAAGTTAGCATGCAAGCTACGTAATGTATGGTGCTTTGTTTTTCTTTATAAAAAAAAGCACAAAAAAAAAAACGCTGCGAGACCCTATATATATCGAATAAAATGAACACACGGTATAACAACTAATTTAGGACCAGATCTTTCGTTTGTTTAAAAACTTACCGCGCTCGCGTAATTCTACTCGCACACACGGATCACTCCGTTTCGCTATTGACAGGCGGAAGGCGGTATGTATTAATTAGCTATTAACTAGCTATTAACCCACTGATATAGCTATAACAGTTACGTATAAAATAGAATCCGGGATTTAGGCTGTTTTCGAAACGAGTACTTATTTCAAACTTATTTACTTATTTGCCGCCATCTTAAATAAGTAAGCAAAGCCGTTCGAAATGAGTTTGCTTACTTATTTTGACAGCGACATGAAACATAGATTGTTTTCTACGCAAAATTCTTCGATGTATAATTTTTTCGTTACATTTATAAATTTAATTAACTTATTGATAATTTTAGGAATATATTTATAACAATTAAAATGTCTTTCGGCAATGTAGAAACATAAAAACTCGATATAATGTTTAAATGTGTTTGATTTTTAGATGGAACTCTGCTGTATTTTTTATATTAAAGAAATTTTTCTTTGGCAATGAAAGATCGTAGTCTTGATTACCAAATTAATAGAAAAGGGTTATTATATATCTCATCAGTACTAATAATCGTGTTATCCATATATAAATACACCGTAATGTACGATACTGTACGTTATTTTCCTTTATGTGTCTGATTTGTGCAAAAAGGTTTTTTGTACTCTATTGTATAATTCGGATGCTCGATTTATCTTTAAGTTAATTATTTTATGTAGTTTTAATTCAGAAACATCCATTTGGTACCTAGAAATATTAATTAAATTCTAAAACAAAACAACTGACATCCATAAATATCAACAAAAATGACAACTAAATTAGATTTTTATGGAAGAAAGAGACAGAAAATAAGTCACCTCGCCAGCTTACTTATTTGAATAAGTTAGGTTCCACAAATAAGTATTCGTTTCGAAAACAGCCTTAGTACTAAATGAGTACACAAAAGAATTTTGTAACATAAAAAAATTCTTACCACAAAAAAAAGGCGATTTCTGAGGTCGTTATTAAAATTTAATTATTTTTATATTTAAACAAAATGTGCTGCACCAAGCACAATATGTACACCACTAGATCGTGTGTACTTAAAGCAAGGGTCTCGAAAATACTAAAGGTATACCACCAAGACAAGCTGTATGATCAATACGAAATGATTGATGTTAGCTGAGCATAATAATTCCTCTCACTTAATAATTACCACATATTAATAACAACCATCAGTGTATTAATGCATATTTGCCTGTATAGCGTAAAATACCTGTACGAGCTTTGTCTATCGCCTGAGCAAAATGTTACATGCAGATGCAAATAGTATTGATTGCCATAATAAACAACCGCTGGAAATGCATAGTATAAGTATGATGATCTAGTTCATTGTATACAATGGTATATAAGAGCACGTGTACCCTCACACATACATTTCTAAATAACGTTAAGTCAGCGATACACAAACTCTTTTTAAAAATAGGACACCCGTAACAATATAACATTGACTTATTGCACTTGAGATATGCTGTATAAGATAGCAGAAAATTTCCAGCAGAAAAATGTGTTTTGCTATTCACCGCTAGAGGCATCACTATCAGAAAAATGAAATTTTTTCTGCTGATATTTTTTTACACCAGCAGAAAATTTTTGATATTTTTATGCAAATTAAAAATTCTCAGCAGAAAGTTTTATGAAAAATCAGAGAATTTATGAAAAAAAGAGAAAATGTATGTTTAAACGTTTTGAAGCGATGAAAGTTAATTTTCTTTAAAAAACGATTTCCGAATGTATAGTGTAAGCACTCTCAAAACATAATTAAATTATCATAATCATCATTATGCAAACACAGGGCAACATCAAAAAACGGCCATCGTTGAAGGCACTCCATATATTTCTGAAGTCATTTTAATGTGAAATGTTTTCAGTTTTTTAACAAAAGTGTTAGAAAAACCCGCACTGTAACTACATTCCACATTAAAATGACTTCAGAAATGTATGAAAGGTTACTGACGCCAGGCGTGAATCTTATGTTGCTCAAGTATATAGATTATGATCTCAGCCATCATAAAAACATACCCCCAGGGTAGTTACAGGGGGGTTTTTCTAACACTTTTGTTAAAAAACTGAAAACATTTCATATTAAAATAACTTAAAAAATGTATGGATGGCTACTGACGCTAAGTGTGATTCTTATGTTGCTCATGCATATGGATTATGACCTCAGCTACCATAAAAACATACCCCCAGGGTAGTTACAGGGGGGTTTTTCTAACACGTTTGTTAAAAAACTGAAAACATTTCATATTAAAATGACTTCAAAAATGTATGGAAGGTTACTGACGCCAGGTGTGAATCTTATGTTGCTCATGTCTATATATTATGGTCTGAGCTACCATAAAAACATACACCCAGGGTAGTTACAGGGGGGTTTTTCTAACACTTTTGTTAAAAAACTGAAAACATTTCACATTAACCCTTAGTGCGCCGATAAAAGGAATTTTGGCCAAACTTGGTGATTCGACGGAGCTCAATGAGTTAATCTAGTTTAATATTGGGCCCTATTTTGAAAAATTAATAATTTTCCTGGAAAATCAAAATATATTACTGTGTCATATATGACACAAAATGTAGTAAGGACTAAAACTAAATATTTCGTTTCGAATTCAGTAGATATATATTTAGATACGAGTATATAGTTCTACATATATTTATTTATAAAATAAATCACAAAAATCACATAATTAACTCATTTAGTGTAAAATAAAAAAATAAAAGTTAATTTCATATGACAGCACTGTTGCTGCAGTGCAGTCTTAATAATAATTAATTTATAGGTTTGTTTACTTGTGAAAGTCCATAAAACAGTTTCTTGTCGCATTTAAACATAAGCTGACTTTACATTTCGAGCATTTTATAAAAGTTTGCTCCTTACACGACGGTAATTTGCAGCTCGCTCGCTTGTCCCATATTGCAAAGTGATCTACTCTATCGATTCTAATATCTTTAATCGGAACATTTTGGGCTGATTTTTTTCGAGTCTTTGTCATTAATGCTTGGTTTACTCGTTTTGATGAACTAGCTGATGCTGGTTTTTCATAGCAGCCAACTAAACAAAGGCCTTTCGCTACATCAGTCCTAAATTGAAGTAAAGTCATTGCTGGCATATTTCTGGAAGCGCACAGTTGCTTGTAAAGAATCCACGAGTTTACTACTGATACATCCAGAAAATGGAAAAATATCCCTAAGTACCATTTTGACGAGTTAAATTTAATTCTGTATCGTCCGATAAAGCTTTCATGCAAATCGACACCTCCCATGTGCCAGTTATACTCTTTTACTATTTTCGGGCATTGAATATTTATCGAACCCCCTAGCACTTCTCCGCATTTCTCTCTCTGTTTTTAATTTCGAGTTCGGTATGCGGTTTCTCCTGATAGTACCAATACTATGAATACCATCTTTCTGTAAGTACATAATGAGAGGTACTGTAGTGAAATAATTATCACAAAATACAGTATGATTGAAGTGCCTTGGTATTATACGACAAAATCGAATAATGACTTTAGCCGAGGCTCCTAAATTGTCTTCCTCTATCTGACGGTACATGTTTTCTTGACCCGAGTATATCTCGCAATTGTACATATAGCCTATGATAATAGATAAATAATTTAGTTTCGAGAAAACATACTTTTATATTACACATTTAATATAAGCCTAATATTTACCAGAAGTGCCGCCTGTTAAAGCAAATATCTTGAATCGCCACTTATGCGGCTTGGATGGGACATACTGCTTCATATAACTTCGAAGTTTCGTGATGCAAATTTGCTCGTCTATTGAAAGATTTGCTTCCAAACGCGTTTCTAAAATTTTTTTTTTAAAAATATTAATGAATGGTCGGATTTTAAATAACCTATCATGATTTGGGTGTTCTTTCGGCAGCATTAAATGGTTGTCAGCGAAATGCAAATTGTTTTTTATTTTAATAAACTTCTTTAATGACATTGCATCTTGCACAATTTTGTTGCCAACATCTGGATCCCAGTAGAGTCTCGTATTCGGTAATTGATGAATTGACGATAGAATGCAGATGCCCAAAAATTTCTTAAGTTCCAATTTAGTAAGTGTGTATGGATTAGAAATATTCTTACGAGCGCTGTACAGGTGGGTTTCATTTAGAATCATATCTATCATTTCATCATCAAAAATTTAATTAAAAAATGAGAGTGGTGTCTCGAGTTCTAAAATATTTGATGGTAGTGATGCATCGCCTTTGAATTGGGCTGAATTGGACTCGATTTCAAGCGGTGTATTTTTCCAAATCAATTTCTTAAATCTCTCTCTCAGATTTTTCAACTCAACTTCCTCATTTCCCACATCATTTCCATTTTCAATATAAAATCCATAATCCATATCATCAGCGTCTAAAATATATGCATCTTCCATATTTATATCATAGGCGAACACGACAGGAATAGTCTCGATGTTTAAATTTTCGATTAATTCATCGTTATTGTTATCACATTCTTCTGTTTGTTGTGGTTGAAATTGCTCCTCCTCATTGTCTTCTTCAAGATCATTTTCACTGTTATCAGACCACTCCTCTACAATTTTTTCAATCTCTTCTAGAGTCAAATATTTTTTTCGAAACGACATTATTGCACAACTTTATCATAACAGTCCTAAAATGGAAATTCGTCGAATGGTTATGAATATAAATTTACCAAAATTAGAAAGTGAGCATATATGACACATTAATGAAAAATTGCTTAACGAGTTTTTGTGTCAAATATGATACATAAATTTTACTTACCAATAACTAAACAAATAATTCAGGATTCCTAGAGGAAATACAATCAAAATTATTAATACTTATTGAATTATAAATATAATTCATTTGTAAAAGGATAATACTTTTAATTATATTTTATTTTTATATTTGAACACCACACGATTACATAAAACTAAAACCATCAGATTCCCGCCAATTTTAATGAATAAATGTCATTGTCATGAGAAAGTAACTCACGCATACAAACGAGTAAATCCTTCTATTTGAGTTTGTTATAAACCATTTGTATGTAATAGTTTACATGACGAAAAAACTAAACAAAAATAAATATGTGTCATATATGACACAAATCTGCATTTTCTCCAGATGCAACCGGAAAGGGCAGGTCTGGGGAGGCCTATAGCAGCGCTCAAATTGACGCTCAGTAAAAAGGCAATCGCCTTAACAGATGAGAGGTGGACCAACACTCTCACGTGCAGGGTAGCAAAACAGGTTTGGCCAAAACTGGACCTGCGGCGCTCCAAGGCACTTGTATCCCTGGGAAAACGAGATTTAGGATTGGTCGTAGGGATACTAACAGGACACTGCCTTTTTGGGGAACATGCGAGAAGGCTGGGTCTAGAGACGAATGACTTTTGTAGAAGTTGTATGGACGAAGAGGAGGAAGAGACGCTAGTTCACTTCCTATGCTCGTGTCCGGCACTATCATACAAAAGACGTAAGTGCTTGGGTGTGTACAACATGGACAGCCTTTCTGAACTCGCGGACTGTAGGGTGCGAGATATTTTACGCTACATCAGTAGCTCTGGTTGGTTTCAGCGGGAGTAAGGGGAGATTGGATCCTGTGGTATCACAATGGGCCATTATTGGCCTAAGTGTGCGATAGCAGCCACTCTAACCTAACCTAACCTAACCTAAGGGTAATGACTTCAGAAATATATGGAGTGTTTTCAACGATGGCCGTTTTTTTGATGTTGCCCTTTGTTTACATAATGATGATTATGATAATTTAATTATGTTTTGAGAGTCCTTGCACTATACATACGCAAATCGTTTTTTAAAGAAAATTAACTTTCATCGTTTCAAAACGTTGAAACATACATTTTCTCTTTTTTTCATAAATTCTCTGATTTTCCATAAAACTTTCTGCTGAGAATTTTTAATTTGCATAAAAATATCAAAAATTTGCTGCTGGTGTAAAAAAATATCAGCAGAAAAAATTTCATTTTTTGTGATAGTGATGCCTCTAGCGGTGAATAGCAAAACACATTTTTTCTGCTGGAAATTTTCTGCTAGCATACTTGAGATAAAAAATATATCCCAACAAAATTTTGCAGAAGATTTTTAAGCCACTATACAGCAAAAAACCACTATTAAAATATTGCCATAAAAATAGATGGTGCCATAAAATAAAATCGATCCGAGTCATAGTAAAAACAGACGCCATAGATAAAAATGTAAATTTCGCATTTGAATTCATTAAAAATAAATTAATAATTATCCTATAAAAAAATTACGTCATTACTATATTTCTTTATTTTAGTTTTAGTAAGATCGCATTCACTAATCTTTTTCATGATACCTAAAATCAAATATAATAAAATGTAAAGTGGCAAGATAAATTTATGTCAAAAAGTATCACCAAGAAACTCCATTCGATCGGTCCGAAAAAAAAAATTCTTTCCCGGATATTAATGATTGAATTTCGTCTTCAAAAAACTGTTTTTGCACTTCTCTTATTAAATAGTTCAAGCTGCCTTTAATTTCTTCAGCTGTGAAGAATCCTTTAATTTTATGTTTCAATTTATTAACATTATTTGTGAATCGTAGCAAGTAACATATCACGCGAACAAGTTTGTGAAGTGAGCTAATTTTATCAATTAACTCAGTGATATATTCGTTTACTGATGAAGTTAACGTTACTTTTTCTGGTTTAATTTCGGATGTGACTTCTTGGAATTCATTCTTCGATACTGCTTTTGGCCAGTATTCTTGATGTTGTTGAAGGAACAGTGGTCCATTCCACCAAGTTTGTGATTCTACTAAAATTTCGATACTGGTGCCTCTTGAAATGAGATCCGCTATATTGTTTTGGCTATTTACATGCTGCCAAGTGCAGTTGGTGGTCAAATTCTGTATCTCAGATACCCTATTTGCTACATATGTTTTTAAGCGCATCGGATGCATTTGTATCCAACTAAGAACAATGGTCGAGTCAACCCAAAGAAAAATGCTTTTAAAATCGATCTGAAATGCTCGAACTACTTTGGTAGCTAATCTAGCCAATAAAAGTGCTGCATTTAATTCCAGTTTAATCGTTTTTAGAGGTGCGACACGCGATTTACTAGCTACCAATTTTACAGTATAGCCTCCAGTCGGATTCGTACTGCGAACATATAAGCAAGCACCGAAAGCCCTTTCAGAAGAATCTGCGAAGCCATGTAATTCAACTATTTGTTCGGCAAAAGGAGAGAGATACCTATTCTGCGACAATTTTCGATTAAATAAAAAGAATTTCTAAAACGCAACCATTCATTTTCATAATAATTTGGGACTTCCTCATCCCAAATAACATTCATTTGCCAGAGACTTTGCAAGAGTATTTTGCCTTTTATCAATACCGGAGAGAGGAAACCTAATAGATAGAAAATTTGAGTTAAATCTGCTAATATTGTTATTTTTGAAACTTTACTATGAACGGATAATTTTGGAACTATTATGTGTAAACTATCAGAAGTAGGATTCCAAGCTATTCCTAGTGTTTTTATAATTTTATTATTTGACTGTTCAATGTCCGAAATTGGAATGGTTTCTAAAATTTTGTTGGAATTGCACAATTAAGAAAACCCGCGCGTACAATAAATAAGATGTCCTATAGAAAATCTAAACTAGTGAACAAATTTCAGTTGGTTGTGAAATTGTGTTTGAGAAATTAATAATTAAGACAAATTTTTAGACTTTTAACTAGCACAAAGTCAAACAAGATGTCTATTTCATAAAATCGACTCAAAAAAAGCAGTTAATTGATCCCAGTCCCACCTCCTGCTCGTTACCGATCCTTAAGATTAACCCATACATTTTACAAAGATTAAAAATTAACTAAAGGTAAAACACAAATGGTAAAACTAAAACGTCCTTCCGAAAAAATTTCGATACTGTTGAGGACCTCAGGGACATAAAAAATATTGGATGAGGATCTCGTGGATTTCAGAAAACTCGCAGTGACTAACTAAATTCGATGGTTAAATGAGCTTCATTGCTTAAAACGCATAGCTTTTTGTAGTTTACTCGAAATTCTAAATTTCTAACGACAATCCTGAGATTACAGAAAATATTCCAGATTCCAAGATTTGACTATACTTAACTTAAGATATCGTTAACTCGCATGAGCTGAAATTGTTAAATAGACCATTTCGTCTTCAGCACCGAAATACATACTGAAATTACGATCTGCTTAACACATATTTGATTAGATTTCAAAAACATATCGTAAATAATAATTACAAAATAATGTGATTTTGTAAACGATTTAGAATATACAATATTAGATTTATATTGTACACGTCTTTACCATACGAAATATTTCTTTACCTATTTGACTGTTGTAATGTTCTTTTCAAACATTTGATTTGTTTTATATCTTTATCTAACCATATCTTGATTTTTATTTCAAGTTGTACTTGTCGGCACTGTGAATTGCTTTTATAATTTTCTTCTTTTCTAATATTTACTTCAGTGTCTCTACCCGCATCTAGGTTTTCTCTGACGACCAGCAATTGTTCATAAGAGAGAATATTCTTTCGGTTGGTGCATTTGAACCAGATAGGCACAAAAAAAGTTCGACGAGTTTCAAAATATTCGGATACACAATTTCGTTTGGGTCGAAATGTGTAAAATTTTCTTTGGAAAGTAACGAAGGGACTAAATAGATCCAAAAAGCATGTACTGCCTCTCAAAAACGATGACGGATCCTGGGCTAAAAGTCACAAACAGAAAATCTCTTTATTTGCTGCTTATTTACAAGAGAGTTTTCAACCGTTGCCGAGACGATCAGCAAATGAAAATACAACAGTCGTAAAAAAAGTAGATGCTCTTAACATAAAGCACGTGACCTTATTGGAACTTAAAACTGAAATCAATAATAACTTAAGTATCAGAACAGCTCAATTAAATCAGAATTAAATCAAATAATTAATACAGCTTTCAGATTGAAATACGTTCCATGACAATGGAAATTGGCCGAAGTAATAATGATTCCTAAACTAGGTAAACCAGAAAACGATAAAAAATCATATAGACCGATATCACTACTTCCAGTCATATCAAAAATATTTGAAAAACTGTTGCTTAAGAGGCTCAAACCTATAATAGAAGGGAGATGCTTAATTCCACCACACCAATTCGGGTTTAGAGAAAATCACTCTACAGTTGAACAAATTGACAGAATAACGGATGTCATTGAGGATGCACTTGAGAATAAAAAATATTCTCCAGTATCTTCTTAGATGTAGCTCAAGCTTTTGATAAAGTTAGGCACCAAGGGCTTGAATTTAAACTGCATCGAGTCCTGCCTAAGCAATTTTATCAAATTCTTAAATCTTACATAACTGATCGACACTTTAATTACCTATTCTGTTTATTGTTTATACGAGAGACTTGCCGAATATTTAAGGTACTACAGTAGCAACATTTGCAGACGATACAGCTATTCTAGCAGTTGGAAAAAATATTTCGGAAGCAACAAGCAAACTTCAATTAACACGGTGAGCAACTGGACTAAAAATGGCGCATCTTATTAAATGAAGCCAAATCAGTACACGTCAACTTTATAAATCAAAATGTAAACAGTATTCCCGTGGTTCTCAACTCAAACCAAATTCCATATGCAAATACAGCTAAATACCTTGGCATGACCCTCGATGCTAAGCTAAGATGGAAAGAACACGTCAAGAAGAAAAAGAAAGAATTAAACATCAAATATAGAAAAATGTACTGGCTCATGGGTAGAAATTCTGAGCTCTCCATACACAACAAATTGCTTCTATACAGGCAAATGCTAAAACCAGTATGAATGTATGGTATCCAACTTTGAAGGTTTTGCCAAGAAGACCAATGTACAAATGATACAATGCTTCGAAAATAAAGTGCTACGAGCGATTGTGAATGTCTCATGGTACACTAGGAACGACAACCTTCATAGAGACTTGAAAATGGAATACGTCACCGATGAAATAAAGAACCAAGCAAGGAAACACGTCCAGCGCTTGTCTCTACACGAAAATGCAGATATACGTCGTATGTTCGACACCACTAATGGAGTGAGGAGACTCCTTTCGGATTCGAGCATGTCACTAATTTCATATAATCCTTCACCTAATCTCATTCCCATGAAAAAATTGGCACCGGAGCGTCTAGACCTTGAGAGAGAGTCCCTTCTAAAATATCGTAAGGTTGATTTTGAACATGTAACTTATGGATGCTAAAAGCCACATTATGATCGGTTGAGTAGAAGTACACAGATATTTAATGGAAAAATTGTATGAAAGCACTTAGACCCAGGAACCCGACCCCTTCAAAAATATTACGAAAACCTGGTCATTTTGATATATAATTTTTATACAAAATTTGAATCCGATTGGATGAATGGCGTCGAAACTTATAAGTAGGGTCCCCTTAATCGAGGGGATGAACCCCTAGGATTTGACCATGTCATTAATTTTATATAGGTGTTATTCCTAAACTCATTGATACAGGGGACAGACCCCTGGGATTTGAGCATGCCCCTTATTTTATATAACTCCTTACCGTACCGTACAGACTATTTTGGGAAAACATGTATGGGAGCACTTAGACCCAGGAGGCCAACCTCTTCAAAAATTTTACGAAATGTTACAAAATTTTGATATGAACCTTCTATGCAAAATTTGAATCCGATTGGATGAGAGGTGTGGAAGCTTATAAGTCCAGGGGACGGATTCCTCTAATTTGAGCATGTCATTAATATCATATAATCACTTTTCTTAACTCACTCTCGTAAAAAAATATTAAAAAACAAAAAAAAAACTGTACCGGGGTCTATAGACTTCGGGATCCAGCTCCTTCTAGAATATCGTAAGGTAGGTTCTAGACATGTAACTTATGGATGATAAAAACTTCATGATGATCGGTTGAGTGGAATAAACAGACTTTCTGGGAAAACTTGTATGGGAGCACTTACACCCAGGAAGCCAACTTCTTCATAAATATTACGAAAACCTGCTCATTTTGATATAAAATTCCTATGCAAAATTTGAATCCGATTGAATGACTGGTGTGGAAACTTATAAATAGAGTCCCTTTGATCCAGGGGACAGATTTCTAAAATTTGAGGATGCCCCTAATTTCATATAATCCGTTTTTTAAACTCATCCCCGTGAAAAATAAAAACACAACAAAATATTGGACCGCGGCCTCTAAGGATAGTTCTGGACATGCAACTTACGGATGATGAAAACTTCAAAACTATCGGTTGAGCGGAAACATTCGGAATCCAAAGACGTTTCTGGGAAATATTGTATGGAAGCACTAAGACATAGGACTCCGACCCTGTCAATAATATTTATTATATATTTTACAATAAAATTTCTATGCAAATTTGAATTTGTTTGGATGAATGGTGTGAAAATTTATAAGTAGGGTCCCCTTAATCGAGGGGTTGAACACCTCAGATTTGACCATGTCATTAATTTTATGTAGGAGTTATTCCTAAACTCATTCACCACAAAAATAAAAGAAAACAATAAAATTGTATCGTGGCCTCTAGACCCCGGGTCCCAGCCCCTTCTATAACATCGTAACGTGGATTTTAGACATGTAACTAGTGGATGATAAAAACTTCATGACGAAAACGTGTATGGGAGCACTAAGACCCAGAGGACGGACCGCTAGGATTTTAGCATGTAACTAATTTCATATAATCCGTTTTCTGGTATTAAAACTAAACAAAAAAATATACCGTGGCCTCCAGACCCTGGGATCCAGCCCCTTCTAAAATATCGTAAAATTCGTTCTGGTCTTGCAACTTATGGATGGTAAATCCATCTTCAAAAATATTACGAAAACCTTCTTATTTTGATATTATGTTAAAATTTCTATGCAAATTTGAATTCGATTGGATGAATGGTGTGAAAATTTAAAAGTAGGGTCCCCTTGATCTACAAGACTGACTCCTCTGATTTGAGCATGCCATTAATTTCATATAACCCCTTTGCTAAACTCATTCCCAAAAAAAAAAAAAATTAAAAAAAATGAAATTTTAGAAAAGATTATATCGATCCAAAAAAACAATAAAAATAAAATCTACCACAGATGAACGTTTGTGTATCGTTTAGTGCCCGTTTAATTAAAATTTTCTAAGACCTATGCCATTTTTGAGATCCTTATTTTGTTTTAGACTACTGTATTTCAAATAAAATGATACATTTTAAAACCTCTTGAAAAGGAGTTAACTATATTGTAATGAGTTGGTCAAAAGTCATTCAAAATATACAAATAAAAACAATTTCATCATTTGTAGCATTTTCCGCCTAAATTATGAATAAATAATTATGATTAACATTCGGAATCGACCTCCCCCAAAATTTTAGCATAACACAAACAATACAAATTTTGAATCACTCCTAAACGTCAAGTGTAATAATCTTGGTCGTAATAGTGGGAACAAATATGAAAACCACTGCGCACAGTGCAGCACAACAAAACACAAAAGAAATATTAACAGATGGAACTGCTGTTATTTTAAAATCAAAGGATAATTAAATAATGTGACTGTTTGTAATGAAATAAAATGATAATTTAAATTGAATATTAATATATTTATGTATTATAATAGAAATATAACAGTTACATTATATAATAATAATAATTTGTAATAATATTTTGAGAGGGTGGTTGACATTTAACTTTAGTAAACGGCAAAAATGTATTTTCCTTTTCCCTTGTTGCATAAAGCGGCGGCAAAGCAACGCAAAACAATAAAATCAATTCAAGGGTAATGGAATCAAAGGAATAATATAAAAAAAAATTGAATTATTGAGTCAAAATGATGATGATGATTATGACGATGATGAATTGAATAATGGCCTGAGGGTGATGTAACTTTTATATCAATTTTAAAAATTTAATTATTTTTGATTTCTAAAAATCCATTAATTTTTTTTTTATTTATTAAAATGAATATTTGATTTTAAAACAAATAGAGAATTGAGTTGTTGTTTATAGTATGTATGTAGGGCCGAAGTTGCGATAAGGTACGTTGCCAGCTATGTACCCCTAAAAAAATTATGCCCAAATTGAAATGTATCTAACACTTCATATATGATTCAAATGACCGTAGGCTCTAATATAATGTGGACAAATCCAGTAATAATATTCAAAATTATGTTTATGTAACATAATTTGAATTTTGGGATATAACCAAAAATTATTTTCAACAAAAAATGGCGGTATACATTATATATTTATATATAAACATATATTAGCATATAAACATGATTTTTTATGAATAAATGTAAATTACATAAAATATTATATATCATAAATCATATATATATAAAAAATAACAAGACATTTTAGCAAGCATAAAGCTCATATTTACATATGTATGATATATGGATTTACCTCAAATTATCATTTTTTGTTGATTTCAACATTCAAGTGAATGTCATTTTTGAAATAAAATTATTTAATTTTCGTGATTTAATAAATAAAATCTGATGTATATTACGATAAATATATTGACTTAACATATACCTTATACTCGGTAAATATATTATGTTTATTATGATTATTAAATATAAATAAATAATTTAGTTTTTATTGGTACATAAATATGTTGTACCATCATGTAATCCAATTACATATATGACAACTACTTATATGCTAAGCAAGTTAAAAATATGTATCGGGTTTTTACCCTTTGTTTTTTTGGAATCAAATACTAATTTTAGCATCTCTTTATTACAATACTAGCTGACCCGGCGAACTTCGTACCGCCTCAAAATCAATAAATGTTTTTTAAAGTTATTAGCTTAATAAAATTGAGTTTTTTATTAAGATTAAATAAATTAAATGAATACTCCAAATTAATTAAATTCAATGAAATTACAAAAATCAAAATGAAATATATTTTAATTACATTGAAATGAATGTAATTCACGTGGCAGCAAGGCTTTCGTTTTATTGAATTGAATAGAAATGGTTCGCGTAGCATTATTGCACTACTTTCTTTTAAACTATTTGCTGGGTGAGTTGCAATGGAGTCGAGTCCCTTCATTGTAGCACCTTGTGATATACGACATTTTTTGTTTTATTGTTAGGTGCGAGAACGAATAAAGCGGATGGTTTACCGACACGTGAACATGCTACGTACAATTGGCCGTGAGAGAAACATTCATTTTCTAGATTCAGGCCACAAACACTCAAGGATTGGCCTTGTGATTTGTTGATCGTCATGGCGAATGCAAGACGAATCGGAAATTGAATTCGTTTAAACTCGAATGGCATATCGGTTGGGATCATCGGAATTCTCGGAATGAGAACTTCCTCACCTTTGAACTTCCCTTGAAGTATCGTCGCGTGAATTACATTGCCCATGAGTTTTCTCACCACCAAACGCGTTCCGTTATATAGTTTTGGTTGATTCAGGTTTCGTAGCATGATGATTATCGAGCCAACTTTTAGTTGTAAATTGTGCGGTGGCAAGCCAGGTAGATCCAATGAGTTTAAAAATTCAGTTGGATAGTTGGTTGCTTCGTCTTCGTTTGTCACACAGTCAATAGATTTGAAGGAATGAAGTGGACCGACGATTAGATTTTGAATTGTAAAATTTAAGTGATCCACATCTTTGTTCTTTGCCGCAAGAATTACTCGTTCACTCACCCAATTGTGATTTTTGTGGTTAGTAATGATGTTCGGGAACACTTTGTTGATGAGCTCGTCCTTCGTTGAGACAAAAATGCAAAAGTTCGGAGGAAACGAAATCAATCCGTTCGATTTGTCGACCAGAACACGGCCATTACCGATAGTCAGCAATTGCTTGGAGAATTCTTCGGCAGATGGATCGTTTAACAATGCAACTCGCATGTTTGTCGTCAGCTGAAGTTTCTTCACATAACACCACAGAGTCGATGATTTGAGGCAAGCGTTTATTTCATCAGCAGCGGTCGATCTTGGAATAACTGGTATTGTTTGACGGAAATCGCCAGAAAGTAGAATCATTGCGCCTCCAAAACATCTGCAATGACGTAGATCTTTCATAGTTCTATCGAGTGCTTCCAATGCGCGTTTGTGCGCCATTGTACATTCATCCCAGATGATGATTTTACTTGCTACCAAAACTTTCGCCATTGCTGAGTGTTTTGCAATGTTGCATGTCGGGTTTTCAGCCGATTGAAGGTTTAACGGTAATTTCAACGCTGAATGAGCTGTTCGGCATCCTTCTAGCAATGTGGCCGCTATCCCAGAAGAAGCAACTGCTACAGCAATATCGGATCTCGCACGAACAGTGGCCAAAATCAATGACATGAGGAATGTCTTCCCAGTTCCACCGGGCGCATCGAGGAAAAATAATCCACCATTTCCATCATGAATTGCCTTCATTAACGTATCGTACACTCCTTTCTGTTGGAGGTTCAACAGTGGTACATTGTTTCGAACTGATTGGTTCAATGCATCTCGATCATATTCATGTTCACGTTCCAATTCTCGATTGAAAGCGTCGTTCATTCCACGACATGGCGTTGGCATTCCTAATTTGACTAACAAACTGCCGCACATGCGAAAACACATGTCTTCGATCAAAAGCAAAGCCTGGTTATGTATCTCCTCATTCACCTCGAGATCGGGATTTCCGAAACTGACACGAATTCGATGTAGAATGTCTTCTGACATGTCATTCTTGTACTTGCTCCATAGTTCACGTGGATTTGATGGGAAGCATGTCGAAATAATGATAGCAAATAATGTGCGTATCTGGTTTGGAGTTGCAGAAATAATTGATTCAGCGATTGTCATGTCCCAATGAGTATCGTTTTCAAGCAAGTTGAGCTGTTGACATGCAGCACGAAATGTTGGGCACACTACACCATTGACAGTTCGAAGTGATTCAAATGATGTCGGCCCACGAATATTCACCAGCAACAACCGCAAGTAGAAGCATTCGTCATTCTTCGGATGAACTGTGTAAATGCGACCAAGAGCATCAGTAGAACGCACATTTGGATGATCAGGAACCTCATCGCCTTGCTTCCGACGTTGAAATTTTTTTGATGAGGCGTTCCAAGTGTAATAACGTGGCATCTCAGAGTAGAGCAATGTTCGTGCAAACGGATCACTTTGACAAATCGAAAAGAAACTGGTCAATGTTGTTGCTGGAGGTGTCTCAGCACGTTGAGCAACATTCGATGAGTTGAAATAAACTCGTTGACCATTCTCCAGATGCACCGCCAAATGTACAACAGTGGGATGACGTTCATGAATAGGGAATGAGAATATACGCCAAATCGCCTCATTGCAGCTCACATATCGACCAACTTGATAATGCGTGATTTCATCGTTTGTATTGGGAATTTGAACACCAAAAACTGCCATATCGCTACCTTTCGTGACATATTTACAAATGTATTTTATGGACTTCACTGAATTGCAGTACTCCACGTTGCAATGCGCCTTGAATGTTTTGGAAAGAAGTGGCGAATATGGAACAATCCAAGTGTTGTCGACCACGAACTCATTTCCTCTCACTATCGTTGTGATAGTTCTACCGTTATCATCGGCTGATCGACGCCGGTACAGTGGATAACCATCATTGCCAGTGATAGTCTCTGCGGTTAAATTTCGTGGATAACGCTTGGAACACTTGTTGTCGACCATGCACGGTGATTGGGGATTGATGGAGCCACACGGACCGTGAACCATGTTCGTAATTACAACATCATGCAGGTCTGGATCGGTTTCGGGATCAGGAATCTCGGCACATATGATGTCATCTGTTTGGTCTGGTCGAATTTTTTCGGCTAACCAAATAAGAATGTGAGCATGCGGCAAGCCTCGTTTCTGCCATTCAATTGAATACATCCAACATCGAGTATCCCCAAAGACGCAATGCCTAACAATGTAGTTCATCAGCGACCGGATTTTTTGTTTGAAGACACGTGCGATGATGTCGTGCCGATCACTTGTTATTTGCCCGGGTAGCAACAGTTGAACAATCTCTATCCATTTCGGATTGCAAGTAAAAGTGATGAATAAATCTGGACAACCGTAATGACGAACATATGTCATTGCATCTTGCGCATATTCATGCATATGACGCGGGCTGCCAATGTACGTCGCCGGTAGAATAGTCAATCGACCAACATTAGCTGCATCTCCTTCGGTGCTGATTGCATCGCGTAAATGGATATATTCCTCCGAACGCAGTTTAGCTTGGTTCAACCGAATGAAAATGAGGCGCTCTGTTTCGATTTTGACGTACATGTCGACGATATATTGCTGAAGCAAACGACGAAATCGCAGCAAATAGTTGTCAACATTTTGACGAATCATCAAACGATATGCATAATAATTCATCGAGCTAACCTTCTTGTTAGTTTCCTCACCTGAAATGAAATCAGTAAAATTAGTGTCATAATCTAAATTATGATATCAGTACTCACCGCTCAATGGATTTATCATGTTGATATTGAAGTGATATCCATCGTCTCCTTGCCAAAACATCAGCGGGTATTGCAATGTATCGTATGAACGGTGTGTTTCATTTATTCGTTGCAGTTGTCCAGTGTCGCGACGTGTAAGCACAATATCGCGCGGTTCCACGCTTTCACCAACAATCACAATTGCGACTTCATCTATTGTTGGAGCATTAAATTGGCGTTCGTGTGTTCCAGCGGGTCGTTTATCTGCTCTGATCACGACTTTGCAGTCGTCACTTGGCATGCGATCCAACGCAGATTTAAACAATCGAACCAATGCATGATGTTCATGGAGCAGTTGCTGCAAATCTTTCAGAACTATCCTTTTCATTGCTGTATTGATCGTTTGGCGCCGATCAAGTTGATCCTCCATATTGCCCATAAAGTATATTTGGATGAATTTATGCTGTCCATCTTCAATCGGTTGCAATGACCCAATTCGGTGGTGAATTTGGCCTTGAATCTGTAAAGTCGATGACGAAGTCAGAATCATAGATTTTTGATCACCAAAAGAAAATGAATGTTTACTCTCTCGAGCAGAAATGACCTTAAATGTTGGATTGAATCCGCGTTCTTCGATAATGTCTGCTCCAAATGAAGTCATTTGGAAACATCCGTTGTATCTTTGAGTGTTGGATAGAAAATGTCGTGATTCTGGTGTCTCGCCACGAAGCAATGAACGCAACAGTTCAGGTGGTGCAGGCAATAATGGCAATCTCACCTTGCCACTGAGACAGCACAATCCAGGCGTTTCTCCAGCGAACTTCAATGCACCGCAATGGTCGCACACAAACTCCATTGGGCCAATTCGAACGAAAGGATGCGAGTTGTAGTCAATTGTGCAATCGTATTGAAACGCTATTCGATTCAAATCAACACTTGAAGGATTTCTTCTTGCGCGTCGAAAATTATCTCTTTGTTGATCTGTGCGATAAGCTCGACGATTTCTCATTGTCAACTGAGCCATTTGACGTACTGCCTCTCTTTGTGCTTGTGTTTGTGAAGCGCGAAGTCGGGCCATACTAACGCGGCGCACTTCTCGTGTGATTTCTTGTTCATCTGCAGTGGATTGATTCGCAATAGTCCGAAGTCTAATTGCATTACGGCTTCGTGGTGAAAGATTAGATCTTCTGGCTCGCGGCATTGTAAATAATACTGGAAAATTAATCACACAATCCAAAATTACATAATCAATTATCGATGTGCGCACAATCACAAATGTGATAACCTCACAAAGTGAACATCTTCGAAGGGAACTTACCGTTTAAAAATCCCGATCGAAAATAGAAATCCGCAGAATAAAAAAAAAATTAAAAAAACCAAAAAAAAAAACTGGTGTCCGGTGTTGGGACACTCTGTACCACTAAAAAAATTACGTACTATTGTACGCAAAAAAGTACTGTTTTCTTATTGTTATTGGCATACACCACACAACCTCTTATTTCACTAAATTCCACCACTTATTTTAATATTATATGCTAAACCACAAACCACTTAACTAATATGAAATAACCAAAACCAAAAATAAATTAAATTTAATATTAAAATCGCAAAGGAAAAAAACTTTTTTTGGAGCTGTCAAAATCTACTATTCGCACTGAAATCGTAACTCGGACGAAGATTTTATCTATATAAATAGATAAGTAGATGAAATAAAAAAAAATTGGATAAAAAATAAAATGGTAAATGTGCAACCGGTGTGAAGTTTTTGGACAAAAGTTTTTGGACAAAAATTTACGCGAGTGTTCTTTGTGAAGTTTTTGGACACATTTTTATTTCTTGGACAAAATTTTTTGTAAGTGTGCAATTTTAACAGTGTATTTATTTTATATTAAAATCGAAATAATATTGATAATAAATATTGATAAAAAAAACAAAAGAAATTGTTTAACATTAAAAAATCTAAAATGCTCATTATTATAAATTTTTCAATAAATCACGTACCATACTGTATAAAATGATACACCAAATAGCAAAAATCTCAGAGATTGGCTCGCATAGTGACTATATACGTTCGAAAGGGGATACTTTGAGCTATTTAAATCAGTTAGCCCCATCTCGAAATGATGAACTAGGCTCATGTATTGAATTTTTAAAGTTTTACCAATATAGCGAGTGTACGTGTCCACGGATGTTCTACTGCTCTAAGCCAAATAGCAAAAATCTCAGAGATTGGCTCGCATAGTGACTATATACGTTCGAAAGGGGATACTTTGAGCTATTTAAATCAGTTAGCCCCATCTCGAAATGATGAACTAGGCTCATGTATTGAATTTTTAAAGTTTTACCAATATAGCGAGTGTGCGTGTCCACGGATGTTCTACTGCTCTAAGCCAAATAGCAAAAATCTCAGAGATTGGCTCGCATAGTGACTATATACGTTCGAAAGGGGATACTTTGAGCTATTTAAATCAGTTAGCCCCATCTCGAAATGATGAACTAGGCTCATGTATTGAATTTTTAAAGTTTTACCAATATAGCGAGTGTACGTGTCCACGGATGTTCTACTGCTCTAAGCCAAATAGCAAAAATCTCAGAGATTGGCTCGCATAGTGACTATATACGTTCGAAAGGGGATACTTTGAGCTATTTAAATCAGTTAGCCCCATCTCGAAATGATGAACTAGGCTCATGTATTGAATTTTTAAAGTTTTACCAATATAGCGAGTGTACGTGTCCACGGATGTTCTACTGCTCTAAGCCAAATAGCAAAAATCTCAGAGATTGGCTCGCATAGTGACTATATACATTAGAAAGGGGATACTTTGAGCTATTTAAATCAGTTAGCCCCATCTCGAAATGATGAACTAGGCTCATGTATTGAATTTTTAAAGTTTTACCAATATAGCGAGTGTGCGTGTCCACGGATGATCTACTGATCTAATATTGGTAAAACTTTAAAAATTCAATACATGAGCCTAGTTCATCATTTCGAGATGGGGCTAACTGATTTAAATAGCTCAAAGTATCCCCTTTCGAACGTATATAGTCACTATGCGAGCCAATCTCTGAGATTTTTGCTATTTGGCTTAGAGCAGTAGAACATCCGTGGACACGCACACTCGCTATATTGGTAAAACTTTAAAAATTCAATACATGAGCCTAGTTCATCATTTCGAGATGGGGCTAACTGATTTAAATAGCTCAAAGTATCTCCTTTCGAACGTATATAGTCACTATGCGAGCCAATCTCTGAGATTTTTGCTATTTGGCTTAGAGCAGTAGAACATCCGTGGACACGCACACTCGCTATATTGGTAAAACTTTAAAAATTCAATACATGAGCCTAGTTCATCATTTCGAGATGGGGCTAACTGATTTAAATAGCTCAAAGTATCCCCTTTCGAACGTATATAGTCACTATGCGAGCCAATCTCTGAGATTTTTGCTATTTGGCTTAGAGCAGTAGAACATCCGTGGACACGCACACTCGCTATATTGGTAAAACTTTAAAAATTCAATACATGAGCCTAGTTCATCATTTCGAGATGGGGCTAACTGATTTAAATAGCTCAAAGTATCCCCTTTCGAACGTATATAGTCACTATGCGAGCCAATCTCTGAGATTTTTGCTATTTGGCTTAGAGCAGTAGAACATCCGTGGACACGTACACTCGCTATATTGGTAAAACTTTAAAAATTCAATACATGAGCCTAGTTCATCATTTCGAGATGGGGCTAACTGATTTAAATAGCTCAAAGTATCCCCTTTCGAACGTATATAGTCACTATGCGAGCCAATCTCTGAGATTTTTGCTATTTGGTGTATCATTTTATACAGTATGGTACGTGATTTATTGAAAAATTTATAATAATGAGCATTTTAGATTTTTTAATGTTAAACAATTTCTTTTGTTTTTTTTATCAATATTTATTATCAATATTATTTCGATTTTAATATAAAATAAATACACTGTTAAAATTGCACACTTACAAAAAATTTTGTCCAAGAAATAAAAATGTGTCCAAAAACTTCACAAAGAACACTCGCGTAAATTTTTGTCCAAAAACTTTTGTCCAAAAACTTCACACCGGTAATGTGCATGCAACCTCCAGTCGGATTCGTATCCAGTACCTTGCGGTCCAAGCGCCGAAGCTTTAACCACTGCACCACTCGTCACATACAAACTACACCTACAAAATTCATATAAAAAAAAAGATTTTTTTATTAGATTTTTGGGGCTTCCCTTTTGAGTTTTTCCGACTTTTCTTTTTTCCTAAACCACCACTGTATTGAGACGAACAAAATAAAAAAAACAAAATGTACTAAATATATGAGAAAATGAATTTTCTTGATAAATTTTTGTTGTTGTGGATTTTTCCAATGTTTTAATAGTTATTATGCTATTCGGAACGGAGTCAAATCCAACAAAAGAAAGATCATAAAAATCGGTCCAGCCGTTCTTCAGTTATAAATGGTGTAACTAACCCGACTTTGTTTTATAACTATATATAGACTAGCTGACCCGGCGAACTTCGTACCGCCTCAAAATCAATAAATGTTGTTTAAAGTTATTATAGCTTAATTAAATTGAGTTTTTTATTAAGTAAAATGAATTTCGCTCTCTCTCTCTCTCTCTCTCTCTCTCTCTCTCTCTCTCTCTCTCTCTCTCTCTCTCTCTCTCTCTCTCTCTCTCTCTCTCTCTCTCTCTTTCTGGCACTATATCCCATCAAGAGATTTGCCCGCCTTAAATGAGGTTTAATAGTCATATTTTCATTTCGGATAATGACTAATGAGTGATTTATTCATTGATCCTAAACCAGTCGTGCAATTTTTTCCTTGTCACTACCGGGAATTGAACCCGAGACCTCCGGGGCGGATAAAATGAATACTCCAAATTAATTAAATTCAATCAAAATGAAATATATTTTAATTACATTGAAATGAATATAATTCACGTGGCAGCAAGGCTTTCGTTTTATTGAATTGATTCGAAATGATTCGCGTAGCATTGTTGCACTACTTCCTTTTAAACTATTTCTTGAGTAGGTTGCAATAGGGTCGATTCCCTTCAGTAAAGCATCTTGTGATCTACGACATTTTTTGTTTTAGTGTCAGGTGCGAGAACGAACAAAGCGGATGGTTTGCCGACACGTGAACATGCTATGTACAATTGGCCGTGAGAGAAACATTCATTTTCTAGATTCAGGCCACAAACACTCAAGGATGGGCCTTGTGATTTGTTGATCGTCATGGCGAATGCAAGACGAATCGGAAATTGAATTCGTTTAAACTCGAATGGCATATCGGTTGGGATCATCAGAATTCTCGGAATGAGAACTTCCTCATCTTTGAACTTTCCTTGAGATTTCTCAAAATAAAACGCGTTCCGTTATATAGTTTTGGTTGATTCAGGTTTCGTAGCATGATGATTACCGGCAACACACCAACTTTCAGTTGTAAATTGTGCGGTGGCAAGCCAGCCAGATCCAATGAGTTTAAAAATTCAGTTGGACAGTTGGTTGGTTCGTCTTTTTTGTCACACAGTCGATAGATTTGAAGGAATGAAGTTGACCGACGATTAGATTTTGAATTGTAAAATTTAAGTGATCCCCATTTTTGTTCTTTGCCGCAAGAATTACTCGTTCACTCACCCAATTGTGATTTTTGTGGTTAGTAATATTGTTCGGGACCACTTTGTTGATGAGCTCGTCCTTCGTTGAGACAAAATTGCAAGAATTCTGAGAAAACGAAATCAATCCGTTCGATTCGTCGACCGGAAGACGACCATTACCGATAGTCAGAAATTGCTTAGAGAAATCTTCGGCAGATAACCACAGACAATCAAATTAAATTTTTCGTTCGAGCTAAAAAATGAAAACAAAATATATTTCTGACAATTCCAACAAAATATTTTTGGTTGTTTGCGGCTATTTAAAGAAAATGAACTCGCAGTTTAAATTTTTACGTTTACATAGAATGAAATATCTCTGTTAGGTTGTCTCTGGTTTAACAATGCAACTCGTATGTTTGTCGTCAGCTGAAGTTTCATCACATAGCGCCACGCAGAGTCGATGATTTGAGGCAAGCGTTTATTTCATCGACAGCGGTCAATCTTGGAATCACTGGTATTTTTTGACGGAAATCGCCTGACAGTTGAATCATCGCGCCTCCAAAACATCTTGAGTCATTGCGTAGATCTTTCATAGTTCGATTGAATGCTTCAAATGCGCATTTGTGTGCCATTGTACATTCATAATCGATGATGATTTTACTTGCTAACAAAACTTTCGCCATTGCTGAATGTTTCGCAATGTTGCAAGTCAGGTTTTCAGCCGATTGAAGGTCTAACGACAATTTCAACGCTGAGCAACTGCTACAGCAATATTGGATCTCGCACGAACAGTGGCCAAAATCAATGATATGAGGAATGTCTTCCCAGTTCCACCAGGCGCATCGAAGAAAAATAATCCACCTTTTCCATCATGAATTATATAGATAAGTAGATGAAATAAAAAAAAAATGGATAAAAAATAAAATAGAATTGTTCATGTAGCCTGCAGTGGCTGGATTCGTATCCAGTACCTTGCAGTCCAAGCGCCGAAGCTTTAACCACTGCATCACTCGTCACATACACACTACACCTACAAAATTCATATAAAAAAAGGTTTTTTTATTAGATTTTTGGGGCTTCCCTTTTGAGTTTTTCCGACTTTTCTTTTTTCCTAAACCACCACTGTATTGAGACGAACAAAATAAAAAAAACAAAATGTACTAAATATATGAGAAAATGAATTTTCTTGATAACTTTTTTGTTGGTGAATTTTTCCAATGTTTTAATAGTTATTATGCTATTCGGAACGGAGTCAAATCCAACAAAACAAAAATCATAAAAATCGGTCCAGCCGTTCTTGAGTTATAAATGGTGTAACTAACACGACTTTGTTTTATTTATATAGAAGATAGAGCATTTCTTATTAACTGATAGCGAAGATCTCCAAAATACCACATTTTCGATTTTATTTTCTTCACCATGAACAAATAAAAATATTATCAAAAACTGGGTTTACCAGTTATGATTTTGTCTTGTTTGGGCTGCCTATTACAATTCCGATGCACTCCTTTAACCTTTAAAGCACCGAGCTAATTTTAGAAACCAAAATACCGAGTGGCGTCACATCGAAGTGAAGTTTATGCCTAAATAACAAAATATACACAGTGACCGATAATTACTTATAATAACTCACTCAGATAATCACTTGAGTGTGATACGAAAATTTATAAACATTTGAAACTATTTATCTCGGCCGTTGCGAATCGCACAGAGATGATCGAATCGACACGTGGATGCTGCGTGCGAAGCAACGGAGGTCAAAAGAATTTTCATTACGTAAGATTTTTGAAGCAAAAGTCAAAGGCCACAGCAAAGTTGAAATTTACTGTAATGCAAATGCAGCAAGAGAACGGACACAAGGGCAATGTAAAATTGGTACTGTTTTTCAATGAAATTGCCTTGAGCATCAACGAACTGTACCGTATACGCCGCAGCAAACTGGCTGTATCGATCAAAACTATCGTACAATTGTAGAATCTGCGCGAACAATGATTCCCATCAAGGTCGCAGATTATCGGTAGAATATCTGTAGAATACTCATCGAGCGACTAATCGCAATATCGCCTATAATTGGCAAATATTATTCACGAATAACTTTGACTCCACGCACGAAAAACTATGAAATTTATCTTTACTTTATCTTGCGCTTATATTTTTTAAATATGTATGTTCGAGGCGCCCTAAAGATAATCGTTCGAATATCGATAGTATAATCTAGAATGAAACTTTCGTAAACCTAAAGGATAATCTGCACGTACTCTTCAGTATATCGCATATAATTCTCAAACGTTATCACCAGATTAACCTTAAACGAATCTGGCAATGGTAAATAGTATATCGCTGGTACATCCTAGGATTGAAACTTTCGTAAATCCGGAGGATGACCTGCATATACTCGCCCGTGTATCGCATATAATTCTCAAATGTTGTCGCTAGATTAACTTTAACCTCACTCACGAACAACTCATAAAATTAAATTATTAAATTTTGGGTTATTCTGGATAATATAGCCAGATAGTGTTATTTACATCAAATCAAGATGAGGTTACCAAGCCATTGGAAGTTTCGTTTCGAACTAATGAAACATTGAATTCTTTATATTAAAAAATTCGGCCGTATCAACAGACTGCAGTGATCAAACCACAAAAATATTGAAAATACTTTGAATTTATATTCAAAGTATGATCGTAATGCCTTAGCGAATTTTAATGAATCGCTATACGCAAATGTCAACCCCTTCAACTACTGATTCAGTTCAATCGCATTGAGTACAATTTCTGAAATTATATCGCAGAACGTTGACTTTTTAAACTCACTGCGAATAGCATTTCGTATTTACGCTTTCGGTAGACATATTGCAAAAGGATTCCACGCTTATTTTGGTTTTATAGTCATTTCTTTGAACGCAAGAGATCAATTTCAACTGAATTGCGTACATTTTCTGAATATCTGCCGCAATGCGGATATTTATAAAACACATTGCGAATAGCGTATCGCATTTATGCTTTCGGCAGACATGTCGCAAATGAAAAGTTATCGCAAAAATCTTGCTGGGATTCATGCAAAGCAGATGAACTCGATTATTTCGATCGATCGAAAATCGATTATTTGCGGATTTTCAAGTTAAGGGTATTTGATCTTGATCATATTTCACAGGAAATACGACAAAAACTGAACCCACAGGTAGTCACGTGTATGTTCGAAGACGAATAAAATTGAGCTAGCTCGTGACGTAATTTTTCTGCTGAAAAACTCAATGGCCGCACTGGATATTAGTGACACAGATAAGAGCGATGATAATGCGACCGTGAAACACGATGCGATCTAGATAGGAGAAATAACAATATAACGGCGCAGCGATTAACGTATCATGTATGAGCAGAACATGGAACCAAGGGCATATATGAGCTGGGAATTGGATCGATTCATTACAAGCAGTGAATGCAGGCAAAGAACGAGGAGTACGATTCACTCATTAAAAATCGTACATGGAACTTGGTTAAATCATCAAAGGTTAGAGTGATTACCGATTCGAGCAATCTTTGCACTGGCGGCATCGAAACGTAAAGACAGCTTTTCTGAATGTTGAATTCTCATTTTACATGAGTCTACCGATCGGATATGATGAGGGCAGCGGACAAGTGCGTAGGTTATCCAAGCGTTTGTACGGATTGAAACAAGCGTCGCACTGCTGGAACAAAACAATTTCATCATTAATTAGAAAATTTGACTTTGTGGCCATTGAATCAGATTCACGTATTTTCGTGTGCAGTGGGAAGAATTCAATGATGATCCTGGTCATTAAACACTAATCATGTGCATGGATGCGTGCATGTGAGATGTGTTGATCTAATTAAGCTCAATGAACGATCACTTAAAGGTTTTTGGCTTCCAACACCCAATCCCCCTGATTTGAGACAATTTAATAAACAAACGAATTTTATGAATTTTTAAATATGAATTTTTCTAATTCAGTACCTGATCAATTTAACATAATCATAAAAAACAAGGATACAATGATAAATTACAACCCACAACGCGACACAGCTAGGACCTAATAATTTTATTTCTCAGCCAAAATGAGATGTAAAGGAAAGTTGCATCAGCTGTTGCTTCCTCAGGTATGGTAGCAATTTTGTATGAAGTTGCAAAACCGCACATTCTGCATTTAAAATCCTTTTAAATACTCCTCTGAATCATATGTAGATGTTGTATATTCAATAAGAATAAATTATGCGTGATAGGTAAACTTTTAAAAGAGGCGAAATTAATTGTGTGAAATGAATGAATAATGAACAATTGGGATCATTTGGAAACAATTAGTAGGGCTTTGCTAAACCGATGGGAGGTGTCATATTTGTTCCAATTGTGGCACCATTCCGTTAATTTCCGTAAAATGGGGGACTAAGAAAAGAAATTGCATAGCAACTGGCCGAGTGTGTTAATCCGAGAAATAATGTGCATAGCGAAATCAAGAAGTGCATTAACACCATAAGCATCTTCTATGGTTTAGCTATTAGTAAGACAAACATATCAGACATGAAGTGCCAAGCTTCTATCGAAAAAAAGCTCTTATCGAAATCCATAAACTCGATGAAGTTACAATAGCGGCAGAGGTGTGGTGTGCCTTAGAAAGAAGGTTCTAAGACTCTAAGTGTATGTTCGAAGTGAAGAAAATGGCGATTGGATACCGTGGAATTCAAGTAGGTTTGATTAGCCTTCCTTATGGTCTGGTTAGAAAAGTTAAACCGGAAGGAAAAACTCGAATTGGATGTACTGTTCAGTACGAGAGAAGATAGCCGCTTCTAGGTGCGTTTAATGCTTGGCTATGGACACCACGCCGGAAAATGTCCCAATAAAGTAAACCGTTTAAAATATGCTATAGGTGAGGTGGTGATGGGATCATTGCGAGGACATGCAAAGAAGAGTTGAGGTGTATAATACTTCTTGGGGAAGATGACAACAGGGGAGCCACCAGCCATTTAACGGGTGGTTTTAGATGTCCGAAATACCAGAAGACGTTAAAAGGAGCAAGGAGATTATGATTTTGCTACACACTGTGAAAGTGGCATAGACCTGCTTAACCAGACTGTGTGCGAAATAAGATGATATGTCACTATTGTGAAAGAACAATATAGAAACTGCGACTATTTAGGCACACTACGCTTGTAGTAGGGCCGCCATCTGCGCTTACGGTCAACAGGCATTTCTAAGCACTAGCTGGAGGGAACTTTGTAAGAGTGAAAATCGATATTATTTATATGTAGAGTTCCAACGTTCAGCCAAGCGCATTCTTTGAGGAGTTCAAAATGTTCACATCTCGATTGATGAAAGACGCTCGAGATCGTCATCCTGTGTTTATCGCAGGAGATTTTAACACTTGGCCTATGGAATGGGGCAGCAGAGTATCGAACGCCCGAGAAGTTGAAGCATTTATTACAGATTGTGGAAATTTCGGCGTTATGTTGGAAATGCCTTAGGGCAAGGAGGAGTATCAGCGTGCTAGGTTGGATCTCAAAACTGCCATAAAGTTGTTTCAGCGAAAATCTTTTTAATGAACTGTGCGAACAGGTCAATATAGAGAGCCGTGGGGTCGACCTTGTCAAACGGTAATGAAAAAAGTGAAAGTTAATAATTTAAACCCTCATACTTACCCAGATATGATGCGCAATGTAGTAACTTTGTCGTTCCTGAAACAACAACATGTTTCGTCCAGTGGAGTAGCAGTAACTACGAAAACGAACTAATAGCAACCGCTACAGTCGACGATGTAGGTAAAGTTGTTAGAAAAGTTCGTAGTAATAAAGCACCCGGAACAACATACCGAATTTGGCCCTCAGAGTACCAATTCGAACAATACCCGATCTGATTGCAAATGTGTTTGATTCATGCTTTAAGAGAAGGTGCATTTCCCAGATTTTGAAACGGATTATTGAAATGAGGTGCATACTTTATTTGAATCAAATCGGATTGCTATATATTGGAACGTATATGAAAATATATTAAAAGACGAATATTATTTGAGAAATTAGAACACAAAAAAGAGAAGAAATTTATTTCTGCGATTACGTGAATTTTGATGTCAAATCCCACTAGAAACGTGATGAATTGAAAAATTTGCGTGAATAATTTGCTGAGTATGGGACAGTATAAAATTTAGTCATGAGTATTTTTTTCTTCGATTTTTATAATTTTTTAGTTTTTTATTATGGGCATTAAAAATGGACGATTTAACACATGTATACAATTTTTTGAGAATATATTGTTACAGTTTTAGATGCAACTTTTTAAGCTGAATTCAAATTCATCATAATAAAATATTAACAAAAAAAAAGTGAGTCCATTAGTACTCTCAAGGATATGTGTAAACATGGCGTGTGTAGTGCGTGTGTACAGTTTACTTTGAAGGAAGAAGGAATGCAATTTTACTAATCAGAGTTTTTCATTTGTTTATTATCGTTAAATTGTTCTATTAGACTGGAATTGGATTATGGTAGTTAAAATAAGATACAGATACTGTCGACTCTAACTTTTCTAATTTTCATTGAAAAACTGCACAATGGTCGTTCCTTATCTCGTAGTAGATATATTTAGATCTGAGTTCATGTGTAAATCGAATTCGTCTCGCAGGAAGTTTATAGGTGGTTCAGCTTGAGGAGCAGCAAGATTGATATTGAAATCCCCGCTCATAATCATTGGCAAAAGATGATAGTCTTCTTGGAGAATTTTTGAATTTTTTTTTATAATATGGAGCAAGGACGAAATGTATGAACTTCATTATGTCTTCGATAGATTTATTCGGTGAGATGAATACAACTACAGAAAGCATCTTATTCCCATGGAGAAGCTGAAGTTCAGTCATGAATATATCATCAATGGGGTGTGTTGTTACGCTCATACCAGTTGTTTGTCCAACGATGATTTCCTTATGCGAGATGACTGTATAAGTTCTACTTGTATTTTTATATATTGCTACACCGGCAGCCCACTGACCATCTCTCTTGAACTGAACGCAGCATTCAAAATTAGTAATATTAACATGCTCGTCATTACATAGATCTCGCAAAGCAAGAAAATTGAGCATCCCTGCGAGACTGTATCAGTTTGGTCGAGATGATGTAACCTGAGACTGTGGCAGTGCAATGTTAAAAACCAGACGCCCTTATTATCTCGTACAAAATTCGCCATTACAACCTGAGCTATACTTAGCGGATTTCTAGTGATGCGCGATATCTCATATTGAATAAGACCCATTGAGGTCCCATTTTTACGTTCATGGTATAGAAGACAGGATCATCGATAGTCGACGTGATGAACAGTCCTTCGACACTCATTACTCATGATAAAGCAATATACACAAGTTGTTGACTGTGTTTTTTAAAGTAAGAGTATATACTGACTATCTCGTTATAGGATGTGATGTATGAATTGTGGTGACACATGCAGTTACGACTTTACGAGTGGAAAATGATTACGCTTAACATTAATTGTCCGATAGTTGTTTTGATTAACAGTTGAGCTTTTTCTAGAAATGGCACCAAACAACGATCAGTATTCGTTTTCTGCGCCTATCCAGCTTTAAGCCGCCTGACCTTTTTGCCAACTTGTGAATTTGTACCGAAATCCATCCAGAGTCGTTTGAAATTTTTTACTGTTCACGTTTTCATCGTTCTCGTTGTCCCGGTCAGGATGGCTGCATTCGATATACCTCAGACAGCCTATAGTTCCATTTGCCAGTCCATCTGTTACGTCAATATTGGTTTTGAGAACATATGGCCGACCTATGATAAATGGAAGTTCGTATGGCAAATTATTTGTGTCCAATATGCTCATTTTATGGATCTTTTGACGGAATTGCTACTCCGGTAGTCCGCTGACCATCTCTCTTGATCTGAACGCATCATTCAAACGAAGGAATATTAACATGCTCGTCATTGCGCAGCCAGGTCTTGAAAAGCAAATGAATTGAGCATCCCTGCGTGACTGTGACCTGAGACTCTGGCGGTGGAATTTTTGAAGTGAAACAATTTTGTCGTTTTCTTCGAAGTTTAATTAATTTCGCTGCAAACCGCAAATATTTTTAAAGCACAGTTTCCGTATTGAAATGTTTTGCCTATTTTTTAGAAAAAAAACAAAAGAAAATGGAAAAATCTGCCAAAATTTCCAACGAGAAAAGAGTTTGATGATTTCTCTAGCAAATGAAGGATGTACACATAAAGCTATTGCACTCAAAGTTGTTGTATCACGACCAACTGAGAGCTATACTCTTCATCGGTTCTGTGCTACAGGATCATATAAGATCAAAACAAGATCTGGCGACCCAAATGCACGACAAGAGAATTGGCGTTCTAGTGTTAAAAATTTGTGGTTTCGAAAAGTCCTGCATGGAAAATAAATTAATATATTTTCCAAAATGTAAGCTGAATCAATGTGACCAAGCAAAACGTTACCAATAAATACCGCGCCCAAGAGAAGTCATCTATGTATTTTGTAATCCATGCTATTTGATGAGTACGGTACGGAGGAAACCAAGTCACATTTTCATGGAGTGGTAAATTTTGGTTTTAATTTTAGTTACGTTTGTTACGACTGTGTGGTCTTAACAAGACATTTTTTGTAAATTTGTTTCTATTCTCCACGTGGTTTCTTGCGTCCGGGTTTTTGTTGTCTGAACGTGATTTCTTGGTGGATGGATTCCTGTGTGTTTTCTTCTGTTATGTTGGCAACGGAACGAAAATGGTAGAGAAAGAGAGAACAATGCGCATCGAGTGTGTGCAAAGTAAAACGTTTTAAAAAAAATGTTTTTTTCTTGTATGTCTCTCTTTTGTACCAACGAAAATTTGGTACAAAGGAGAGACAGAGAAGAGAGATGCATTTTCTTCTAAAACGTTTTACGAGCTGTGCGACGCTCGAATATTTTTTTTGTTTTGTCATTCGAGTTGTGATTTTGGTCAAGTTTTGTTTGGATAAGAAAAAAAAGTCGAGTGGTAACTTTTGTGGTGCCTGTTAATAATTTCACAAGTAAAATAAGATTAAAATTATTAAGTTTGGTAGTAGCGGTAGTGATTATAGGAAATTATTAAACAAGGTTAATTATTGAGTTCAAAACAAAAAAAAAAAAATTAAGGCTAATAAATACTGGAAATTGTAACTTAAATTTAATTAGCGAAACTATTTTGTATAAGAAAATTTGTTTCAAATAAATAATAAAAATCATGTGAGAATTTACTTTATTGAATAGAAAACTATATCTTAATTATTAACAGATAAAATTGTAATTTATAAAATTGTGGTTAAGATAAAATAAATTTGTAAAAAAATGTTATTGAACCGTTTGAATTTTGCTAAAATAATTTTAGTTTGCAAGTGGATGGGTCGCATTAATAATTTTACCGCTAAGTGACAGTTTTTCTTTAAAAACAATATCAGGAACATCTAAGTGTTATAATGATAAATTTGATGTTTGAAAATAACTAAACTAGACTAATTATATTAATTAAAAGATAAATCAATAAGTTATATAACTTAATTATATTGATAAAACAATAAATAACTAATTACGAATTTTATCGAGCCAACGCCCAACCCATAAGCTACGGCCTATCGAGGAGCAATTCGGTTGACGGCGTTAAATATATATCGTCAGCAAGGCGAGCAACCCATAGTGGTTGTCTAGCAGTATATTGTTTTGTCAGCCGCCATATTCTTCGGTTATTGGGGAGAGACCCCACAACATAGTGCCCAACCAGGCAAGCGCTCGAGCGCAAGGCGGGGAGTCGCCCAACGACGGCACCAAGGCCTATCGGTGCGGGTAACGGCACATAAAGCCGCAACGGTCCGGGTACAGGGTGGTACTTGTGGCATGACGACCGCCCAAGGTCGCATCAATACATTGTTAGTATTAAGGTATGATTTTTTTTTGTTTTTATTTTTATTTGATTTTCTTTTTTTTCCTCTCTTTAAATTTTTATATTTTTAAATTCTGTTAAATTTAAATTTTTTTACTGTAATCGAGCGCCGCACTGCGATTGTGTTCACGCGCTCGGTACGCATTGTTCTCTCTCTCTCTCGTTCTCTTATCGTGGTACGGGTGGAGGGGGAAGTTGTCTCTTCGTTTTTCTTTGTTTCTTTCTTTTGTAAATAAAATGAAATATTAAATTTTTCGGTCGGTATGATGGGAGCGGAGGCTCCCTCTGTGTCGGTTTAGTGTTTGCGGTCCCTTGGTGCCCGCATCCAATTCCGTAACCAGGGCTTGGCCCCGTTTGAATTCGGATGGATGCGCGCACCAAGGCACCTCTTCCGTTATCATTTTTTTTATTTATTTATTATTTTGATTATCTGCTGTTCGTTCCTCAGGTTCCGGCCGACGAATTTCGGCGGAACATCCGGTTTATTATTATTTGCGTTCCCCCCCAACTTTCTGTATTTAATCACGGTGTAAGCCAGGAGCCCTGTATGCCTCAAACCCCACGACCTTAGCACTTCTCCCTGAGAACGTAGCCGGCAAAATATCACCGTGGAGGCCTCTGCAGGTGCTTAGTGAAATCTGCAGGTTGGCAGTAGCCAGCCTGTAACACGTTTCTTTAACAAACAACCAAAAATTTTCGCCATTTTAAGCAAATTGTCATCTGGAGAACCTGCCAACCTGAATGTTTTCATTCATTTCCTCCTCATGTACATAAAAATTCGCTGAGCCAATTGAAAAATGAGCTGGAGTTAAAACATGAAAAGAGTCATCATCTGCTGCTGCGTAAAATTGCCGTGCATTTAAAATAGCCTCGACTTGACTCAATAAGGTTGCCATCTCCTCAAAAGTAAGGTGAGTATTTGCGGAACATTTTGAAAGATGTGTTTTCACGGACTTGACAGCAGCCTCCGACAAACCCCCAAAATGTGGAAAAACATGTGGATTGAAGTGCCACTGTATTTGAGATTTTGCCAAATGCTGTACAATGATAGAATTGTGTTTATTATAAGATATAATTCTATGTACCTCATTAATTTTTCGTGCGGCTCCGATAAACTTTGAACCATTATCGCTGTACAAATGGGCTGGTGATCATCTCCTCGACACAAATCTCTTTAAAGCAGCGATAAAAGCGTCAGTGGATAAGTCACTGACAACCTCCAAGTGTATTGCCTTTGTGACCATACAGATAAATACCGCAATGTAGCCCTAGGTGAATCTAACCCCGCTACTTTTTTTCGACGCAAGCTGCATTGGGCCTGCATAATCGACACCGCACGATGTGAAGGGTCTTACCGCTTTCAATCTTGCTATTGGCAGGGCGCCATGAGTTGCTTGGAAGTCCTCGATTTGTTTTCGAAAGATACGACGCATTTTTTTATAATTTTTCGGATGGTGCTGCTTCCTCCAATTACCTAAAAGTTCTGCCTCATTAGATGAAACGTCAGTGATAGACCAGGGTGCAGATTCTGTGCATGTATGTGACGTATAATCATTTTATTGAATGAGTGTTGCTTTTGGTAGAATGACTTATAATTATAATTAAATTGGCAATCCAAATACTTCAGCCTGCCACCGACTCTGAAAATACCATTATCATCTATAAAAGGCGCCAAAGATAGAATAGACGTAGTTTTTTCTAATTTCTCTGCCTTTCTGCAAACAATCGATTTCTCGACCAAATGAATCTCGCTGCACATATCGAAAGCTGGTGCTTTTTGCGGCTCGCAGCTCCTTTACAGTTAGGGAATCTAAAATTCATCCACCATCGAGCCACTTTGAGGAGAATTAGACCGGGCAGTACGAAAGTCCTGTCCTATGTAAGTCAGTCATCAAAGCAAAAGGTGGCAACATAGATGAATCTAAAAGTTAAGTTTTAATTTTTTTATTTTCTTAAGCTTTGTTTTAATTTTTCCTTTTCTTGTTGTTGCGTACTTATGTATGTGAATTTAAAAAAACTATAAAATAAAACTAAATTGTTTTCAATTCACCAAAATTAATAAAAATGTGTTTGGATTAAAACTTTCCGCCTATGTATACAAGTTGTTGACTGTGTTTTTAATCGTAATTCGTACATTTACATACAAGAATGCCATACATAGCACAAAATTGTTTTTATAAAGTTTGTTGCGTTTTTTCAAACGAAGTAGGTACTACGTCATTTCCGTTCGTTTCATTTACAAGTTTACTTTAATACAAAAATTTTTGGTAGGCGCGAGTAAAGATGTTTACACATCAAAAATCCCGACGACATGGTATATTATCCCATAAGCAGCCAATTTTTACAAACTTCGATTAACTGGTCTAACCAATGAGTGCTTATAAGATGTTGTGGCTATATATACGGTTAAATATTTACGAACATAGCCACTATTGTAGTTATTAAAATAACACACTTTGACTACAGTCAATTTAATGATCACATGAATAACAAATTTATATAATTTGATCACGAATGTTAAAGCAAAACTTTTTCACAAAAAATTTAAGGGAAAATATCATTTGTTTGTCGTTCCTTCAACTTTGTTGCGAAAAAACATAAATTTTTCAATCACAGTGGCTCAGATTAAAAAATGAATATAACTAACGTTTAGCTGCCAAGTTCATTTTGGAAATTATTTGAATATATAAAAATTGGCAGATTTGTGTTAGCGTCACTTACATACATTCAGAATTATATAATTTGATTATCTGTTTTTTAGTTACAGTGTTAAATTTTTTTTTAATGAAATCTGTTCTCGTTTTATTTGTAAAATTGTATTTGTCCGAATTGGATTCAAATTTTCTTGAAGGTCTGTATGATAATAATAATTTTAGTTTTTGTCTTTATTTAATATTGCTCTTATATGGGTAGAATATGTACATTTCACTCACCTTAACCAATAAAGGAAAACATAAGTTGCTTATTGATGGGTATTTTTACAATGTGAATAGAAAGACCGAAAGCATCTACAATTTGGAATGCAGCAAAAGAAAAAGTTATCATTGCAAAGGTCGGGTAGTGACTCAATTACTAGAAGGATTTCACACAATTTGGAAACCCCCTTCATTGCGCTCACACGGATCATCGGCATATGAGAAAGATGCATGCAGAGCTAACAATGCCGTTAAATGTCGAGTCAAAGATTCGGAACTTCCACCATCACTTATATGAATGTGAAGCTGGCACGAAAAACCAGCCCGAAAACACCTTTTCAATTTTGTTGTGTTTCTTTGCTAAATTAAATGCTATCCCGAAAAATTTATTGAAAATGCAAGAAAAACGAAAATTTCACCCCGAAATATTTTTGAAGTTGTATTAAATAAATAATTATTAATATCGGTGAAAAGGAATAAATATCACGGTTTTATTTGCTCTATTAAGACTACACATTAAAGTAAAGTATGTGACAACAAACCACCTTACCTGGTAAACTATGTGACAAAAAAATTTTAATGTGTGCTTTGTACAACAAAATAAGTTTTTCTTTTTATTTAACTACAGAAGACACAAAACATGTAATCATCATATGCATACACGGTGTCGAGATTGCCCAAAAATATTCAAAAATTTAAAAATACTTAGGAATAAACAAATCAAGCAATTTGTCGTTATGATTTGATATGAAAAATCGGTTAAACTAATTATTTGTGGAAATCCTAGATATTACCCCATCGGGAAATTACGTTTAAATATTAGGTCCATCTATCACTTAAACCATAACAAAAGCTCAACTTGGGATCATGACTATAAGATCCTGATCTTAAGCAATTTGTCATTATGGTTTCGATTTTCTTCATGTTTGATATGAAAAATCGGTTAAATTAATTATTTGTGGAAATCCTAGAGATTACCCCATCGGGAAATTACGTTTAAAAATTAGGTCCATCTATCACCTAAACCGTAACAAAAGCTCAACTTGGAATCATGACTATAAGATCCTGATCTTAAGCAATTTGTCCTTATGGTTTCGATTTTCTTCATGTTTGATATGAAAAATCGGTTAAATTAATTATTTGTGGAAATCCTAGAGATTACCCCATCGGGAAATTACATTTAAAAATTAGGTCCATCTATCACCTAAACCATATCAAAAGCTCAACATGGAAACATGACTATAAGATCCTGATCTTAAGCAATTTGTCCCAATCGGGAAATTACGTTTAAAAATTAGGTGTGTCAGTGATGAAATACAAAAATTTGCAAGGGGTCATGTACTGCGACTGCAGTAGCATGACAACGAGGAGCTACGGAACCTACTGGATCGCACCAATGGACCAAAGCGCCTAAAAAGAACAAAACCTTTAGAATTAGTGGTTCCTTGAGCCGCTTAAATCAAAGGACTGACAGAACTGGGATGAACTGATAGGTCTCATCACACAAGAGTGGACTACTTAACTTATAAAACAATTACTAGATAATCCATATGATTAGTTGTAATATTATACAGAAATAAAGATTTCTTAAAAAAAAAAAAAATATCAAACATGAAGAACATCGAAACCATAAGGACAAATTGCTTAAGATCAGGATCTTATAGTCATGATTCCAAGTTGAGCTTTTGTTACGGTTTAGGTGATAGATGGACCTAATTTTTAACGTAATTTCCCGGTGGGGTAATCTCCAGGATTTCTACAAATAATTAATTTAACCGATTTTTCATATTAAATCATAAGGACAAATTGCTTGATTTGTTTATTCCTAAGTATTTTTAAATTTTTGAATATTTTTGCACAATCTCGACACCGTGTATGCATATGATGATTACATGTTTCGTGTCTTCTGTAGTTAAATAATAATAAAAACTTATTTTGTTTGATAACAGCACACATTAAAATTTTTTTGTCACATAGTTTACCAGGTAAGGTGGTTTGTTGTCACATACTTTACTTTAATGTGTAGTCTTAATAGAGCAAATAAAACCGTGATATTTATTCCTTTTCACCGATATTAATAATTATTTATTTAATACAACTTCAAAAATATTTCGGGATGAAATTTTCGTTTTTCTTGCATTTTCAATAAATTTTTCGGGATAGCCTTTAATTTAGCAATGAAACACACCAAAATTGAAAAGGTGTTTTCGGGCTGGTTTTTCGTGCCAGCTTCACATGCATATCACTTATAATCAGGGAATCTATTATGGAAACTTTCAGCACATCACGAGAATATCTGCCAAATAAACAGACATAAAATATAAAAATTCATCGCGTACTTTTGAGTAACATAAAGGAGCCAGATGACTACTTAGAAGGTACTTGGAACATGTTCCTCATTGAAATCCCTTTCACAAGCAAGATTATGGATGGCACATTTGACGTGATGCCATCAATAATGAGGCAACTATTTTAAATTCATGGCAATATTGAAGGAGAAATATTGCCGTTAGTTTTTTGTTTAATGAGCAAAAGATCTGTGAAAGCGTAAAACTAATTATTTTTCAACATTCGAAAGCTTGGTTTAGAGTACAATATTAATTTTAATCCAAAAAAATCATCTCCGACTTTGAGAAAGCTATATTTTCCTCAGCCAAAGCATTCTTAACTCATCAAGCTGCGTTTTCCGGATGCTTGTTTTATTTTGGCCAAATCATCTGGCGCAAGTTACAAAAACAGAGATTGGCGAAGAAATATGGAAATTCGGAATCGTATGCCATACAAATTGGAATTCTTAAAAGATTGGCATTCGTACCACCAAAAGACGTGTATTATAGTTATTACTCAATATTACACGAAGCGTTAGACGATGATGATGCGAGAAATATTGCAACAGGGTTCAAACAAAATTAAATTTGTGATTCATCCAAATCGAAAAGAGGGTCCTAATATAAGCCCGAATTTTGGCCTGTTGTCGACTATGGAAATGGCGCCGACTGCTTCGCACTCACTCAAAACTGCGTTGAAGCTTGGCATCGTCGCCATAAAGTTGTTGTGGGTAGCGGTATGCTGGGCTATATAAAATTATATAAAATTTGTCAAAATAATTGATTTTGGCAAAGTCTTGTATTGAAAAAGTAATGGGGAAAAATTACCGAAGAATAAAAAAAGAATTCAAAGGAACAAGAATAAAAAGAATGATAAAAAAATTACGCATAGCGTAATGCTTAACTAAATTTTTAAATAATAATTATTAAAATAAATAAATTTGAATGATTAGCATTACGAAATGACTTTTTTTAAAATCATGAACAGAGTTTTTATTACACGATTTTCTAATTACGGGATTTTGGAATACAGGATTTTGGAATGCGTAATTAAATAAATTTACGGGATTTTGTACCCTTTTACGGGCTTTTGCATACGGGATTCTGTCCCGCTCCCAAATTAAATTATAAGGCATTACTTTCTAATATAGAAATCTAATTGTGTTAATAAAATCTTAGGCCCTTCCCGAAAAACCTACTTATTGTAAACTTATTTACTTAATTGCTGCCATCTTAAATTAGTAGTAGCAAAACCAACCTAATTAATTTTGCATAGTTGCTCTTCGGTGTGAAAACAATAAGAATAGTTTCTGATCGTAGACAGATCTTGTAGATTCACTACAAAAATTACCGACAGCACATTTAATTTCATTCGAAAATAGCCTTAATCTCAAATCGTTAATACTTAAGCCAATTTGTTGTTATATTTACTTAAAGATCATATCACACATTGTTGGTATTTGTCCTGTGGCTGCGTCTATAAAACTGTTCTAAATTTACACCATTACCGCAATTTTCAAGCAACGAAAAAGAAAGTATAACAATTTATAATCGTAGCTGTTAAATAAAATTAAACTCGTATGTGTATAGCTGAATACCGTCGGAGTCTTAACATTTAGAGAAAGATATTACGATTTTGTTCATTACATATAATTTAGGATCCACTTGTACACACATATGTACCTACAAAAGTGTATGTGATGTACACATTAAAAACTAATTATGAAAAGCTTTCCACTCATTCCAACTAATGTATGTTATTTCTATTCCCTATGTATGTTGTGTTAGTTTTATATTTACAGAAAAAAGCTTCAGTTTTAATTAATCTAAACATAATTAAAATTTAATTGAGTACAAATTAAACAACCCCTTTTCTGTGTTGAAAATTCAATTACTGTTGTTGCTTTCTATGGTTTTTCTATATACAAAAATATAAAAATGTTAAAACCAACATAATCATCATCAATTTATCTAACATTTATGGTGTTTTTGTGCTCTGTGTGTGTTTTTTTATATATAAATTTAACACCAATTTTCAACACCACAAATGTAAAATTTTCGTTTCCCCTCGTTTTCCGGCTTTCCCTATACCATTTACATGTACAAAAAATTAATGATGTCATTGCTTTTAAGAGTGATAAAACCAAAGGACTAAGGTTTAGAATTGTATCGGACTTGATTTGATTTTTCATATATTTGAAATTTTGTAGAGGCTGAGGAAATTAACAATTGGAAATAATATGAAAATCCAGAATATACGAGAAACAAAATTGTGGAAAATCTATAGCGGCGAAAGTACAAAAATAAAATTACACTCGTATAATAAATATGACAAGGTAATCGAAAATGTAAATTAATCGACTTAGACTGTGTCCGAATTGAGTAATAAATATTTTTTAGTACTAAGAAGTGTGTGAAAATATCGAACGCACCCAAATTATCACAGTCGTTCGGTATAATAATTTGTCGTATGCACTTTTCAACAGATTATTATGATTAGAAACTGATTAAAGTGAATAATCTGGACTCAAGAGGATGTAATACTAAACAGCAATATTATATTTTGCTTTATAAAATTAATTCAATACAAAGTTAAAATAAAATAAATAAAATTGTGTTAATTTAAATTTTTTTTCTTATTTATAGAGTTATCTTAAATCTTTAAATGACAACAATCATAATTTTTAAATCAAAATTAAATTAAATAGCCGGAATATTTATCAAAAAAAAATTATCACACAATTCGGGCAGCAAAACGAGAATAATTTCACAAAAGAAAAATTATTTCACGTTAGTGTCAAATATTTTTGCTACAAAATATTTATCACTCTATTCGGACACAGTCTTAGAAAACACTTGAGCCGTATTTATATTTTTGTTAAAAAGTTTCAAACCATTCACCATTTCAACTAATCAGGCTAGTTTTGCAACAAACCAAACAGGGACTTTTCGTCCAAACTAAATATATATTTGATAAAATTTTACTATGCCAGTACCACGATTAGTTATAGGGTGCTTAGACATTAACAGCTTGGTTGAAATTTTGGGTAATTCTGGGTGACAGCCAGACACTCACTTCGGTGTGAAGATTAACGGCTTGTGTTTAACTATTTTAGAAATGTTTCAGTAATAGTATATAGTTTGAGTCGCCAAATCTGTCATTATTTTTAGAGCTTTTTTTATAGCATCCAAAGTCGTATAGTGTTTTAGTGAACTCGTTTTCTGACCTTGTTAGACTAAAGCACTACCTACTGCTTTGTGTGTGTCGATTTTCAAATTTTTAGATAACAACCATAGTATTTATGGCTTTGTCCTCAATATTTAAATAAAAAAATCAATTTTGACAAACCACAAATGACTTTAGATTTCAGTTAACATATTATAACGCGTACAAATTGGTTGTTCGTTGACATGAGAAAATTATTTCTGTGGCTTAATTTTTTTAGCGATTTCTCAAGAGACCAAACTTAAATTTTAAATTAACTTGCGAACAAATTATAGGAACTATTTTTAGATCCATGGTATCAGGATTTTTAAACTACGTTTATTGACACCTTCAAGCAGTTTTTTAAAAGCAATTTTTAAAAAGCATTTAGAAAAACTCTTTATATCGATTCAAGTAAATACCAAACGCAAAATTAAATTCAAAATAAAAACTTATTTCAACATAAGTGTTTATTCTAAATTTATTTCATGGTACAATATCAAAAATTATCAATTAAGTGATTTTCAATAAATACCAAACACCTATAACAAACCTAAGTGGTTTTGTTTTTTGCTTATATCTCGGTCAAAAAAGTCGGGCTTTGATGAAAAATTGAAGAGAAAGAAAATCGGTAAATATTATCGATTAGAATATATAGTTCATCATAACCACTTATCTCGACTTAAGTGGTTATTTTAAATTGCCACTGATTTATTCCAAATTAAAACTATTCTTAGAGTTCTGAGATTTTGGCCATTGCATTCCACTGGGAACTTGTCATTTGGCCTTGTTTCTTGAAAAGTTAGTGAGCCTGCATAGGTTTCAATGTATAGTAACAAATAAGATTCAACACATATCATTAGAATTAAAATTTTAAAATCTCTCACTGAACTACTCGTATGCAGAGCCGGAAATCGCAGTAATGTTTTTGTTTGTGATGTAACAGGAAAATATATTTATTACCATTTCAGTGTACAGGTTGACATGGGGTTTTCAACCATAGAGGTGGTGTATTGTATTTGCGTGAGAGTTGGCAAATGGGTGGTAAGTGAGTGGTAGAAAATAAATCCTTTGTATACTTAAAACTTTCTTAAAACTACGACAAATTAGATTTACAGCAACAATTAATAATAAGTATATTTAATAACCACGGAGGCTTCATGTTTGAATATTTTGGCCCTTTTTACATTATTGTTTTGAGCGCTTGGTAAACTTCGATGCCAACGCAAATGAAAATGGTTTAAAGTAGAAATAAAACCCCTTGGTTTTCACAAAACTTTACATTGTTAAGAAAAGGAAAGGAAGGAACATTGGGAAACTGCGAATATTGGAACAACTATAGAAAAGTTAATTTTTTATAATCAATCGTTAAGAAAGCAACCATCCGAATAGACCAATATAATCCAAAAGAGCTGTGGAAAACACTCAAATCTATGTATAAAACTAGAAATATGATGCAATGGAGTATCCAATTTAATAATAAAACACTCACCGATAAAAAATATATAACAGAAACCCTAAATAACCTATTTTTGTCTAGGGTGATAACTATTCACTATCTAGAAATATGACTAATCATGACACAAAAATTCATAGGTGCCTTAAATTTGTACATTTTATACTCCAACGGAAATTCGAATGAATTCGACGGGTGCAATATGGCGTCACCAGCACAGGTATAGGGTTAACAATACTATCCAGCAAATCATTATTGTATAACAAAAACAAAGTTGGTGATAAAATTGATCCTAGACGGACACCGTCATTTGGGGAGTGTGTCTTTGATGATCTCCCATTTATCAAACATTAATCTTTCGGTATTTCAAAAAGCTTTTTGTATACGTGATGGTCATCGAATCCAAGCCGTATGCCCAAAGTTTACAAATGAGAGTAAACTAGAGATACTTCACCACATGTTGGTTGATGCATTTCTCAAAAACTTTGGCGACGACTGAGACAATTGATATTGACCAGTTAGTTTGGGGGTTTGGTTTTTAGGGTTACCATCAAAAACAGGATTTTAAAATCCCAAAAATCAAAATCCTGGAATAGGAAATCCTGGATTTCGAGATATCAATTTAAAAAAAGAGCAAATTTTTGTTTTCAAATTAAAAATCAAACAAATGTTACTACAAATTATGGTCAAACTTACTTTGCTTGATAGGTTTGGTGTTCTATCATAGATTTTGAATGGGCCTTTGGAATTTGCTAAACTAAGCAAATTTAATTAGGAACTGTATCATGAAATGTTCTAAATAATGGTCCAGATCAAAAATAGCTTCCTCATGTGCAATCTCATTGCATCGCATAAAGTTTAGTCAGAAGAAAAACCACACATACCATACGATTTACATTCGACATGACTAAGCAAGAGCGCTCGTCGAACCAGATTAAACCGTTACTAGTGGCTTTAGGTGTCATATGGAATAATGTCCCTTACAACTTTTTATGAAATATATTTTAAATCAACCATGAATACTGATCCCTTTCAGTCAAAACGAAACTAAATAAAATGTTTATCAGTCAATCACTTTGTCATTAAATCACTGTTCCTAAAGTTGTTGAGTTCAAAGTCATAATACAAATTTAAGTCAAAGTATTTGCTTACTCTGAAACTTTATTTTTTAGGCAGTTCTTACAAATTAAAAGGAGTTTTGACCATAAATTTTGTACAATCCACGTACAATCCATGCAGTAACAAAATTTGAAGACGGAGAACTTATAGTTTTACTGGATGAAAATTCGTATGCCAAACTCAAAACGAGCTTGCAAAACAGATAGGAGTTACTCACGAACCAATATCATTTCGATTGCATGCAATGGAAAAAATAAAGAAGGAATAAAAATGGGTTCCTTATAAACTGACCGAAAAAAACAAAAACCGAACAGTTGACATCTGCATGAATTTTCTTTCTCGGTACAAAAGAAAGAATTTTTTGTACAAAATCATTACGGGTGATGTGGAAAAGCCATCAACATACTATTAAAGTTAGCCGAGAGTTTCCAGCCGGAAGATGGTAATGCAGATTATGTCTCTTCTATCCTAACCGAAAGATGGTAATTTTACTATCCAAACCGAAAATGTTTTACAATTTCGATAATGCAGTTTACATCGATTAATTGTTTCGATAAAGAAGATTAACTTCAATATCCAACCGGAAAATGCTGGCAATACAGATTTAAAAGTTACAAATGAATCATCAATTTTGTAAAAGAAAAGGTCAATAACAGTTATCTTATCTATTATCAAGTCAGACAACAGTCACGTTTAGCTGATGAAAGGTTTGTATACCAAGAAGTTGACCGATGAACGCCGATCTTACTGTACAAATTTAATGAAACATGATCCTAAATAGAATTTGATTATATGATTGCAGAACGGTTTTATGAGGTTATCGGTTATTTTTATAAAATCGTCCATCAGGCGAGATTTTGTCAGATGGACACCAACCTGACTACGCCCATTGATAGACTATAATCTTATAGGTAGATTTTGATTATAGGTTAGGGATGGGTCTGATGAGGTTATAGGGATGAAATGCCATATCTGCTTCATACAACTGAAAGTAGTCGATAAGTAGTCGATAAATAAGTTTAAAATTTATCAACCATTAAATGGTTTGTACTTTTTACAGTATTTGCCGTTGGCACTTGGCGAAACACGCTTACACTTAATAAACACATTTTATTAAACCCTTGTTTTTCTATTTCGCAACAAATTAAATTTTTGAATATTTTATTTAAAAAATTTGTTCAAGAAGTTTAAAAAATCACTCGATCAATTTCGACTTGTTAAGTCATCAGTTAGGAGTAGATAATCCTGATGATGACCTAACAAGTCGAAATCGATGGAATGATTTTTAAAACTTTTAGAATAAATTTTTTTTATTAAAATATTCAAAAATCTAATTTGTTGCGAAATAGAAAAACAAGTGTTTAATAAAATGTGTAAACGAGTCCCCGATCTGACTACCCCTATTCGATAGCCCATGACCGTAGGTAGATTTTGATTAAGGTGGGTCTGATGAGGTTTTTCGGGTGAAATTTAGATTTTCCCTATTTTTCATCGATAAAGTCGTTCGTCATTCGTGATTTTGTCATATATATACATCAATCTGACTATGCCGATTCGATAGCCCATGACCATAAGTAGATTCTGAGTATAGGTTAGGGTGGGTCTAATGGGGTTATTGGGTACATTAGTTGCAAAAACGAATATTCATGCCAAGAAAGTGTTACTGTATGTCTGGTGGGATTGGAAAGCAGGCATTTGCTACGAGCTTCTTAAATCTGTAAAACTGTTACAACTGAACGTTACCACGGGCAATTGATCAAATTAAGTGATGCTCTGGAGGAGAAAATACTATTTACGGGCCGAGGAAGGTGATGTTGTTGCAAGTTGAGAAATTTTACGGCATGTGGCGTATTCTCCAGACTTGGCCCCCTCCTCCCTCTGATTATCACTTATTCAGATTGATGTTATCATATTTGAAACGACGAAAGTTGAATATATGCAGGAATGGCTCGATAACTATTTTGCTTCGAAACCACCTACTTTCTATATAGCGAAAGCATAAATTATTTAGCTGATAAATTACAAAAGACCGTACATAGTAATGGCGAATATTTCGATAATTAATCGTTGTAACAATTATATTTTCAATAAAGTTGAATTTTACCAAAAAAGCAGAGTTTATATTTACACGTTTACTATTTTCCTTCGAAACTGCCAAAAATGTTTGCATTAGGTTTTAAGGAACATAAATTCTAGGTATTAATACACGATTATCAAGCATGGAACTGAAATGACGTAGAAATTGGATAATTTAGTTTAAAAATATTTAAAATTTCGTTTCTAATCGAAAGGAATACTACGTCAAACAATGGCGATTAAATATAAATATTTTTTATTGTCCCTAGATAGCAAATTAATAAATAATCAATGAGTCCCAAGATAAGTGATATTAATTTTTTATAATATGGAATGTTTAGAAGCAAAAATAATGAAAATTAAGGAATTAGTTTTTAATTTTATACATAATGACAATAGAAATATCGTAAATTAAATTAATTGAACAAAATTTGGGCATTGAAATTTATTAAAGATGCAAACCAGTTTAAACACGCATCACCTGAGCATTTAAATATTGACAACAAAAACAAATTTGTTTTCTCGGTACCATACATAACCTTAACAAAAATCGCCTAAAACAGAAGTTCGAAATATTTGTGCCATAGAATCACAGGTGTGGATCATAGTTATCGACATTTTCTGCGAGTAGTCGACGTTGTCGACGAGTAGTTAGTTTGTCGAAGAGTTGTCGACACGATGACGCATAAATTCCCAACTCTGATCATTATAGTGGTCTCAAATAAATTTTAATTCCACTTGGCAAATCAAGGTATAAATTTTCCTGGTTATTTCACCAAAAAAGTCACCTTCAAAAGGCCGCTGAGGTTTTATTTCCAAAATGCTGATGTTACTTACGTTAGATTCACCTATAAGTTTTACGCGTTTAGGGGGGCTATTAACGGTGTCTTTCATTCTGTGTACGGATTGTTTTGCTGATAGGACAACCTCGGTGCGGGTTCATAGACTATATATATTAACTACGATCACAGTTTAAATTTAATAATCCATTATCACTGGTTTACCCTGGATTTTGGAATCTGCCCTTTACATGATCGGGGATCTTACGGCAGTTAAGGTTTAACCTCGTGATGTGTCAGACCGAATTGATTGATTTCACACCGTGTGTGATTGATGAATTTATATATTGCTGTTTCAATATCACCACTTTCAAGCTAGTTAAGTATTGTAAACATTTAATTAGTCGCCTTTGTTGCAACAACATAAAGTCAGGACCATATGGGCATCCGCTGTTATGTTGAGGATAATATAATGGCTGTTTCTTTAATCATAGTAGATTCACGTCATATGTAAATTCAACAGACCGAAGTCTAATACTTACTAAAATACTTTATTTGTGAACCTCGAAGAAAGGTTGTTGTTTCTAATGGGCATGAGCAATTTGAAGTCCATTTACAAAAATTAGGCTTTATGCGAGATTCCTTGAGTAACGGCAATAATAGCATTCACTTCGTTTACAGTTTTCCAGGCTGAAGCAGTCAGGCTCTAGTTTCATAACTACAGGTATTTGAACACTGATGATTACTTGATTTTTCCTCCATAGTTCAATCTTACGTAGTTTGCCCGAGCGAGTAGCGGTTATGAAAAATTTTGAATAATATGTAATAATATTTTAATGAAAAAAAAAAAAATTCTCTGACTACATTAATTTAATAATTTTTTATGATTGGCTGAAAAAATTCACATAAGAGCAAATCAGATTTAAATTTATTAGTATTGCTTCATTTAACATTTCTATTTTCTATACTAAAACTCTGAGATAAATTCATATACGAATATAATATATGATTATACCAGAGTGGATGCAAATGTGGCAGAATCTAGCGCCATAGCATTATTTTTAAGTACCGAGAAACTTTAGCTAAATTGTGATATTCGTTAAGACCTGTTCAATGACATTCAATACGCCTATATTGGGTGTATGGATGACTCCGTCCTTTTTTATTAAAATAAAATACATTTGCTTGTTTAGAAAATGAAAGAATTATTTATTGAAAGTATGCTACATCTGCACCTACAACTTAAACCCACCTTTCAGAAAATTTATGGATTCCCTCACTGAAGAAATCCTGGTCTTTGCAGGAAATCCAATTAATAATCCATACCTTTCCAGTCCTGTCCTTCTAAATAATCTTTCACAACGCATCATGTGGTTTTGCATTGTCGTGCTGAACAATTAGTTTGTTTTGTCTATTCACCCACTCTGGTCGTTTTTCTTCTATAGCTCGCTTCAAACACCGATCATCGGTAGACATCGCCATTGATAGTTTCACCTGATTCTAGCTGTTCATAATTTGTCATACCTATCTCATCCCACCAGATAGATACAGAGCATAACCTTATGGCAATGAGTATTGGCTGCAATGAACCAGCCTCATCAGGCTTCAAGCAAGCTTTTTGCAATTTAGATTCTCATTATAAATTCATTTTTCAACTGCAGTAACTATTCGATGAAAAAAAAACGTTTTCTTTGTTTAAGGTTCCTTTATTTTAATTCATGTGGAACCCAGTTGCTATAGCTTTTTGAACCATTCAGATTGTTTGTAAACGTTTTGCAACAGTCGATTTACATCGTGATTTAATGCAACAGCCAATTTTGATTGTGCTTGAGAAGAATCTTATGCGAATAGCATTTCCAATCCAGCATCTTCAAAATTTTGGAGCATGCCCACCGTAAACTCTCACAAGCAATCTTTACGTTTCCACCAGATTTTTTTTTGTTGCAAAAAACTTTCCGCAAATGATGTTTATTTGGAATAATATTTCGACCTTTTGAAGGAGTTAAAAATACTAATTGTTTTCACTTCAACCAAAGCAAACTGCGTTTGACAGTTGAAAAAAAAACTCTGATAAATTTTGGTTATAACTTGGGAATGTTTGATAGCCTTATTCATACATACATAGCCCATTCATACATAGTATGAATACGAATTTTTTCCGTTTGGAACTCTAAATTCATTCGGTTGATAATTTTTAGGACGTACGACAGGAATAAAAAATATACTTTGTTTACTGGATTCCCTAAATCTTCCGCCAAGCTTCTAGCCATTTTTTGCGCACCCTTATCCTCCAAAGTGCAAGAGATAAAGTTTAATTGCAATGCATCCCATTGCTCAAGAATACGATTCACAACCATCTCTAGTGATAGCCATCTTGTTTGTGAAAGGCCCAGGATTTTGTGCGGTTTCAGTGCAAAATATTCTTGAAATTCCTTCAATTCATTACAACGTTTCGAACTATGTGCAAAAAAATTAAAAATATTTCGCGCTAGTTGTTCCACAGAAAATGGTAGTCTTTGGCAAGCATAACTGGCACATAAGTGCAACGAGTGGCATATGCAATTAATAAAAAAAAAGTTCGGAAATTATTTCCTTTAATCTTACTTGAACCCCGGTAAGTTGGCCAGATATAACTGCGGCGTTATCCGATCCTAAGCCTATTATGTTCTGTACGGCAATTTGCAATGCATTTAAATGGTTTAAAATACATGTAAAAATTGAAATAGCGTCAGATTTCGTCAGATTCAAAAGTCCTAAAAATCTATCTCTTGCTAAACATCTTTTTCTATCAAAAACTCGAGCTACCAATGCTAATGATTTTGCTGCACTCACATCCGTGGTTTCATCGATGATAATGCTAAATTTTTGTCTTTTAAGTTCGTTGGCCACTTTTACTACAACAACTTTTATAGTAAAACAACTTTTACTATATTATATGCCTTCGTTCGGCCATATTTTACATTCTGGGGTATTTTAGAATTAGGACAACATTTTTTTAATAAATTTGGAAGAAAATCCATGAATGACAATGGCAAATGATGCATTAAGCAAAACATCACCAATATGATTCCGTTTCCTTAATTTTCCGTTTTAAGACAACTTGCGGGATTTGCGAATAGTTCATTAATTGGCGTAATCTTGCTTATGGAATTTTTTTTTATGAGTAGGGTTCGCGTCATTCCGTTAGAAGGTGTGATTTTATATTTGTTAGTTTGGTATCGCATACCTTGCAGAATGAAAATCCTCAATCCACTGGGAACGAAAGGTTCTAATTCGTTTAGCCTTCTTAGCAACGATTTCTTTGTCGCTATCCACACTTGACTCCGAAAAATTAATTGCAGTACTGTTCGTTTTTACTACATCAGTTTCCGCCGATCTACAAATTAATTTAAAAAAATCGATTCAGAACTTACTTTAGAAGTACTAGATCTGTTTTTACTTACATAGAGGTACACCTCGAAGAGGATGGTGAGGAGCTTTGGAAAATAAACCAATAGATTACTTTAAATAATAGTCGACATTTTTTAAAATTTTCGTAACATAACCTAACAAATAACTAAACTTACCAGGAATTTTTCGATGCTTGTTTATCATTATTCTTTCCCAATCTAATCACAATCCTTAAATAAATGTAATTAAAATTATTAGTAACAATAATTGCAGCAAAATTATTGTATGATATTTACTTATCCATTATAAAAATATAAACGTGACCCTGCTTTTCTAGAGACGCCAAAGCTATGTACATGGAAAACAACAATAAAAAACAAATGACATTTCACTTGATCGACAGTGGACTTAGGCTGTTTTCGAAACGAGTACTTATTTCAAACTTATTTACTTATTTGCCGCCATCTTAAATAAGTAAGAAAACCCGTTCGAATTGAGTTTGCATACTTATTTTGACAGCAACATGAAAACATTGAATGTTTTCAATTGAAAATTCTTCAACCAATATTTTATTCCTTATTTTTATTAATTCAACGTATACAATTTAATAAAATAACGAATATTCATAATATTTGGACTAACTAAAATGCTTAGTGGCAATTAAGAAGTATAAAAACGAAATATTTTTTAAATATCGTATTTATGTTGATATGAATTTTAGATGGTTCACCTTAGATTATTTATAACGTGTTTGAGATGCTAAAGGCAATTAAGAAAGGGTTTAGTTGGGTTCTTAATTAATAAGAAATAATTATTTTACGTGTAATCGGTGATTATTGTCGCCATAACATATATATTTAGATACAAAAACTGCGCACCATCTGTTCACACTTTCGCTGTTTACAAAACGTTTTTATAATTTATATACGAAATTATAAAATCGGGCTCTGTACATTTTTATTTTAATCATGCTATATATTTTGCTGTCAACAAAGATCCATTTATTTTCTAAAAATATCATCCTAAATCTAAAAAAAAATAAATATTCACATGTAAATATCAACAAAAAATGACAACCAAATTAGATTTACTTGCAAGAAAGAGACAGAAAATAAGTTACCTCGCCAGCATACTTATTTGAATAAGTTAGGTTCCACAAATAAGTATTCGTTTCGAAAACAGCCTTAGCTATATTTCACTGTGTAGCAAATGCAATATTCAACCCTAAGAGCATGCAATTCAGAATTCGATTCGAATTTCAAAAAGTGTGTAATCTAAAATAAAATTATATCTTTTAAAAATGGATCCACTGTGAATAAAATGTATCCATTTTAGCCGTTTTCTGTTTTTTATGTATCCAGTACCCATTTATTAAATTTTTAAAATTATGTATCCAAATGGATACAATTGTACCCAAGTATGGTAACCCTGGTTGCGGTATTTTCAATTTGATGTATTTCTGATTTTGAAAAAATTTGATTAAATTTAAAACGTTGTTTAACTAATATGGCTGAACCACCTCCTTGAATATTGTCTTTTCTGTCTGTTCTAACTATATTGTAATTAGGAATATCTACTTTATGTTAACTAGACAATTTTGTTTCGGTAAACATCAATATATCTACATTATATTTTTCTAAAAACTTCATTAAATTCAAACGTTTGTTTTTGTGATATTCACGAATTTACATTTACACTTACCATCTTTAAGTTTAATTGTAATTTATTTTGGTCCATTTTGAATTAATATCCCCATTAATTGCTCAATACGTTCGTTCTGCTTTTCTATCATGCTGCAATTTTTTTTTTCATCATTTCGATTTCGTTATTCTTCTTTTCCTGATTCACTGCATCCGCAAAAGATACATTGGGTTGTACATAAGATGTAGTCATTATTGGTTTTTTCAATTCATTCTTTTTAATTCTCATTTTATTTAGCAACTTTTGGTAAACCACGCATCCTTTGAATGAAGCTGGATGTCCCAATTGTTTGCAATTTATGCAGTATGCTTTTTCATTCTGGTGGATTGTTCATCCGCATTCTCCTGGATTATGATTTTCACTATATTTAACACACCTATAGGGTAGCTGGCAATTGGCAGAAGTATGACCAAAACGATGACACCTCCTGCATTGGTTGATAATACCTACTTTATTAAGTTTTTCCCAATGCATTTTTTGATAATTTTATACTTGTATTTTTAATAATGCTTTAATATCACTTCTAGGTGAAATTTGAATTAATAAATAATCCAATATAATATTTTGCTTCACTGAATTTCTTGTTGGTAATCTTGAAATTTTATTTATTTGTAAATTCGTATTCTCACATTGTTTAATATAATTTACAACATCATGAATATATCCATATTGATAAGGACTACATCAACACAACAGTTTTAAATTTTTCATGTTTTGGCGTAATGTATGTGAAGATAGCCCAAATTTCATCCCCAAAAAATACGATGGCAAAACTAATTATTGCTATCATGACATTTTTTTTACTCTCAGCCCAAAAAATCACGACATTTTTACTGTCAGTAATTTTTGGTTTTCGCTGTCGGTATATTTGGCGTAATTTTACTTTACGTATACATCGAGAAAATCAGGTAAGGAGTATAAATTGTTAAATGCAGAATTGTTTCCTATCAGTTTTTAGGAGGGGAAAACTTTTCACTTTCTTATTTTTCCAATATTTTGTTTTATTTTTTTGATTCGACAACCTTGCAGATACAGATCAAAGAGTTTTATCGTTCTTATCGCTTCTTCTGATAGTGCCACAAATGTTAAAAAAATCAACTATCAGTTTATACAAAATATTTTTTAATGTAATTTTATTTCGTTGTATACCTATATTCGTTGTAAATTTTTTTCTTCAACAAAAGTATTTGTTTACTCAAGGTGGAATTTTCTTTCTCAAGTCTTGCAAATTTATCAACTTTTATGTCTTTTTTCTTCATTGTAGATTTTGTGCGTCTCAATAGTTTAGCTTTTCTGATTTTTGAACACTACAAAAAATTTGTAAATGCATATATTTGATTTTTGGTTTTCGGGGGCTCGTAGGAGTGGCCCCTTAATGTCATTGGATTCCAACTACTCGTATATTTTTTTATTTTAATTTATTGTGTGGTATTTATTGCATATAATTATTATACTTAACTTTATAAATATTTTTTATATGTATTATAAAAATAGTTTTTTTTCTTTTTATATATGAATTAAAAAATTTGCATGAAAAAATTTACCTCTTTCCTTTGATCGTTTTTTCTTGGTTCAAGATCTTTCAAACAAAATTCCACAAGATTATATTACTCGAGAACTAAAAAATAAGGACTAAAAAATGGTGTCTGCCCCAAAAAGTGGTAGATTTTCGTACTAAAATGAGATTTTTTAAAATTTTACAGGTAATCTTAGTTCGTCAAAGCCATCTTACTCCCCCAATACAATACAGCATTAACTTTATTATTCCAGGTGTATTCAAACGCATCAAAAAGTAATATAGCCACCACAAAAATCAAATGGTTGGTTATGCTAATAATAGCAAACCCTTGTTAACACGCGCACAATATTATACTTTGCTAAACTAGACGGACGCGTCTGGGGTACATCAAAAGAATGAAGAATGTTAAAAATTAAATAAAATAAAATAAAAAAATCTAATTTCATTGCAATATAAACAAAATTAAGTCAAAATCGTTTTTAATTAACCCATTGGGACTAAATCATCATCATCATCAACATAATAAATTTAATAGAAAATTGGTGATGCATCGGGAACAATATATAAACAAACAAACCAAATAACCCTAAGTAATTTTCCTCGTGTGTAGTTGGAAACGGGATACAAAATACGAATTGTTCAGAGAAAAATTCGCAAACTTTTCCTCCGCAGAACAGTAACGCGTGTTACAGATTATTATTATTATTTTTTTATATCAAAGTTTAGTTCACCCTTCAAGTTTATTATCGTGTGTGTTGTATCGTATAAAAAGAGCAAAGAAATCCACCCTTCATATGATGGGTGATGTTTGTTGATTTCGGTATTTTGGTTTTAATAGTTTTTGCATTTCTCGTATATTACATGACAATAAATCGAGGGAATACGTTTTTATGTTCTGAGGGATTTTATTTATTTATTTGATTTTAAGTAAGATCATTATTGCTATTATAACTGTTATTGTTATGAAATTATTATTAGTGTTAATCATAATCAACTCACAAAATGAAGTGTAAACAAATTGTAATCGTTTATTAGTTTTCCCTTTTCTTCCATTATTTGTCCTTCCTTCTACGATACGCGAAGTCAAATTTATATTTTTATGGTCGCTGATCATTACTTGCGTTGCGAGCACATAAAAAGGAAGGAGATTATTAATCATTGCAATCACCTCCGTATATAATATTTCGTGTGAAAAAAGCAATTTGGATATTTTGCTATGCATTAGTACACCATTAGGATACGTTTACGAAATAATAATAAATTTTGGAAAAAGGGATTACAATCATAAACATGTGTCTTATCGAATTTCTAATGCTACGTCTAAATCATCCAGGCGTACGATTTTTATTATGTAAGGATATTTAATGGTAAATCCCAATTAATTGATTTTTATTCGATAAAATATTCAAAATTAATCCTTAAAATATTATAGAGGACGAGTAACATCGAGTTTGATCTGTCATGACATCGAAAAATAAAAATCTCAAAATAAAATGGCATATACACTCCTGAAAACTAAAACACATAGCTACTAGTTTTTGGACAAGTCATTATAATTACTGAATTTCTAGGTCAGTTCAAGCTCATATGCAAAATGTACTTACACATGACCCAACCAAGGATGTATGTGAAGTTAGCCCAGAAAGTCATCCCAGAAAAAATAAATTTTTGCATCAGGCAACACTAAAGTTATATATTTATATACCAGCCCAGGATTTCATTAAAATTAATTAAATTGGTATTAGTTCAGCCCAAGAAATATGAAAACCTCGTAATAAAACATATTGCATGAAAAGAAAAAATATATTCAGCGCCCAGCCATATTTAACCGAAAAATTTTCAAATAATTACATTACACTGAGATTATAGTATCAGTCACAACGGTAGGATTACCTTGAAATTTTAATGGTCGGTAACGGACATGATTATAAGTGGTTACTACTAGATTTAATTTCCGGAACTAGCGGTTTCTGGGAACCAAGGAGTAAAATATTTTATATATTGAGCCCAACACGTGTGCACCTGTAGCCCCAATCGGAACGGTACGATTTTCTTGAAATTTGTAGGGTACGTAGAAAGTATAATGACAAGTCATTACTATTAGGTTTGGTTTCCGGAACTCTTTGATTCCAGGAGCTATTCAGCAAATCCCTGTCAAATGTATTGGCCCATTCAAATATGAGCCTGTAGCGCCAATCAGAACTGTAGAATTTTATAAACATTTTCATTGTTTACCTTTATACATTTTAATTATTGTGCTCGTATTAAGATGCTGATGAAATTTTATGTATGTGCATTTGAAATAATTTAAACATATTTTAAGTGAAGAATCGTAAAGCATTTCAATCCTCTCGTGAAAAAATTATAGACATTCACCTGACTAATGACTGGGTGTGTTTCAGCGGCCCCTTACCTGAAGGACATATTTTGAATGTTATATTGAGTCAATGGGAAGCCGTACATATAATTGCAATGACTTAGAATTGCATATAGAATTTTTTCGCTACTCTACACTACATTGCCTGATTCATTTGGAATTACCCAGGGAGCACCGCGAGGAGGTATGAATCTCGGACTTCGCCCCCCGTACCACTTTTGTGGATTTATATTAGATTTATTTAAATGTGTATGGACCAAAGTTTTTGTAGCTGCGTATTGCTTAATGGAAAGGATAATCTTCGGTAACAAACCGTATTGCGATTTTTAGTCCTGTTTGACGTAGACGAGAAAATGCGGTATGACTTTATGATTTTTTGAGATTTTTATTTTGAGTGAACTCTCTAATAAGTCGTCGTATTTCTCCCATTGGTTATTTCGATGACAATAACTGACATAATGTTGGGAACTAGACACATAATTTACGAAACTGTTCAATTTAAAAGAATTTGATTTTAATTTTATTATTAGTGGCAAATTGGTTAGTGTTATTTGTCTATTGCGATCGATCGATGGCTCTACATATAAGAATATTGCATTACTAAAAATTAAATTTTGTTGAAGCATAATTTAATACCAATTTCGACAGTAAAATTCAAAAGGTTCCAGGCATTTTTCGAAATTTTCGACTCCTAAAATGTCAAGCTGGTTCAAATTTAGTGGAATATATTTTATAACATTTTTCACCGATGTTGTATTGCAGGTAATCCATTTTGTTTGTGCCTCAATACTAAAAATATTGTCATTTTTAAATATAAATTCAGACACATGCGTTATATTCGACGAATAGTTCACTTTTACTCCGTATAATTTGGTTAAGATATTAAAGCGCTTTTCTTATGCTTTTTCCATATTATCCACTTTGAGAGAATTAACAAGTTCAAAGTATTCACTTGTTATTGAGAAACCCGTATTTTCCAAATTAGCAAAACATTGAACTAGTGAATCAAAAGCGCATGTGTGAGTGTAATTCTCTCCGGTGATTAATCCGTTGCGCAAATATGATAAATGATCTTTATTTGATACTTCGGTTAACTTAGTTCGTTTTGTATTTTTCGAATATTTAGCAGTGTCATAAGAGTTATTACTTCTGCTCGTAGTCAAACATTTGATTATGGATGATTTTTGTCTTCTTCATTAATATTATTAAGACGCTTCAGTGTTGCTAAATTAAAATTCGAACGGGATGCCTTATCAGGCTGTCCTCTCCAATTTTCGACTTCATCCATTACATTTACCAAACTTTTCTCCTCAAAATTGACATTACTATTACTTTTTTCAACTATTTCTAAATCTGGTTTAGTAAATCGTTTTGGGATGCATAACATTTTTCTTTTTAAAACATATTTGTTCCTTCGATCTAATTCTTTTAGAAATCTTAAGGCTTTCAGTGGAACTTTCCCAAGAGTTAAACTTCGTTTAGTTCGTTTTTTTATTGTAGCAAAATAGCTCTCAATATGACTATTGCTGTGAGTTTTCTCGTAAAAAACATTGGACCAGAGTGGTAAATATGTTATATATTTTTTTTGAAACATTTCTAAGAATTGGGGGTTGTAATATAAATTAATCGCAAAGGTTTCTTTTGAACAACTTTCGCAAATAATAGAATCTGAAATTATTTTAAAGTCTTTGTAGAATTTAGTTTGTCTATAAATACTTTCATTCAATATTCTTGATGAAGATGTGTAGTCTTCCTGTTCTGTCAGTTCAAACAAATCGGTATTTCGTAAAATTCCCAGTTTTATGGTTGCACTTTGCTGTAGGATTATAGTTAAACTATCTATAACATTTGGTGTTAGATATTTGTTTTTCAAAACAACCGACAAATTACGCCAAATATTTTGAATTAAATTATAGTCCGCCAATAAATAGATAGAGGCCATGATTTCTTTCATAATCTGGTTATTTTTTGAAGTTTTCGAGAAATATTTGTTAATATCGGACATCATATTGTGTGTAAGGTTTAAATATTTCACAATATCCATTTTATTAAACGCATCTAAAACTGCGTTTATACCAGCAAAATTAAAATCAGTCACCACTGTTTCGAATATTGGCCAAAATTTAAATTTTTTTTCGACTTCTAGACGATATGATCTAAGCCAATTACCAATCGTGTCCATATTGTGGCTAGAACTGATCATATCTGTAACCGGAAATGGGTGGGATGGTTCACTTGGCGTAACGGAAACTGGTACAACTAATGCATAATATAAAATAGATTTCTCTATTTTAAAAGGGTTTCTAACAAGACCTCCGGTTGCATCCAGATACGCTATTAATCTTTCATTTTTTCTATTACTTAGTAATAATTCCATCATTTGTATTTGTGTTTGATTATATGTTACTATGTAAAATGGTTTAATAGAAAATTTTTGGATCAATTCGTTGGTCAGGGTCTCTTTTAAAATATCGATAATATCATCAGGATCATTATCTTCTTCTTTAAGTTTTTCGGAATGAGCTTTCCGCAAAACATCCAACGATTTTACTAGGGTGGTCTTTGAGTTTTCAAGATATTTAGGATCTTCTTTAACAACCACGTTTTCAAACACGTCAGATGCAGTTTTGCTAATAATAACTTCTTTTATTGCTTTTCTTTCTAAACCTCTTAATTGTCTAGTTTTAATTTTCGTATGAACTATGGGACCCACGGTGCTTCTTATTTTAAATAAACCACATTTCACGTTATTATTAATCAATTTGTATTTTTTACAATTTTTGTGACCACAATATGCACGAATACTTATTTTTTTCAAACCCACGTCTAACGATTTGATGTTAATTAAGCAATCTACTTTAGTTATCAATAAATTTGAAATAATATTTGGATATGCCTCAGAATCTAATTTCTTTGAAGTGCTATCATAAATAGTATTCCAGGTTATAAGCGGAATTTCAATATGACCATTAACTTCAGTATAAATGTTTGGCTTGGAAATTTTGCGATTTTTTATAGTAGAATGACGTTTATAAATTTTCATTGGTTCAAAACAGTCACTTTCGTCACTATAGTTATTTAGTGACTTTTGGCAAACTTTTTTTATACTATCACTTTGAAGAAGCACGTTTTGCTCATTGTAATCCTTGAAATTCAATTAGTCGAGATTCTCTATTTCAGTTTGATTAGGGCATGTGTGGGAATTGGACTGGCAAGTGTTTTCAGATTTAATTAATTCGACCTTTTGAAGTAATCCATCTTGAAATTCACTTTTATCATACATTATTTTGAGCAACCGTCGATTAGAATATGACCTTTTTAAACCTGGGATTAATTTGCAAATATTCAAAAATACAGTAAAATTAAAAAATGTTTCGAAATGTACAGTTTCCAAATCAGGAATTAATGAAATTATTACATCCTGTATAAAGGAATAGTTTGATTTGTCCAATTTAAATTTATTAAACTTCATTGCGGAATTAAAAATTATCAAAATAAATGCTTATACTAACTCTTACACGAGTATACGTAACTAATTCAAAAAACGTGCTTAAACTAAATTTAAGACAGCCGTGGCCTAGAATCCACTACTTTTCGTAGACCTACTACCAGTAACTATATTGAAACTTTTATAAGAAAGTTGCTATAGTTTCTACATACTTACATATATTTAATTAAATTAATACAGTAAAAACAATACAAAATTAATTAATTTATAATTGCTATTACAAAAAAAAAACACTAATTGTTTTATTGAGTAATTTCAAAAGTTCTTAAAATATTAAAATCAAATGTTACTCATGCTACAAAACTTCTCACAGAAAATCAAAAATTCATAAAAATCAAAAATCGTAAGACCGTAAGAAAATTTATTTTTTCTGGGATAACTTTCTGAGCTAACTTCACATACATCAACCAAGGGTGCAAAATGAATCAAAATGAATGTACTTCTTACCACAAATTTTAACTACGCTTAACTCAGGTTTCGATAGTGCCGTGCTGTAGTCCAATGAATTTTTGATCTGACGACCTCAAATATCAAAAGGCTATTACAACTTTATACTTGACATTTTGAAAGCGGTTTGAAGGCGTTGACAGTGTGTTGAACAACCTATATTAAATTCCCCATACGACGAGTTTAAATAGCAGTCCCTAACCAAGATAGTAAAGGGTACACAAATGTTTTGGTCTCCATTGTTTATTTAGTTTTCCCAATGTTAAATTTTTCAACTATGTCGTTTACCCAGTCGTTCAATACATTTCCTACTTTACGCCGTTGTACAAAACATGCTTTGGTGAGATGATTTTCTGATACCAAATTCGGCTAAAGTTTACTTTACGTATACATCGAGAAAATCAGGTAAGGAGTATAAATTTTAAAAAATTTTAAATGCAGGATTGTTTATCAACAGTTTTTAGGAAGGGAACTAATTTTTTCCGGAAAATTACCCCATTTTCCGAGAAAATTTTCGCTTAAAAAAATTGCGTATTATTTGTGATTGTATCTGAACAGTTTTTCGACGGTACCGGGAAGACAGTTCCGGGAAAATTTTAAATTATTTTTTCAATTTTTTTTTTATTACTTAAAGTTTAAAATTATAAATAAAATTTGACACTTGAAGAATTGTATAAATTCTGGAAAAGCAGGGGTTTGGGCGGCAGCCCCCATCCTCCAAGGTATACATACAACGAATTACAATTACATTAAAAAAGAAAAATTATATTTACAAAAGTTGATTTTTTTAACATTTGTGGCACTATCAGAAGAAGCGATAAGAGCGATAGAAACTCTTTAACGAAGCAATTATTATTATTAAAAAAAAAATAAAAACAGTGAAAATTTTTCCGGGAAATCAAAAAATTTTCCGGAAAAATTTAGCTTTCCCCTCCTAAAAACTGATAGTAAACAATCCTGCATTTAAAAATTTCCAAAATTTATACTCGTTACCTGATTTTCTGTGTACATCGAAAACTTAATCTGTAAAATGACCACCTTGCGGACCAGAGGAAAAATGGTCGTTTTGAGAGGTGGACGTGTTAGGGAATAAATACAAAAAATTCAAAAATATAACAACTACGAGTATGTATTTATTTTATTTCGACAACAATCGTTTTAAACCAGCTACTGCTTCCAAGCTCTTAGTAGTAACATAGGCCGTGTTGTGTGTCTACGCGTATTTCGGAATTGTCGACATCTTGGTGTCGTAGACAATCCAAAAATGGCCACAGTAGGCGTAGAAAATGTCGACAATGCCTCATATTCTACAATATTTATAGACAATGTAGATTATTACTTTTATGTTGTTTAACTACGGTCTGTCAAGGTCAAGTTATTTAAATCCTGAAAAAATGACACTGGTTAAAAAATCAATTTTCTCGACGTTCGAATGTGATCAAAAAAAAATTCTAAAAAAAAACCTTGTTCTTTGTCTAGATGGATATCTTCTGGATGGTCAATCTTCTTTTATTTTTAATTCGGTGCTTTGAAACGGTTTCGTATCTCTACCTAAAGGAGGTCGGGTACCTGCCATAAGAAATCACCCAAGACCACGACATTGCTTTACATTTTTCCTATATACTCGTGTAGCATATCGTTTGAAACATCTTGGGTCAGAGAACAATTTCGATTAAACTTTGGTTCATAAATCCACCGTTTTGGCGCTGGTAAGTAATTTTTAGTTCATTATAAAATATATGTATACTTGTCGTATATCGTTGAAAAGGCCTTGAAGACAGCCTTAAATTTTTCAGAAAATCTTAGTACTAAAAAGTAACCGTGTGGCGCTGGAAACAGTTATAGCTTGTATTATTCCAAATCATGTTTTAGCACTGGTAGCTAATTATAATCGTGTAGCATATCATTTGAAAGGTCTTGGAAAAAATGCAAGTTTTGTATTAGCCATTTAGTTGAAAAATTCACCGTTTTGGCGCTGGGATCGAATAATTGATTTATTAAGAATATATAAGTTGAACATATTAATGAAAAGGTGCTGAATAATGTCACAAACCATCTGAAGAATATTAATACTAAAAAATAGCATTGTGGTGGCATTTCGTTTTTAGATTTTGGACGAAGGTTAATTTTTTTAACAGCTATTTATTTCTCAAATTCATTAAAACTACCGTTGTGACGCCGGAAGCAGTTACATTTAGTTCGTTCCAATAACATCATGTTTTGGAAAAGTATCAAATTTATTACCTGCACTTTAGTTCACAAATTGACTGCTTTGGCGCTGGTGACAAGTTAATACTTTGGTATAGAATATTGAATAATACCAATGAAGAATCAAGAAATGTTTCTTGTCATTTTATGAAGAATTTTTTAGTGGGAATTTTTATTTTTATTTTTATGTCAATTTCCCTAGTTAGTGCACCAATAAAAACATATATCGATTCCAGTCCCCTTTCATAAATTGAAAATTTGTTGGTTTACAAATCTGTTGAACATTTTAGATGAATTATATCCTTATTAAATGCTAGTGTATCGCTCGATAAACGCCGTAGAACTAGTAGCAGTGATTTGCAAATCGGAAATAAGCATACACCGGTTTGCTTAACTTTAATCGCAGGTGTTTTACCCCTGGTTTACTATAGATACAATACAATTATCGATGTAATCCACTAACTACTCGAGTTTGTCAAGGAACCCGGAAAATCGGAACATGCTCAAACCATTTCTTGCATCCAGAAATATAAACTGCAATGCTAGTCGGAATCGAGTTCATCAAGATATATTTTAACGAGACCAAATAAAATGTGGTTCTGTATTAGAATATTAATTATTTACGCGGTGTAGACAATACGGCACAACACTGAACATTGGCTGAAGCTCCTCATTATCGGATTCATCGTTTTCCATGTTTTTATTAAAATTGGTCACGTTTGAATTGAACAACTGTTTCCCATTCGTCATTATCCCAAGGTGGACATACATCATCCTAGTTAATATTGGTATCGAAGTCGAGTTCTAAATTCACAAGGTTTGCTAAAAATATTATGTAACAATGCGATATTTTCTAACCGGTAAACCACGTGTCTTTTGTTAACAGAATCTCTAATTTGGTTGTCTGGTGACGCAGCACATTGCCTGGCTAGGTGACACTCAAATTGGGGAGTTATTGTCACCATCGTTTAAATTTTTTTTCTCAAAAACAGCATTATAAATTTTTCTCAAAATTGGCATACTACAATTTTCCGGTGTAAAAAAATGATCTAGATAGTTCACGATTTTGGGAAAATTCGTTTAGGGCCTTAATTTTGGAAAAACATTTTTCATATGATTGACGTCACAAATACTTGGAATAATAATAAGATGAATTTTGCTGAAGATGAGTGTCTGTGCTAAATATTTTCAAAAGCACACTACAATTTAATTTAATTGTCGATAGTATAGAATAATTTGTCGGTATAAATATACAAAAAGGTTTGAATCCCATTTATATCAAAATTATTCTCCGCAGATTCAAAATTGTTGGTATCCGAAAGCTGGTCAACATCTTGCATATATAAAAATCAAGGTCTGTCATATTAAAATAAAAGTTTTATTATAAAAAATCATGAAGACAAAATATTTCTTGCACTAAATTTGACATTTAGTTTTTCATTGGAAATTATTGTACCAAAAACCAAAAGTAATAACGTTTGTGAAAGAAAAATAAATAATAATTTGCCACGTAATAAAAATCGTGATAAAAAATTTAGTAAAATGAAAAAGAGCCAGAATGGGGCACTCTGACGATCCGCATAGGTATGTGGTGTATTTTTGCGATATTAAACAGTTTATGTGTCAAAATGTCCAGGATTCGCTTCACAGAATTTCCGTTTGCGGACTTTTTCGTTCTAATTATGGACCGAGCCAAGGTTGGGTGCCCTGACGATCCACAAAGACCTGTTGCGTAATATCCGAAATTAGATAGCTCTTATCTATTGCACTGTATATATGACTTTTGGGCTATTATTTCCTACAGTTTTTTTTTATTTATCCATCTTACTTAGATTATTTTTGGTCATATTATTAATATTCTGTTTGTAGGCCCGAGCCTAGAATTTTAACTCTCTTACACGACAAATGAATTATGTAATCTTCGCGGATTTTCAAAGACACGTTAAAAATTATAATTATATAAAATTTATAACTATCATAATACTTAGAAGCTTTAATTAATTAAGTAGCTTAATTTTAATTTTACTTAATTAAGTAGCTTTATCTAATGTACATAATATGTCGCAGAACCGATTTGAAGATGATTTTAAAATTTGTTAAAATATTTAGTTTATTTATTTAAAAAAATCTTCTAGTTTTCACTTCCCTCTATAATTTTGTCGGTAATGCAGGTTTATAATGAAATTTCGCCCGAAATGTTGATAATTCAGTTTTTATAACGGGTTATCCAATTCAAGCTTGATAAAGTAAACTTAAAAAAAACACTCAAAATATTCGGAATGTATTGTAATTTTTATTTCATTTTACAGATTGATCCTTGCCATTTTTAGTTAAACAAGATATCATTCAAATGTCCTCCATGGGACTTCTTACAGGCCTTGATTCTTTTGAGGTAATTTTCAATGACTTTTCGGCACATTTCGGGCGGTATCTCGGCCATTACCTTACGAATATTAGTTTTCAATTCGTCAAGAGTTTGAGGATTGTTTGCGTAAACACGATCTTTCGCGTAGCCCCACAAAAAGAAATCCAAAGGCGTTAAATCACAGGATCTTGGAGGCCAATTGACATCAGCCAATCGCGAAATCAAACGTCCAGGAAATTTCTCTTGCAAAAGATCTCGATTTGCTCGTGTTACGTGACTGGTTGCTCCATCCTGCTGGAACCACATATCGTCAAGATCATAATCTTCGATTTTCGTAAAAAAATAATCGGTTAACATGCGACCATAGCGCTCAGAATTGACGGTAACGGTTCGTCCATGGTTGTTCTCAAAAAAATACGGCCCAATCACACCACCAGACCACAATGCGCACCAAACAGTGACTTTTTCCGGGTGTAATGGCTTCTCTACAATCAATTGTGGATTTTCTGAGCCCCAAATTCTACAGTTTTGCTTATTAACGTATCCACCAAGCGAAAAATGAGCTTCATCACTGAAGAAAATTTTGTTCGAAAAATCAGCATCGACGGGCTGTTTTTCCAACACCCAATTTCGATTGTTAAATGCTCCATATTCTTAAATGGCAGAATGTCAACTAAATAAATGACAGCGTACTTGACGTTTATCTTTGACAGATGTCGGTATACAGATTTCTACTTTATCAACCTCGAATTGGATAACCCTTTATTATTATTGATTCTCTCGCAATATACCGATAAGTAGTTTTTCTCCCGAAATTTTGGCTAGAATGACGATAATGCAGTTTTCGCATTATTGTGAATTCCCCTCTCATTGTGTCGATAAAGTAGTTTTTCTGATGAAATTTCGGCCATAGAATTATAATCTATATATATAAAACAAAGTCGGATTAGTTACACCATTTATGACTCAAGAACGGCTGGACCGATTTTTATCATCTTTATTTAGTTGGATTTGTCTTCGCTCCGAATAGCATAATAACTATTAAAACATCGGAAAACTTCACCAAAAAAAAAATGTATCAAGAAAATTCATTTTCTCATACATTTTGTTTTTTTTTATTTTGTTCGCCTCAATACAGTGGTGGGTTAGGAAAAAAAGAAAAGTTGGAAAAACTCAAAAGGAAAACCCGAAAAATCTAATAAAAAGATCTTTTGTTATATGAATTTTGTAGGTGTAGTTTGTATGTGACGAGTGGTGCGGTGGTTAAATCTTCGTCGCAAGGTACTGGATACGAATCCGACTGGAGGCTGCATACACATTTCTATTTTATTTTTTATCCAATTTTTTTTATTTCATCTACTTATCTATATATATTACTGTAAATAGCCGCATACAACCAAAAATATTTTATTTTTTTGCGTATACGTATATACGCAGTTTAACCACAGATACAACAATGATGTATAATCACAGATACAACAATGACATTGAAATTATCAGAAATATGTTTTGTTTTCATTTTTTAGCTCAAACGAAAAATTTAATTTGATTGTTGTGGTTAAAGGATCCATCTGCCGAAGATCCAAGCAATTGCTAACTATCGGTAATGGCCTTGTTCCGGTCGACGAATCGAACAGATTGATTTCGTTTCCTCAGAACTTTTGCAATTTTGTCTCAACGAAAGACGAGCTCATCAACAAAGTGTTCCGAACATCATTACTAACCACAAAAATCACAATTGAGTGAGTGAACAAGTAATTCTTGCGGCAAAAAACAAACATATGGATCACTTAAATTTCACAGTTCAAAATCTAATCATCGGTCCACTTCATTTCTACAAATCTATCGACTGTGTGACAAACGAAGACGAAGCATCCAACTATTCAACTGAATTTTTAAACTCATTGGATCTGCCTGGCTTGCCACCGCACAATTTACAACTGAAAGTTGGCTCAGTAATCATCATGCTACGAAATCTGAATCAACCGAAACTATATAACGGAACGCGTTTGGTTTTGAGAAAACTCATGGGCAATGTGATTCACGTGACGATACTTCAAGGAAAGTTCAAAGGTGAGGAAGATTCCAGTTTAAACGAATTCAATTTTCGATTCGTCTTGCATTCGCCATGACGATCAACAAATCACAAGGCCCGTCATTGAGTGTTGTGGCCTGAATCTAGAAAATGAATATTTCTCTCATGGCCAATAGTACGTAGCATGTTCACGTGTCGGCAAACCAAACGCTTTGTTCGTTCTCGCACCTGACAATAAAATAAAAAATGTCGTATATCACAAGGTGCTTCAATGAAGGGGATCGACCCTATTGCAACCTACCTAGTAAATAGTTTAAAAGAAAGAAGTGCAACAATGCTACGTGAATCATTTCGATTCAATTTAATAAAACGAAAGCCTTGCTGCCACTTGAATTACATTCATTTCAATCTAATTAAAATATATTTCGCTTTGATTTTTGTACTTTTATTGAATTTAATTAATTTGGAGTATAATTTTTTCTTAATAAAAAACTCAATTTAATTAATCTAATAACTTTAAACAACATTTATTGATTTTGAGGCGGTACGAAGTTCGCCGGGTCAGCTAGTCTTTATATATATATAATTCTTCTGTACGTGTGTATGTAATTGAACTCCTCCTAAACGGCTAAACCGATTTTAATGAAATTTTGGATGTGTGTTTGAGTGGGTCCCTGGATGGTTTAGAATTACAATTGGACCCGGTAGGTGGCACTGCAGTCGGGATCTAGGATTTTTGTTTTTTGACGAAACATTTTTTTTATTTTTTGTATTTCTTACATATCAGAATATATAACACCAACATTTCACCACCACCCCTAATCTTTATAAAAAATAATTCTTATGTACGATTTTTTGTGATTGTACTCCTTGTATGTGTGTTTGAGCGGGTCCCTGGATGGTTAAGATTAACAATTGGACCCGGTAAGTGGCACTGCGATCGGAATCTAATAATTTATTATTTTGTTTTTTGACGATTTTTTTTTTTTATTTTTCTCGCATATCAGAACATATAACCCTAAAATTTCATCATTCCACCACCACCCCCAATCTTTATATATATATATATATATAATTCTTCTGTACGTGAGTTTGTGGTTGAACTCCTTCTAAACGGCTGGATCGATTATAATGCATTTTTGTGTGTTCGTTTAAATGGGTTCCTAGATGGTTTAGATTAACAATTGGACCCGGTAGGTAGCACTGCGATTGGGATCAAAGAAATGTTTTTTTTTTGTTTTTTGACGAAGTTTTTTTTTATTTTTTTTAATTTTCTTACATATCAGAACATATAACCCCAAAATTCTACCAACCACACCATCCCCCAATCTTTATAGATACAATTTTTATGTACGATTTTTTGTAATTGAACTCCTACTAAACGGCTGGATCGACTCTAGGTTAAATTTGAAATTAGACTCGGTAGATGGCACTGCAATCGGGTTCTAGGAACATTTTTTTTGTTTTTTAACGTTTTTTTTTATTTGTTTTTTGTATTTCTTACATATCAATACATATAATCGCAAAATTTCACCACCTCCACCACCCCCAATCTTTATTGAAACGGCTGGACTAATTTTATTGAAATTTCGTGTGTGTGTGTTTTAGTGGGTTCCAGGAAGGTTTAGATTAACAATAGGACCTGTTAGGTTGCACTGCGATCGGGTTCTAAAATTTTTATTTTTTTACAAAATTTTATTTTTTAATTTTTTTAAGATTTTTCACATAACAGAACATATAAAACCAAATCTTCACCACCTTGCAATCTTTAAATATAATTCTTCTATACGTAAGCATGTAGTTGAACTCCTACTAAACGGCGTACATAGCATCAAATTAGCTTCGCATTGTTTTGACATTTCAATTTCTGTTCGCTTTTTTTTCGATATTTCGTGCACATTTCCGTACATATTAGTGCTTGACTGAAAAAAAATTTTGGTAATTTTCCAAATAACCGTTTATGAGACAACAATTAATTATTGTAAAATCAATCAGGAAAAATATACAATTTGTGGGAAGGTAAGCTATAACTAACAAAGAATTATTTCGCACTGTATGATATTTACGCTTCTAAGTTGGGCAATTTAGCAAATCGTCATCTATATTGTAACTACCTTTTTATTGGTTTTGAGATATTCCGTTATAAAATTGAAATTACTAAGACAAATTAAATTTATTAGTTCAAAAAACAGTCAATTTTAGTCAATATATTTATTTATAATAACAAATTAATTAAATGGATAATTCAAATAAATGTATTTCATAAAATTGTTTATCAATTTCTGGCATGCATATCAACATTGAATGTTAATCTTTTTTATTTTCCGGTAGCATTTTGTATTTAAACTGGCAAACATTTATTTTGACCAACTTAATGAAGAAGTTTTCTTGGCATTCTCTCGTACATAGTGTTTAAATAATTCACAGGTTTCCATATCCAACTCAATATTTCCAAATTGTCTACTATATTTTATTACTTAAGCAAATGGTAATTTTTGAATTCGTTTTGCATTTAAAATGTTCGAGCCCTGATAATTTTTGTTCAATTTTTATTCAGATTCGGTTATTATAATACAACGTGGCGGTTTCTATTTATACTATTTAACCACGTAATAAACACATCAACGTACGCCACTATAGTTGAGGGAATTAGAAAACCGTGGGAGTTAGAACAAAATCGAATGATTATATTGCATCTATAAAATCCAGTGTAATTTTTTATCAAATGCATATAAAATAGTTTTATTGTGGTATGGATATAATACAAAGTCAAATGATTCCAAATAATTGTGTTAAGGAGTTACAGCAAAATGCACATTGTGTAACACTAAAACTATTCTAGATAGAACAGTTTTGCTTAGAGATTTATAAAGAACTTGCAAAATTACATATAGAATCGTTGAATCCCCAAAAAATGTGATTTTAGACTTACAAACTCGAGGATGAAAAATAATTAATTACGTTTACCAATAAAATTACATATCACACCCAAAGATGTAAGTATATTCCTCCGAATAATCGGCGAAATTTTTATATACGTCGGGCTGACAATATTAATTTGATTGAATATCAATATTTTGTAGGGGCTGTAGCTAAAACATATAGTCTCTGTTAGTCATTTACACACATATAACAACAGCAATATATTTTTTGCAATCACATTATTATACTTAAAACAAATCTCACGAAAATTACTGCCTCTTTCGCCAAATCTGCCAATGATAAACACCAAATGTCGTCCAGCCATGACACGAGAATTGAGCGGCGTATAGAATTACGAGGAATTGCTCTCATTTTTTGATTTTGCTTTGAGCAACAGCAAAGCACACAATGGCAAAACAAAAATATTGAAATGTCAAACTCATTGTCAAATGTCACGTAGTATATAGTTTATCAAAAATTCGAATATCGAAAAAAATTTTGCTGAACCCGCCAGACCAGCCAACGTCGGTCAGGGAAAAGTCTGTCGGTGCCGCTAGTATACTATAAAATAGGTGTAAAGATTTTACCCATATAAAATTTGCTATTTCATGTGTCACAAGTCAGAGCAGGATGATTATATAAAAAATGCATATGGCGGTCTCATATGTCAAAGAAAAAGCCAACCAAATGAACTTTTGTTTTTGTAAAACAAAAAACAAATTAATTAAAATATTATAAAACAGTTAGTGGGTCGTGTATTACTGCATCGGTTATTAATAAACATTGAACACTTTGAACATTGAAATGAAGTGTCTTGTGAAATGCTGTAAGTGTTTGTAAATTATGTTAAAAGGAAAGTGATTTGTGATCAATATTTTTTTTTATTTAGAAATCAGAAAAAACTGCTTACTACGTACATATTATCGTACTACGTGATTTTCTTTTCATAATTACTTTTTATTTTAGAATATTATAAGTACAATTTTTTACCGAAAATAGAAACAATTAATGCGTACTATATTGGAATAAAAATAATTCAAAAATAATATTCAGACTCACTTGACAGCTGCTTACATTCATTCTATAGTATATTATAATTCTACGATTTCGGCTGAAATGTCGATAATACAGTTTTTCTGCCCAATTTTCTGCTACCTTGATTAGTATGAATTCCCCTCTCGATAACTTCAGTAGTATTACTTTTATTACCAATTAGACATCGATTTAATGCGTCGTCTTATGCGTAACGTTCGTGTAAAGGGTTTAAAAATCATATGATGTTAACAAATGTAACTACCACAACGGCTCTGTAAAATTTTGTGTACATCCATGTTACATCAAATTCGAAATGTTACACATATCCATACATAAATTACGTCATTAATCAGCTTTAAACAGTTAAGGATTCTTTATCAACAATTTCTGGCTGATCATTTTCGGATGATATAATTTATCTCTACTATCGGCTTAAAATTTGGCTAATTTAAACCTGCGTTATCAACATTTGCCGGTTGGCAACAATTTACATACTTTCGGTAGCTTAAAATTTCCGACAAATGGACAGAAATCTTACATGGTCTTAAAAGTGTATACACATAAATATCCTGATTAAATTTGACCTATACACTAATCATGTGTAGTAAGGATTAATAGTTAATGAAAAGGCATCGTTGAGATGTCTCTACACTTAACGGTATATGTTATGTAGTCAATCCTTAGTCTATTGTAGAAGCCAACAAATCTATGCGGTGCGGCAGTCATAGATTTTTTTTATTTAAAATTTTTACAAGTGATTAGTGACCTTTATCGACATTTTCCGGTTTTGAGCTTGTTTTTCTAATTATTTTATATATATACATGTTGGTCATTAGAAGCAATTGTTCATTTCCGACCTTTTTGGCTTGGCTGTTCCAAATTGATCTTCTGTAATGACACGTTTTGTTTGAATCTGCAATATCACATAAAAGCCGAATTGGCGGGAGGCGAGCTTAGCAAAGAGAGAGGTAATGCGATATCAACGCCAGGCAACCATTCCTTGGGCTTATTTCGACCGCATGGGAGTGCCTCAAAAGAAAGTGTAAAATGGATGGAAAAGGAAATACATCCCTTACCCGGCATGCCAGTATGCCTCATCTAACAGCCCTGGCGCCTGACGGAAAATGAGGCGAGCAAACCCCTCTATGCAAATATATACAAACTATAAAATAAAATTAACCTAGCAAGGGAAAAATGCTTATAAGTTTCGCACTACCACTAGATCTGCGCTCTTTCATATTTATTTCTACCTGATATAAATCACTAAACGTAAAAATTTCACTGGACAAGTTAAAATTTATCAAAACTCACTAAGACAACGTGAACATCTCAAGGATCCGTGAAAAAAAAAAAATTGGAAAATGAATTCAAATATATTCATATTCGAATATATGAAAGAGAGGGGTCCCATACGAAACGACACATTTCACAACAGGATGTGCTAAAACAGGATGTCACAAAACAGGATGTCACAAAACAGAACATGGTACACTTCAGTACATGGTACGAAACAGGACCGATTAAAACAGTACATGGTACACTAAAGTATACATGGTACGGAAGAACACATCGCAAAACAGTACGTATTAAAAAAAACACCACAAAATAGTTAATAGTCAATTTTAAGATTTTAATAACTTAATCTTGCAGGTTTTTAATTCCAAAAAACTAATTAAGTTTTATTTATTGTTGTAAAATAGATAAAAATTTAAATATATATAAATAAAATAAATATATTATTTGTATATTTAGGCGAAGGGATATTTTGTTATAATCTAAAGCAATTATAATTCTATGTATATAGTAATACTGTCTAATTACTCTAATGGCCGGTTGCACAGAAAAATGACTAACGACTGGTTAGTTGTGCGCCAGATAAATTTTTTATATGAAATCTTGTTTTGCAGTCAGAAAAAAAATCAACGCAAACTTGGTTAAATATATTTTGTTCCGTGGAAATATTTAGCTTGCGTATAAATATTTGAATGGCCAATTTTTATTGAATAACTTTTTAACTTTTCACGTTTTACAAAAGGAAGACTGTTGGGATTTGGCCGCCTCATATGAGGTTTCATAATCATATTTTCATTTCGGATAATGAGAGATTAATTCATTGATCCTAAACCAGCCGGGAAATTGTTTCCTTGTCACCACCGGGAAACGAAACCGGGACCTCCGGTCGCTGGAGCAAGCATGCTAACCACTTTGCCACCAGGATGGCAAAACATGTTATTCCTAAAATATATTTAGAAGATAGTTATCAGGTAAAGCATCGGCTAACTGTTGCAGTAACAGGCTCAAAAGAGAAAAGTTGAGCAATAACATAACTACTATGACTTAAATTGAAAAATGAAGAACGAACGACTAACCTTTACCTGTGAGGAGGACGACAAATAAACGCGACCCATCACTATAGATCCCAGCCTTCCCTGCTAGTAGCGATGCGAAAGACAATGGCTCTTGGGAAAAATATATTCACTTAATTTCTTCATTTGCCTATTCCCAGAGAAAGCCAGATTAGGTAAGCTTGCTTCATTTGTTTATTCAAGCAAAGTGTACCAGTTTTTTTGAGACTGTAGAAATATTTTGTTATACATAATATAACCTAACCATGCATCTGACTTTTTGAACAAAAAATAATTGTTTTTAACGGATTGAACTCAGCACACTTAGTTTAGTCTGTTCAAATAGGCTGGTTGTCACATTTCAGGACTGAGACAAAAAATCGCACTCGGGGCATTAGTTGTGAAAACAGTGGAGAAATGGATCTTAATGTCAGAACAGATAAGGTCATCTACAAATACTGTTAAAGTTAGCCGAAAGTTTCCAGCCGAAAGATAATGCAGATAGTGTCTTGAGTGCATCAAAAATCAGTTATGAACTTATCAGTTATGAAATTTACGAATTTAGGATCGGCTTATATCATTCGGGTGAAGGAGAAATTATTTCAGTTTTTAGGAATTTAAAAATCGATAGGAGCGAGAGTATAAAGAGAGTTTAACTTTCGGCTGAAATAGTCAAGAGACTATCTGCATTATCTTTCGGCTGGCAACTTTCGGCTAACTTTAACAAGGTCATCTACAATCATATTACAACCCGCAAGGATTGAGAAACCTTTCAAATATTGCCAAACAAGCGAAATTAATTTTGTTAAACTTATGACCCGGAAAACGTGGGACATTAACATGCAAATAACAACACAAATATTAAAAAATGTTTGATGTGAGATAAATCTTAGATTTGGTGGGCACAAACAAATCAGTGAAAATTGGCACAACATATTATACTAAATTCTCATTAATTCGCTTAAGACCCTTCGAAAATTCTATGATCGATAATTACACATTATAATGCTTGCCCGGTTCGATGCTAGACCGATTATGAATTCACAAAAGGTGCTGACTATCGCAATGACTTTAATAACCACATGTTGAATATAATAATGTCGCTTATATGTCAGATTCTTCTTTGTAACATTGGCTGCGAATCAGATTTATTTTTGCAAAAAAATCTCGCTTATTCTTCCTCCGTTCGAAGTTGATGAGATTTACGAATTTCGTTCAAATTTACCCCAAAAATCTGTCAAATACAATTAATCCCAATCATAAACAATCAATACAACGTAACGCAAATGTTTTCAAGCCCATTACACATGGTAGGAAGATTATTAATAGCCTTCAATCGAATAGGTACAGAAAAGATGAAATTTCACATCCCAAAATATTTCAAATACTACTCGCGAAAGACTTCGTGGCGAATAAACGCCGGCTTACGACAGTAATTGCAGAGGTTGGTGTACCAATACACTTCTTCTCCTTCTCTTGGAAGGAGAGGATATGTTGATGTTTCAGTATTCTTGATTTCCAACTCAGTAACTCCTATTTGGTGAATATCCGCACATAAATTGGAGGCAGCATATCGAGTGTCTATATCTTGGACTGATCTAGAGGAAGACCATGACTAAGTGTTATAATTAAAGCATCTGAGATTAATGTCTAATTTAAATTCTAATTGGTATTACAATTAATTGAGCCGAACTAAACCGCACATTACCAAAACATGCCTATATCGAGTAAACAGCCACATTAAATACAATATTCCAATTAATTTTTCAATAAACTGTATATATTGCCGTATATATGCCGAAAACCGCACAACCATTAAGTCTCTTATCATTTATCAAATCCCAAAATACAATTGTGTTTCAAGAGATAAAGGAAGGGAAAATGCAAACACAAACAAAGATCTTCGTGATAAATTTTATTCTATTTTCATGAGCCAAACTTTTTCTCCATCTACCATTTCACTCCATGTCTTCATACCATAAAAAAATAAAATAAAATCGTCTTATTAAATAAAATGAAATAAAGAAAATTGCTTAACGTATCATGTAACAATATAACCAATTTGTTGTTGAATTGAAATAAATAGAAAAGTAAGACGTTTAAGAGAAAACCTCCACCCATACATGTACAGTGTATAGATATACCGGGATAATGCTGAATTTTCCTTCTCTTTTTCTTGTAGCATTTCATCGTTTTTATTGTAAATCATTTTCTTGTCAGTTTCTTCTTCTACGTTAGGTTAATACATAGAAATACATTTTGTATATTAAGGGCGGAATTTATGAGAAGGAAAATTTATTTTTTCTACCCTCCTAATTTTACGGAAATTGAAATGTTTGAAAATAAATAAAAAACACGCCGAAGAAAGTTTGTTGTTTTGTTTTGTTGGGTCTTGGCTGCGCTGTCAAGTGAATAGAATTTTATAAAAGAATGCCTAGGCGGAGGGCTCGCCACAAAACCGTATAAATGTATTTATATATGTCACAAATTGTGAGGGAGACTTTGTACTTTAGACTTTGTACTTTAGAAAAATTAGTTTAGATAATTTTAAATAGTTTTATTCAAATATGTCTGGGTTGTGTGTGATTAGCTGGGCACTACTAAGTTATAAAATTCAAAACTGTCTATCCCTCTAAACCAAATTTTAACATTACCGTTTTCATATCTTCATATTTGTAACACAAACATTATCTGTTGGGTTTCTTGTTTGGATCAATTGAGTGACTATTTATGGTAGGTAATACTTTCTAAACTAAGTTTATTTGGTATATTTGAAAAAAAAATGTCAAAATACAAAAATTGAACAAATGTAGTAACACTCAAAATCAAATTGTAATTGTAATAAATGAGTATTTTATAAAACACTGTTAAATTGTTTGGAAGTAGCAAAAATTGGTTTGATATCCTGGTCATTACCGAATTCGGAATAATCCTTTAAACTATACGTATACGTATACGTTTACGTGTTATTTTTGTTAAAAACTTCACGGACTCTGCATCTCATTTGTAAAATTAATGTTTTGCAATTGCTCCCCATTTCTCTTCTCTATTTTTTTGTGAACACTCAAAGTAAGCTAGTGATATATACAATGATAATATTGAAGTACCTAGTTTGCTAAATAAGTAATGTTTAGTAGTGAAATTAGCAACCGAAGAGGTTAAATCAAAAAATTTGGAAACATTTACTCTCGTTAGTGTGAATTTGAATTAAAAACTGTTTATGAACCCCCCATGTAGCCGAATGTCAATACATTACTTAGCGTTAATGAAGTATTTAACTTTAATGAAAAGTGTAGCTAAACATTTTAACGAAAAGTGTAGTCTCAAAAAGTGCAGATACACAAATTATCAAAAAGTGTTGCAAAAGAAAAAAAGTTTGGAATTCGAAATACGTGGTTTAATTAAAATCATTCTTGAATTTTTTTTGTCTTTGTATTAAAACACTGTATCTAGCTTCTGTTTTTAAATTTTGATACAGTTTTATGTAAATATTAAAATTGACAAATAATTTTCTGAAGATGCCAATGAGGCGAAGTATAAAATAAATGTATCAAAATTAAAAAACAGAAACAGTTTTCTGTATGTTTCAACAACATACAGTGTTTTAATACAAAAACAAAAAATTTTCAAGCATAAAACGTGACCAGCATTACACAATATTAAATCAATAATTAAAATTATTAAAATAAACAAAATATATTGATAATCACAGTACTAGAATAATAAGTTTCGATACCTTCTTTATAAAAAAATACGAAAGTGGTTAAAGCTCCACCTGAACCGCAAATGTTCGGTAAAATATAAAATCTTTCTCATAAGGGAATTTTTTAGGAATCCCATTTCCATCCAACATGCACAATCCCGTCATAAACGGTAAAGAATTGATCGAGTTCCATCCCAGGTGGCCATATTCCAGAACTTCTTCCGAAAATCAATTAAGAATCCCATTTCCATCCAAGATACCCAAACTCATCATAATCGGTTATGAATTGATCGAGCTCCGTCCCTGGTGACCATATTCATCCAAAAATCATGTAAGAATCCCACTTTCATCCAACATACCCAATCCCATCATAATCGGTTAGAATTGATCGAGTTCCGTCCCAGGTGGCCATATTCCAGAATTCCTTCCCAAATCCATTGAACAACCCTATTTCTGTAGAACATACCCAATCCCATCATAATCGGTTAAGAATTGCTCGAGATCCGTTCCAGGTAGCCATATTCCAGAACTTCTTCCAAAAATCATTTAAGAATCATTGTTCCATCCAACATACCCGATCCCAAGATAAACGGCTAAGAAATGCCTGAGTTCCGTCCCAGATTAAATTCTATCGAATAGATTAAATTTAAAAGCAGTCCATTCAGATTTAACGGACAATTGGATTTAACGGACTCCCCAATAAGTCCGTTAAATCGAAGTTTTTCTGTATAACATTTTACGTTAAAATGTCACGTAATCAACGCAACAATTTAACACATCATTTAACATAACATAGTATTTAACACAGCTTGTAACATAAACCCAAAACTAGTCCACTAAATGTTTTATCAAACATAAAATTTTTGCGCCGGCTGTTGTAGAGTGTGGCGGGAAAGTCCAAGAAAGTGGTTTAAAAATGCCGGTCGATAGTAAAATACTTTGATTGTTCACCAAAATAATTTAATAAATTCAATTATTTTTGCAACTTCCTTAAGATCGAAATTCAATACATTGTACCTCATCGGCATTTCTAAATTTTGATAGGCCTCTTGTTCAAACGAGCTCAATAACGGATACCATAGTATATCCCATAGTTCCACCAAAAAAAAAAAAAAAAAAAAAAATATGTATTCAAGATCCCCAAATGAGGAACCAGCTCATAAATTAGACCACGTTATTTCTTTTGATCGCGAGAAATTAACATTTGAAAGAGAAAAGAAAACTGGTTAGAAGAACACAGAACGGGCATACAGAGAACCACAAGATGTTCAACAAATGACCTTGCTGATACCAATATGGGAATTGTGCAGGCTGCGAATGTCAAAAACGACGGAGTGTTTTGTGCAAAAACCGTAATGAAATTCTAGCAGAATTTGAACGTGATCTCATCAACAAATAGGGGGGAGGGGGGGGGGGATTGTCATTGGTACAGTTCAGGAAATCAACTTAATTGCCAACTGCCAGTCGAAATGAAACAATACCGTCGATCACCACCAAATCATAAACAGAAGAAGATCATTGGCTCACAGTGCAGCCATCTTCCGTAGAAAAATGGAACTTAATGGAGTGATAGAACAGTCGCCGATTTTGTATTGATTACCGTAAATTAAACAAAGTAAACAAGAACGGCAATTAATCATTGCCGGGCATTGACGACGCCTTGGACATGCTATCTGGGGCCCAGATTTGCAGTACAATACAAGTGTCTGTGGTATTGGTATGTATATGGCATCTAAATTGGAAAACATGTGTCCTTTTTCGTCTATAGGCTACACATTTAATGAAAATACTACAAGCTATCCGGCCGGATGCAGCTTGTTCTGGGAAGAAGTTACCTATTAGTTTCATATTGTTTCAAGCAATGGTGTGCGAATCCAAAGAAGTATCAGTAGTGAATTGGCATGCACCAAAGAGAATAGATGACGGAGTACTACATAGTAAGAATCTAGGAATTCAGGACCGGTCGCAGATATTATGGTGCCTGATGCAATTTATAATTGAAGCCCAATTTTACGCCACTTTCACATCATCATCTAAGTGGTCGACTTAGAGATTTTTTGCTCAGCATTTATGAGAAAAACTATTTAGAACAACACAGGATTTTTCTAAAATTGTAGCAGAAAAGACAAATTTTTGATAATACGTTTTTATTTTTAAATCCAAACAATGGTTAAAGAAAATATTAAGTCAGCACCAGGAGAAATGGCTCTTGGACAAACCACTAGTTGAGTTCTTTATCGAAAATCGTATGCTGCCTCTACCCTCAATCGACACAGTTGCCGACTAATTACGCACCACCGTATAAAATCTTAGCACTACTATCAAAACTTATTTCAGATCATAAACAAGACGGATTCAAATTTGAGAGTTGTTTACGTTGATGCCCTGAAGTTAAATTTTCTACGCCCGCTTACAATACACCAATTTCAATCTATGAAGAACCGATTGTGAGAATCGATTAACGGTGACAATAATAAACAGCAAATTGTGTTACCGTTCGATCACATGATGAAAGATCTGCAGCATTTGGAAATCAATAAAATTTTGGATAAGATAAGACATCGGTTTTATTGGGTGAATTGCCGCAAGGATATTGAAGATTGCTGTAGACAGTAGCAATATAATGTTGGGGAACTGGTGTGGGTTAATTACTTCAGCAAGCGGGGAAGTCTATCCAATTGTGAATCGAGCAGGCCGGATAACAGCCGCTACATTTGTAAACAATAGGATTTGCAGATTTGCAGTATCGCAAGAATTACACTAGGATCAAACTAGACATTTTGAGTAGTCCGTATTTCACGATTACATTTACAGTCAAACAGAATGGTAGAGAATTTTAACCATACACAGGATGAACATCTTTGGAAAGAAGTCAATGCAACCCACGATAACTGGAATCAATATAAATGTAAAATTTCGTCGGGAGAAAATTTTTGTTCCCATAATCAGCTAATTTTTTGCAAACTTTTTCAGGTTTTGAATTATTGTTATTTTTTTTTTATCAATCAATTTCTAGTGGATTACTACAGGGGGAAATGATGAAGGAAAAATGATCGGAGTGTAATGGCCGGGGGGTATTGGCGGAAGGTAATTAATAGCGGGTACTTGGCCGGGGGTAATGGATGGGTTGTATTGGCAGGGGAGTAAAATCCTACACCCACATAATATTATTTAATTATCGTACCATTGGTCTTATTTTCTTTCGAATTTGAACAGCCCTGTGCATATGTAAAATTCTCCCTACGCATAGATGCTTCATTTCTTTCTCGGTCCTTGTTTGGATGACTTAGAGGGGTTTTGCGTGCCTGATCTCTCATTTTCTGTAGCTCCTTGGCAACCTCACAACCGGACAAGTGGTGTAGTGGTTAAAGCTTGCCACTTGGACCAGGAGGTACTGGGTCCGAATCCCATCAGAGGTTAGATGCAAATCGAATTTTCATCATCGATTAATATCGGTGATATTAATAAACACAACTAAGACCCTCTGATGGGGTGCAATGAAATCAGCGCCGACCCACCGTCCATGTCAATGTATAGGTTGACATGGAACTTGCAATGTGCAGGTGGTATACTGTAATTGTGTGAGTAGATGAATAGGTGAATGGGTTAATGATGGTATCACAATGGGCCAAAAATGGCCTAAGTGTCAACCACTGAAACTTAACCTTGACAACCTCACATCCTCGGTAGCTGGCAGTATGCTGCCAATTACAATTTATACATTTTGCTGGTTCGTCTTTAGATAGTTTGCAAGTTTGTGTTGGGTGCTTTCCAGCACATTTGACCCATCTTGGTTCGCGCGGGCAATTTCGCTGCGTATAGTTGTAGCCTTGGCATTTTTTACATTGTACTATTCTTGTATTGCCTGTTTTAACAGCTTCGATACTCGCAGGTTGAGTATGCCAGTTATATTGTAAATTTTTTTTTATTTGCTCGGATTTATCAAATTAGTTGGTTCTCTCCACTACGTCTCTCTTTTATAATAATGTTCACGGCATAGGCCTCGTTTTTGTTTTCGTTCGTGTACCACTGATATTTTTCCGTATTCAGCTTCCCTTTTAATTTTGGTTATGCTTCATTTTGTTGAGCTGGTTGCCGTTCGGGTGATTTTTCTTCATCTGGTGAGGACTCAGCGACATTTATTGGTGAAGGCGATTGTTTCTTGAAAATTAACAGTTTTGTAGAATCCTCTTTTGAAGTTGATGGTAAAGTTTCTGCCATTTCTGGTGAGTGTTGAGCTTTCCTTTTCTTACTTGGTCTTTCACTTCGTTTCAACATCCAATCCATTCCTCATTCAACATCCATTTTTGTTTCAATTTAGTTGTAAATTATTTTATTTATCTTAGTCGTTCACGGAATTCGACATTTTCCTTCTCGTACTGAAATAAATTTTCATTTGAAGATCTTGGTAATTTGAAACTTCGCCCAAATGGGTTAAATAATGATTGGCCTACCCCAGAATCTATTAGGCCTGCCTCCGAAGAGTGTGGATTTGTCAGCATATTTGCTGCCGTGCCTCCTCGGGTATTACATTCCGTATTTGTTGTACTCATTGTTTGTTTTAGCCAATTTATACCACTGGCATTTGGTCCTTGGTTTGCTACTGCCGAAGCAGTACCCGCCCCCGCAACGAGAACGCGACTACCTTGGTGTTACCTAGGGGTACATAGAAATAGCCAAAGCCCTCTGAGTACCCTAGGCTGAGGGGCGTGTGACATAAGTGCCTTGTCTTATTAAATATTTTTTCGTAGTATTGTAATATTACATAAATAATGGATTTCATTGTTTTAATTTGTCTAATTTTTTGGCAATTGCGGTTTAGTTTTTAGAATTGATTCGGCATTTGTCAACATTGTTGAAATAATACTGACTGCGCCTTGCCAAATTACCTATACATATTTTTGTTGAGAATGAAATAAAAAAATGAAAAATATTAGTTTTATGAAAATATAATTATTTATTAATATTATACAGGGTGTTTGGTGCATCGTTTGCCAAATTAAATTGACTGAAAGGATGGGTCATTTGTTATCTCGTAAACTCCAATAACTCTTTTTTAGGCCTACGGACATTTTTGTTTTAACTTTTTAATGTTTATTTTGAAAATCCCAATATTTAGCATTCAGATTTTATTATTTTTTTAAATTATTGGTATAGGTTCCAAACTTAATATTAACTCTTACGTTTACTCTTGTATGGTTCTATCAAATTGAAAATTTGTCCTAAATAACATCTATTTTCCTTTTTATTTACTGCTAAAAAGTTTGACTTTACATTGAAATAAAAAAAAAACTAAAAGTGATCTTGATTATTGGACTCTTTTTTAAAGTTCTCTAGTCTTTGTCTCGTTCGTTTCCAACGCAATATGCCAAAAAAATTCTTTACTAAATCACAAAATGTGTCTATCGGGACACATCAGCTTGATATTCGATATTCGCGATAAAAATTGGTTTTTCTTATATAACATACACTAAGGATGCGTACCAATCCAAGGGTAATATTCTACTACTGCAAAAATCGAATTTAGTACAAATTTTTCGATCAGTTTACCATAGAGTTTTTCAAAAATAATTGAATTTACCGAAAAATTTACTTAAAATTGACTTTTACCCTTGGATTAGTACGCAGCTTAAGTAGGCAACAACTACTATCTTACATTATCTTGCATTTATGTATGTACGTACTAACTTTTGGACTTAAAATTAAAAATCGTTTTTTAATAAAAATCTATCTTTATTATAAATCTTGCTCAAATTGTTGACCTCCGTTGCGTATGCACGCACGACACCTTCGCCTTATTTCCACGGTAATGGTGCGCAAACGCATTTCGTCTTTAATTTTGACGAAAGCCGCTTCAATGCGTTGGACTAAATCATCCCTCGATCGAACTTCCGTATACCAGAGCTTTGAACCGTACCAAGACGTAAAAATCTGACGGAGCTAGGTCTGGTGAACGTGGAGGCCATGGAAAAGGGCCATTCCTCCCAAACCATGAATTTGGGAATACGTCATTTAGGTGCTCTCTGACAATAAATCTCCAGTGTGTGTAGTTATCCCGTGTAGTGTAGTTATGATGCTCAGATAAGAAGTGTGGTCCGATCACATGATTTCCAATTACTACCGCCCAAACATTAAAACTAAATCTTCTTTGGAATGACCACTGTTTTTTGGCACGTGGGTTCTGATCTTTCGTTGACCAGTGATGAAGGTTGTGCAAATTAAGAATTCCCTCTTTAGTAAATTTGAACACATCTGTCCACAGAATACTTTTCAAAAAGAAAGGATCATCCACATCTGTATGCAATAAAAGACGGCAAAACTAGATACGTTTGTCAAAGTTATGATTGTCCAGATCTGTAACAAATAAAATACATACACGTGAGAAAGTATTATTTACTGCCAATATGTTCTTTTTATTTAGTATTGACATTGGTAAGTTATGCGGTAAAGAGAGAAGGGATATATACCCATGCCATGCCAATGTCTTATGTTAGCGTGTACGAGTTGCAAATCGTTCAAAAACTTTCTACCTTGCACTGAAGTGTTATGGGGAAAGGATGTTTGTTGTTTTGACGAAGTATGCTCCACACTTTCCAGATGGAAATCCCGAGTGATGCAGCTACATTTCTTATGCTTCTAGTCGGTTCCTCTTCAAACAGTGCTAGAACCTGGTCAACGACAGCAACATTATGTCGCGTTATAATCCCTCTTTGTTAATTAAAATTTAAATTACCGGTCTCGCGTAAGCGTCCATAAGTATTTTGGAAGGTGTAGCGGCTGGGTAATCGTCTATCAGGAAAGCGTTCCTGGTAAATCCTTTGTGCGGCACGAGCGACGCAATTGGCACTTCTATATACCATCAAAGACAGTGGTATGTTTGCAGAGACAGTGATATGTCGACTAAAAACAACGGAAATATATCAATGAATAAAAATGCGTCTCAATGAAAAATACAGCGAAAGGATGCGTTTCACTGTGCGAGAGGGAGATAGCAAACTTTATTTTTTCTGATGTGTCCCGATACACAAATTTTGTGATTAATGTCGAGTTCACGTATGCGATCAAAAAATGATTCAATGAATCAAAGGAAAATTAAATCATTGAAAACATATACAAATTTCCCCGTCCGAGATGAAATAATTTTAACTTTGGGAAAATTTTGATCGGAAGCATCCAACATAATAAAAAAAATTACAAATTATGAGTAATAATGCGAAATAATTACGCTCAAAGATTGGCTTTATTCGCGAATCATTTTTTGATCGCATACGTGAACTCGACATAAGTAAAGTGTTTAAAAGGGTTTTTATGGCATATTGCAAATCATTGAAAGGGGATAGACTAGAGAACTTAATAAAACAGTTCGAATATCAAATTAAACTATTTTTTTATTGCAATGTATATACATAGTTGATTTTTAAGTTTTCGTTTACCTTTTTCAAACATTTTAAGAGTAAATAAAAAGGAAAGTAGATGTTATTTGGGACGAACTTTGAATTTGATATAACCATACAACAGTAAACGTAAGAGTTAATATTAAGTTTCAAGCCTATACCAATAATTTAAAAAAATAATAAAATATGAATGTTAAATATTAAGATTTTTCAAAATCAACATTAAAAAGTTAAAATAAAAAAATTAGTAGGTCCGAAAAAGAGTTATTGGAGTTTACGAGATAACAAATAAGCTTTCAGCCAATTCAATTTTGGGAACGATGCACCAAACACCCTGTATAATTAAAAAATATTCACTTACCAATACGACTTCGACATTTAATTGTTTACTCTAACTATCACTTTTTCCCTTCTACATAAGAAATGTGTTCCTTTGACATCAGTTGTTACTACTAAAATACTGTTATCCTATGAAAAACGCGACGAAGTGAAAAATGTGATAGTTACAACATTTCGGCCCATTAAAACAGAACGACCATTATACTCGATCATCCAAAATTCTTATAAAAAATCTGATTTACAGAAGACATGTAAAATATCCAAAATACCTACTATAAAATTTCACAACTTGTTGGTTGAGAAGAATACATGAGTCAACATATAATCAATTTGCAAACAAAAAAAAATTTTTCCTCTTCATACATTTCAGATGCATGATGGCACATCTTGCTACTGGGTTACTTTAAAATATTCAAGCCAACTATGATTTTTCAAAATATTTTTTATTTGTTCATAAAAATATTTTGAAACAAATGATTTTTCTGTTCGGCTTTTATGATTCTGGGGGCTATTATGAAATTGTTTTCGATTTCGTGAAATACGAAATCGTAAATTCGATCCGCCGCGAATATTCCTATTATGAAACCTTTTTTCTTCGTAAAATTTAAGACCATGAAGTTTGCTGTTTTTGTGTTGTTTTAGCAAAAATTTCAACCATCAACAGATTTTTTAGATGGGCCGACGAAATTAATTCGTTTGTAATTTCACTCCACAAATGTTGGGTAAGGTCTTTATATTGAGGTGCATTTAAAAAATATTTGACTGTGCCAACATTTTTTCCATAAAAGAAATTGAAATGTGAAATTGGCGACCACTGGTAATTGACCTATAGAAAATACAATCGAATAAAAAACCTCTTAACGAGCTAAATGTTCGAGTGCCGAAAGCCGAATTCAATTCACAAAATTTCTGATATCAAATTTGTGCCGAAAAAAACAATTGCATTCGATATGTCAACGACTTTTCGGAATGTTAGTGCATTCAACGCGTTGTTGTTGAACATTCCAAAAAATCGTTGACAAGTTGATGTTTTTGACAGCTAGAAAGAAAAATGTAAACAAACGCGCTGAATGCACTAACATTCCGAAAAATCGTTGACAAATCGAATGCAATTGTATTTTTCGGCACAAATTTGATATCAGAAATTTTGTGAATTGAATTCGGTTTTCGTCACTTGAACATTTACCTCTGAACAGATTGCATCGTATCCAAATTTCCAAATTGAAATGTATACCAAATTGTTCTATTATTTAAAACACACTTTTAGTTCTATTATATGTATTTCGTTTAACAACAAATTGCAATTAAATTTGCATATAAAAATATTGACTTATATATAGATTTCAAGTACATAAAAAATATTCCCCACCACATGATTTGAATTTATGAAACAGTACATAATTAAATATTGTTATACATTAGGGTGGACCAAATTTTCGAAAGTTCAAATTTCTAACGGGACACCCCCTAGAAATGTGAGGTTATGCTAAAAACTAAAACAGAAAAAATATTGAGTCGATCGAAGGTCGATTAGAGGTCGCGTATTTTTTCAATTTTTCACTTTCAAACAAACAGAAAAATTATTTAAAAAATTTTCTCAGACGTAATAAAAATTGTGGTCAATAGAAAAGATAATTACCTTTCCAAAACATCAAAGATAACGAATATCGGTTAACAAATAGCGAGATTATCGCTAAATTTCCAAAATACAAAAATAAGACCAATTATTTACTATATTTTTTTATTATTAATGCATAATGTTTCTTCTATACAATGATATTACGAATTAATTTTTATGATGAAAATAATCAATCTAGGATGACCTTCTACTCATTAAGGACGTTTTGTTATATGTTGTAAACTTCTGTATGTACAGTGTATCACAAAAATAAGTATGCGCCATGAAGAACGGGAAAGAACCTCAATTTATTTCAAAAATAATGCGTAATTAATTGTTATTTTTTTTTACAATAAAAATTTCTGCTTTAAACATTTATTATACATGACGATAACGGTATCCCGTTACCATACGGGATCCATCCTGTTATATTTTGTATAAAACAGAAAAAATCACATCACAAAAGTATGTATGCAGTTGACAAATTTATTAAGTTGAGCATTGTTACAAGTTATTCAGCTGCGCAAAAACAAGTAATTGTGATTTTTAAATAAATTTAAATAAATTAAATAAATTTCCACGCAAAATTTTTCTAATGGTTCCACGAGGAAAAGAACTTTCGGACGATATTAAAAATTTAATTATAAAATTATACAAAGATGGCAAAAGTTAACGGCAAATTGCAAAAACAATTAATAAAAGCAATGCCACGGTACAAAAAATTATAGAAAAATTTAAAAAAGAAGGTAGTACGAAAAATAAGCAAAGAACAGGGCGGCCGAAAATATTCACGGATCAGGAGAGAAGAATTATTACTCGCAAAGTACAGCAGAACCCCAAAAAAAGTGCTCCAAAAATTGAATATGAAATTGAAAACGAAATTGGCAAAACATGTAATCCAAACCATCCGTCGTGTTTTGTATACTGCTGGTTACCATGGTCGAAACATCCGGAAAAAGCCGTTTGTTAATAAAATTAGCAGAACAAAAAACTCGATTTCGTAAAAGAACACGAAAATAAAGACCAAAGCTTTTGGAATTCCGTCATTTTCTCTGATGAGAGCAAATTTAATATATTTGGTTCAGATGGACGTGAAAAAGTGTGGAGAAAGGTAAATGCGGAGTTTGAGCCTCAAAATATGACCGCCACAGTAAAGCACGGTGGCGGATCAGTAATGGTGTGGGGGTGTATGGCGGCGAGTGGGGTTGGAAATCTGGTTGTGATTGAAGGGATGATGGATAAAAATGTTTATTTGAACATATTAAAAAACAATTTGAATGATAGTGCAGTGCATCAAAATTGGAACTTTCAGGATCATTTGTCTTCCAACAAGACAATGATCCCAAGCATACGGCACACATTGTAAGAGAGTGGCTTCTCTATAACACACCAAAACAATTAAAAACGCCACCCCAATCGCCGGATTTAGATCCAATTGAACACTTATGGGAATTTCTCGAAAGACAAATCAGGAAGCGTGAGATTACAAGCAAAAATACGTTATAGGCAGTACTTCTTGAAGAATGGGAAAAGATTCAACCAACTGTGACTCAGAACCTGGTAAACTCCATGCCTTCAAGGTTGAAAGCCATCAAAAAGGCCAAGGACTACCCAACAAAATATTAAAAGTTAATTTGAATGCAAAATAAGTTCATAGAATCCCTTTTTTAAAATTTTTGTTTGATTGCATACAAACTTTTGTGACATGATTTAAAGACATTTTGAAAATATATCCGTATAGTTAAGAAATGAATTACATTAATTTTTGTTTTTTGTTGTAATCATTACGTTTACATTGTAAATAAATAAAAAATATAATTTTCTGTTATTATTGTTATGATTGACTTATCTTTTTTGACCTTCCAACATAAATAAATCGCTGCATACTTACTTTTGTAATACACTGTAGTCATTTACGACTTGTTGTAAAATATTGCATGTCAGTCATCTTCATTTCTTGTTGATTTCTTATTTTAATCTTATATTAACTTAACACCACGTTCTGCGATATCAATGGCGATTTTTATTTGACTGATAATCTTCATTCTGTTCTTGAAATTATCATCTTGAGGCCACATATTCGGATTTTGTATAAGTAAATCTGTGGAAATCTTGAACCGTTTTAAAAAATGGCCAGTGTTTGGCAACAAAATCTGTCGAGATGTCGACAAGGAAGATATAATAAGCTTCACTCCAGTTTCTGCTCTAAAATAATAGCTGCTTCATATTATCTTCCTGTATTTGTATATGTTGTATCGAAGCATGCCACCACGACACCGTCAGCTACTCTCCAATCGAATAAGCATTAGAAAACAGCCTCCGCCATTTACAAACCAGTTAATCTTGATATTTTGGGAACGCCTAGTAACTGTTCTCCATCTATATGGGAAATAATTACCGGTAAATGATCCACGGTCTCCATTCCAGACAACTCCGGAAGTAATTTTCCATCCCAATGTACTACACCTGTTGTAAACTTGAAAGTCGATTTAACTGATGCTGTTGTTCGATTCAAAACGAGTTCGTCAATAGAATGTCCAAAGTCGTGGACTTATATATATCCTTTCGCTGTCACTCTCCGATGACAAAAATAAAGCTTGTGGGTCTATTGGCATTGATTTACTTTTTCTTCAAGATATCTTCGTTTACGATTTATATCTGTCTTCATACGTTCCGATTTCCGTTTTTTTTTTTCATTTTCTTATAGACTGGCTCCAGACAAATATCGGAAACTCCCTTTCTCACGCGGTGACAAGAGGAATCGCTTATCGCCTTCACTGGTCATCATGGCATTAGTGTGTGCGATATCGAAAATATCATCCAGTTTACTATTAAAGGCAATTTTGCTTTCACGGGTAAGTGTTGAAGGTTTACTTTTATTCCTTAGAAGATTTTTCCACTCATCATGCAATTGTTCCAATTTTTCAATATAAAGTTGTCCTTTTTTCACTGGAATTCGTGCTTTTGACCAAAAAATAGACACTTCTTGCACTTCCTGTATTGTCAAAGCTGCACTTTCACGAATGGTTAATATTACAGTAAAGTGATTGTAAAAAGAGACACAACACTTGCTTTTTTGATGGTAACTTAGCACCAATAATTTGACAGTACTCATGCTGAAAAAGATAAATTTCTGTAGTGGACCATAAACTACCTGCCATTTTATTAATTGTAGTAGCACTTTCTTAAAAATATTTATAAAACTGTTAAACGGACTATATTTAATTATTACAAATTTGTGTCCTTTTCTCGAGAAATTTGGATTTAAACTGAAATTAATTTGCATTTATGTATTTTGTTTATATATTATATGATCCAATGAAATATATTGGCCATAGCAGGTCATAATAAGTGCGGTACGTGGATTTACATTTTAAATACAATAACTAATGACGAACGAATCATAAGGACTCAACAGAGTTGTGTTTTATGATAATGGCATCATAAAACACAACTATATTAACTGATAATGACTCATACTGTTTGTTATGACACAATAAAACATTCTATTGTTTATTCGTTATACCTCATTTTTATTTATTTATTTATTTTTTCTGTAATTTTGAATATAAATTCCAGGGATTTTCTTAGTTTCGAAAATTGGCAATAATCTCGCTATTTGTTAACCGATTTTCGTTATCTTTGATGTTTTGGAAAGGTAATTATCTCCTCTGTTGACTTTAATTTTTATTTAGTCTGAGATCAAATTTTAAGTAATTTTATCGAACTTTGCGATCAAGTCACGACCTCTAAACGACCTTCGATCGACCCAATATTTTTTCTGTTTAGGTTTTTAACATAACCTCACATTTCTAGAGGGCGTCCCGTTAGATATATCAACTTTTTTTCCCCCCATACAAACGTGGACCACCCTATTTTACATAGGTAAATGGTGCTCTAATTCACGAAATCCAAGACGCGCACCCAGTTTCTTTAGGTTCTACTTAGACCCTAGTGTCACCTAATCAAATTGATTTTGTACCTTTTGGTGTTACAATAAAAAGATTTTGGTACAGTGGTTAACATTACTGTCCAATTTAAGAAACAAATATTATAAAAAAAAATTAATAAATTTTGACACCAAAATAAGTAATTTAGTAATATTTCTAATTAATTGTTATAAGTTGTACGATCAAATTAATGCAATTCCAAACAACCTCGTTAAGAGGTTTTTTATTTGATATCAATGATTTTGGCACGGCAAATTGAAAATGGATTGAATTGCGATTTGTTTTATTGTTGTGAGTATTGTCTTACATATAATAAATTTAAATCCAGCCAGCATTAAAACAAATAGCGGGGCCATAGTTGAATATAATAGATTGAGAACCACTCATAAGAATGATTTTCCGTCAATTGATTTAACCAAAACTAAGAATTCTGATTAAAATAGATATTTGCGCAAACAAATCGAAGTTACATTAGAACCATCGACAGTTAATCAAAAAGCAAGCAGAAAAAGAAATGTCGTGGAAAATGATCAAGCGGCACATGGCATTCGTGGAATGCAAAATAGAAATAATGCTTGCTATGCTAGTTCTGCTTTTCAATATTTGACAAATATTCACTGAAACAATTATTTTTGAACTATTTTAATCCTTTGCTTGGAAGCAATTTAGATATTACTGATTTGCGCCGCGAACATTTCAGTGACTTTGAGCAACAAGATATAGCTGCGAATTTTTGAGACTTTTGTTGAATTCGGGCACATCAAGTTCAATCAAAGATCTATGCGAGCATGATCTTACATTCCATATCGAATGCACTAACAGCAAGTGCAAATCAAAACCACGTTTGTGTAGCAATCCAGATTTAGTGTGCCCATTGTATATACCCATCGGAAAAAAATGTATTTATCCGATTTGATTAGTTTTAATTTTGGTAGATGGATGGGAAATGAAGATAGTACTTGCGATAAGTGCAAGAATCCACTGAGATAAGATCTATTTTTAAAGAAATCATCATAGAGATTAAAAAAATATCGATTTTATGCAAGGAGACTGTCTATGATGTATTTATATTTCTTTCATTGTAATACGTTGATTCACCATCATTATGAATCGCAACGGACCGATATTAGGGTGCATTTCAGCCAAAAAATGAAATTTTGCAAAAAATTAGGGTGGCTTTTAAGTTATGGAGGTCAATATCTAAAAGATACCAGTTTTCTAGGACAAACGGTATGACATCAACCGTAGGTGAGGTTTGTAGCTAATAATCCTGAAAATATGAACCATAAGTCTTGGGCTAAATTTTTATCAATTTGGCCGAATGTGGCCGGCCGATTTGGCATTTTTCAGTTGTTTGACCAAAATAACCCTCCACCCTAATTTTTTGATATGCTATTTAATAGCTGGCATCAAAACCTTTCCAACGATAAGCATATGTCCGAGGTATGTCAAATAGGTTCAACGCTGTGGGCGTGGCCAAAATGGTCAAAAATGGCCGATCAAAGGCCGGCCGCAGCCAACATGGCGGCCAATTCAAAAACTTGTAGAACAAAAGTTGCTCAGTTTTTCAAGTACTACAAACCCTGCAAATATGAGATCAAGTGAAAGAAGTACGGACAAACATACAGATGTGGCCAAATTATTATCACCTCATACGAAGTTCTTGGTATTGTGATTTTCAAAAGCCGAACTGCAACCTTTTGTACAATTGGCACGTCATTATGGTAGATATCGATCAATCCAAGGAATTCGTGCAATAAAAATTTAAATACCCAGAAAATACGCCTTTTATGTGCCATTAATACCTCTGAACCCTTTTCGACAACATATGAATCCGAGTATTTATTGTCCTCTTAATTAGTTTGACCACGGAATTGTTTTGATTTTATGACAACTAGGTAGTATTTAAGAATTAGTATGTTACTGAAGAATTTCAGTCTCGTTTGTGACTTTGAAAAGTGAAAGTGGTTTTTGTAATATTAGTGAAATTCATTATGAGTAAAGCAAAGGACATCAGTTGCTGTAACCAGAGCCAAAATTTCGATGTATTTGGAAGTAGCCCAGAAAACAGGAGTGAACCGATCATTTGTCAGTAAATTTTCGTAAAAATTAACATCTCAGTCTTCAACAAGTCCCAGAAGCAGAGGAAAATATGGTGGCAATCCTAAAACAACAGTCAGGCAGGACAGATTTTTAATGCGGAAAGCTAAAGAAAATCCAACGTTATCCAGTAAGTCTCTGAGGGATACAATGCGTAACGTTGGTGCGGAAATATTTGAGAGAACAGTGAGACGGAGACTTTTTAAATATGGGCCATGTGCAAGACGACCTAGCAAGAAGCCAAGATTAAATGCTAGGATTATACCACAAAGAAAAACATGGGCCAATGGACATTTTACATGCTTTCGAGAGGGCTGGGAAAAGGTTCAAACAATAAAAGTCCTTCTTTTATTAATATTTTAAAGTTATACTTTTCCATAAATGTCTCTTTCAACTTTATCTTTTTCTATTTCTTGATTGGGTTGTATTCATTGACGAGAGTATGATGATTTTGACACTAGCAACGTCCTGGGCCGTTCGTAGATCAAAAGGAGAAGAATATTTACCTTCCTGTGTCCAACAGCAAATCAAATAACCAGTTAGAGCCATGGTTTGGCCGGGAATATCATCAAAAGACTCTTCCCACTTTGTGTAGTAAACGGGATATTGATCGCGAGTCAATATTTAACTGTTATGCAATCACAACTGGCACCGACTATGAATGAAAAATTTAATGGGGACGGAGTTTTTCTGCATGACAAGGCTCCATGCCATACGGCAAAAAAGTCACCGTTTTTGGCCAACGAATAGGCCAGATATGGTTCCCATCGAAAATATCTGGGATATTCTTTAAGAAAAAGTAGCCGATAAGTGCCCACGCACCCAATCAGAATTAATCGAAGCGATGAAAGAAGTCTAGGAAAATGACGCCGATCTACTCACCAAAGCATAAAATGCAATAAGTGAAGTGCCCCGTAGGATACAACAAGTATTAATAAATATAGTTATCATAAAAAAATTTAACTTTTATTTGAAAAATTAATTTTTTAAAGCAATAATCTTCCAAATATCTAAATGTGATAATAATTTGGCCACATCTGTATATACCAAAGGAAGATTATGTGGTGACGTCATAGAAAAATTTCCAAGTGTCATAACTTTGGTCAAAATCATCCGTCTTGCATTTGAGGTGTCGTTGAATTGGTATTGACGTCTACAATCATAATTTGCTAGTTAAAAAATAATTGGGTCACTTTTTGGGGCAGTTATACCTGAAAAACTGATTTTTTGGGGCAATTTTCGGAAAGTCATATCTCCACTCATTGTTGGTAGAAATTCATGCTTTTATGCAATGTTTCATTCTACTTTTCAAGCCCTTTCTAATGGTACATAACATGATCTTGGCGGCCTTAAAGGGAAAAAATTCGAAAAGAGCTGTATATATATATGAGTTCGACTTCCAGCACAGAACGTGCTTTCGTCACTCGTTTGGACTACCGTCCAAAGTGATAATAAAAGTTCAAATAAATTGTAATAAATTAAACTAGTCCATTTTTATAAAATAATTGAGTAACTTACGTTTTAAAAAGTAATTAAAGTATTTTATTTTAAGTGTATTTTATTTAAAATAATAAGTATACGCTATTGTTTTCGTAAATACGATATTCGTCACCTATAGAGCAGTCGAATTTTGACATTTTATTTTCGTAAAATTTGATTTCGATTTTTTTTTTTTGGTTTCATAATAGGGCAGATTTACGAATTTCGAATTTTACGAAAGCAAAAAATTTCATAATACGAATTTTCGTTACCCTTCCGTTTCGAACGGTGTAATGTATGGTGTACCATTACAACAGTTTTGGTATTTCAAGTGTTTCTTTTTTTCGAATTATGTTTTTTTTTTGTAAAAATGTCATATTTATAACAGGCTTTTGACGTAACATTTTCTCCCGTGCCGCCTGAATGTTTTCACATCAAAATATTTTCGAACTTACCTAAACATTGTTAGAATTTATTTTCGTGTAACAATTTCAAACTACTATAACTATAACACAATTATTATGTTAGCATATGTGTAGTTAAAAAATTATTTTTTATTTAAAGAATTATAATATAATAATACCAGTAATAAAATAATCAAGAATTTATTTAATTTTAATTATCACGACATTTATTGTTTGCTTGTTAGACACATATCGCGTATATAATAACTACACATTAAAAATTATTATTTTTTATTATTTAAATTTTATAATGAACTAATAATGTGTATGTGACAGTAAACAAACTATATTTGTGCATGATTACCAATTTACAGGGTATATGTCATATTAGATGTTTGTACAAAAAATATAGGTCTACCATTTAAAATCAAATAAACATATAGAGGTATCCCTTTCCCCGCATATGTCAAGGTGAACGATATAATTTCCAATTAAACAAATGATTTATGAAGTTAAAGTAAAGAAGTGAATTGTTTACATACGCTATGTATTCCGGTTCGAATTATGAAAAAATTATTCACCGCACATACATTTTTCACTGCGCTGCACACAAATACGTAATTATTACCAACCAGCCTATATCCTTTTAAAACTATTACATTTTACATGATATAGAATGTAGTTTCTACTGTGTTTAATCGATACTTAAGATATCATCTGAAAGCGCACATTAGTCGAAATAATTAAATTAATTAGTGTCGCCAGATCGCGTGCGCCTTTAAACAAAAAAAAATAATAAATTTTAAAAGAAAATTTATTCATTCCATTCAACGCCGCCCGCCTCGCGCCTGTTTCATTTTTTGTTTATGTTATTTTCTCGTACCCATGTTTACAACTTTTTTTTAACTGTTAAACAAAATAAAATGTAATTTTTATGAATTTTATTTTAAATTGAAATAAAAATCAAGGAAAATTGTGTTTTTACCACTAAAAATGTAGTTTGGTTTTAGGGTGTGAGCTAATTTATGCCTGTTTTGTGCAAGGTGTTTTATGGCAGCGCATTAATACCGTTTAAATGAAATCGAATACAAACTTGTTTAGGAATTGTGTGTCTTCCATTAGTTGTTCGACTATGTCGGTTGCATATTTATGAACCCACAAGACTCGTCGGTTGCGTATATTTATGAACCCACAAAACTCGACCGTGATACGAAATGGAACGTCAATGCCAAGATACGTAATTGCCAGAAGTATACTGTCGAGAAAGAAAGATGAAACTAAACTCCGAAACTGTAATTGGATTTGGAACTGTAACTTTGTATTTCATTAACTAATATAATTAATTATGATGTAATCGTGGAACTGCTCGTTACGCTTACAAATTTTGTGTACTCTTCATTCGTATATGCATGAAGTTGGTGGGTCATAATTAATTTGATGTTTTCTTATTGCTGCCAATAACACTCGTTTTTAGTACAAAACATAGGAATCGAATCATTGATGATCTAATGGCATTATGATATATCGTGGAGAGATCCGAAGGATCTTTACTGGATCACGAGTTGAATTTTCTTAGTTTTAATGATGTTGTTATTGATTTCAGGCCGCAGAAGATGAAAAATAGTACGAATTTTTCTTCCGAACATAAGTTCAGCGGGCAATTTTCCATATAATGCACTTCGATTTGGTCACTCGTGATAAACTGACTTTGGCGGTGGTTTTGCCGCCGATGCGCCGCTTGCATAATTTCGTATACTAATTTTCAACTTCATTGTCTCTGCCTGGCCAATAAACATAACTTCTCATGAATGACTTCATTCAGTTCGGTACCTGGATGACCTTGATGAAAATTGTTTTTCTGTGCTTGGAATCATTGCGAAATAACAATTCTTTCACAGAAATTTAACGAATTTTAAAATCATCAAACAGTAATTCTGTTCAGTTCAACATCAACAGGGCATCGATCTGCACAAATATTATAATTGTAATGTAATATGTATATAAGTAAGCATGCTTGTAGCATACATAATGTATAAGCTTACTCATCAAATTATCGTTTAAATTGGCTAGTGACATATAATACAACATTTTTTGCACTAACATAAATTTTAATTATGAGCACTTATTTTTGTATATAAAGAACTAAATTCTCAATAATAAAGCAGAATGAAATTATATCAGTAACGTTTTAGTTTTGTTTTCAAAAATAATTTTAATTCAGAAATAGTGAGCCTAGCGGTAAGCTTGCTAGCATCTGAGATTAAACATTGGTCCTTCGAGCCGGATTTTACGTGATGCCATGTTGTGGTCGGTATGAAGGATTTTATAGTAGAAATTCTGTTTGCCACGAATGCCTTAAATTTGTTTGGCTCGCCTGTGATCCAACATAGTGCAATGGTTGAGTCTGACCACGCATACATCCTGCATTTGTTTAGATTTAAGGCTTTTTGAACGTGTTTGAGCAGTTTTGATAATAATAAAGCTGCATTTAGCTCTAGTCGAGGAATTGACAACCTCATTTTAGTTGGAGCGACTCTTGTCTTCGATGTTAAAAGTTGTGTTGTAATTGTTCCATCTTCGTTTACTGTTCGACAGTATATAGCAGCGGCATATGCATATTCCGAAGCATCAGCGAAACCTTGAAGCTCTATGTCGGTATTTTCAGTTGTATATATCCACCTTTGAATCTTTATGTTTTTGATATCCTTAATTCTGCCTTATATTTTGTTACAGGCTGGCTACTGCCAACCTGCAGATTTTCACTAAGCGCATGCAGAGGCCTCCACGGTGATTTTTGCCGGCTACGTTCTCAGGGAGAAGTGCTAAGGTCGTGGGGTTTGAGGCTTGCATGACGCTCCTGGCTTACACCGTGATCATACAGAAAGTAAGGGGGAACGCAAATAATAATAAAACCGAGTTCCGCCGAAATTCGTCGGCCGGAACCTGAGGAACGAACAGCAGATAATCAAAAGAAATAAAAATAATAATAATAACGGTAGAGGTGCCTTGGTGCGCGCATCCATTCGAATTCAAACAGGGTCGAGCCCTGGTTATGGAATTGGATGCGGGCACCAAGGGACCGCAAACACTAAACCGACACAGAGGGAGTCTCCGCTCCCATCATACACAACCGAAAATTTAGTAATTCATTTTATATATAAAAAAAATAAACCATACAAAAGGAAACAACTTCCCAAAAAAAGAAAGGGAGGGAACGAGAGAGAGAGAGACCAATACGGATCGAGCGTGCACCCGCTGTGCGGCGCTCGATCACAAAAATTTTCAAAATTATAACCAAAAAATTTAAAATATATATAAAATTAAGATTAAAGAAAAATTTAAATCTAAAAAAATTGTACCTTAATATTTATAAAAGAATAATGTTGCGGCCTTGGTGCCGTTAGCGTTGCGGCAGACCACCGATAAATAAAACGTAGCCGGTTGGCTACCTCGTTGCGGCAGACCACCGATACCAAAAAAATATAAAACACGAGGGGCCGGTTGGCCACCCGTTACGTTGCGGGGCCTTTCCCCGATACCAATAATCGAAAAAATTTCGAATAGCCGGTTGGCTATCCGTATGTTGCGGGGCCTCTCCCCAATACCAATAAAAATTTTCTCGCCGAAATATGTTGGGCGTTGGATTTCCTTTACCGTAACCCGTTAGGCATCCTTCGCCTTCAAGCCGTTGAAATATTGAAGTGACCTCACCTGGCCACCGTAATTAAATTGGGCGTTGTCTCACTGATCTGTACAATACGTGGAAACTACAGCACCCGTAGTCATGAAATCTATTACAGCTAGCCGTTAGAATAACTGCGTATATAATCAGCCTTTGGTAAAATTCGCGTTTCCAATGAAATCGGTACCCGTTATTCAACACACGCAAACATGCGGCGAACCTCAATTGGCTGCACGTAAAATAAATGATCCGTGAGCCTCCGACAAAGACGTCACCCCCTTTTTATCGTTGAATTACACCAACAACGGAATTTCGTATACGTATTACGCAAGGTCATCACCAAACCTTCACTCACAAAAGCGTATGTGCTCAGCTAAATCACTCCGCACATTCCTGCACCAAAATAATTTGAAGAAATTTTTTGTTTTTATATGTATGTTGCACTAATATCCCATCACATGGTTATTCAACCGGCCAAAAAGAAAAGAAAAATCGGGATTTTGACTTATGGCGGTTTCAAAAATAAAAAAAACGTTCAACCAAAAAAATCACTAGAGCCTCTTCCTCTTTTCACTTGTCGTAAAACACTTATTTTGCCATATATATTCTACATAATTTATTTTATTAAATCATTATTACAACAACTTTCTTTTATTTCGATTATTACTACTTAATAATAAAATTTAAACGTGTCTCGTTTATCAATAAAAAAAACTCCACTTTATCACCTTGAAAACTAGATTTACTGTTTTACCAATTTATTTAACTTAATATTTTACTCAAAAAAAAAAAAATCTAATTTTATATCGACCAAAACTCGACAAAATCACAACTCAATTACAACAAGAAAAAAAAAATTAAGTGTGCTTTAGACCACACTACTGAAGTAAAACTTCTAATATATATTTAATAAATATAGAAAAATTATAATATTGAAAAAAAAATTGGTCACCCTTTGCGTTCTCGAGTGTCACCTAGCTGTTTATGTCTGATGCCACAAGAGGTAACCTTGTAACTTGGTAACTTTTTCAAGGCCAACTAGTCGTAATAGACAATGTTTATGTATGTGTCACAAAATGGACAAAAAAACCATTTTTGAAATTTCTTCGCATAGTAAAAATGGCCTTGAAATATTTTTTATTTCATTTATGTATAACCACAGTACATCATGTGGTTTCATCGAAAATATGTTTAAGTCGCATTAAAACCTGTATCATAGGCAATCGGGGAAAGAAACGAAGAAAGAATCGGTTTCTGTGATACCTCGTGTGAAATGGAGCTATAATATAGAAAAAATACATATATAAAATATATCACACGGACGAATTTTTTTTGGTCACCCTGTGCGACCTGGAGTGAGTAAGTAGTGAGTGACATAGATGTTATAATATAGAAAAAAAAAATTTTGGTCACCCTGTGCGTTCTCGAGTGAGTCAGTCAGTGACATAGAAGTCTATATTACGACTTTCCAATTTTCCTGTTTTTCAATTTTCCAATTTACAAATTTTCCAATTTTCCAATTTACCAACTTTCAAAATTTCCTATTTTCATATTTTTTATTTTCCTATTTTGCAATTTTGCAATTTTTCAATTTTTCAATTTTCCAATTTTCCAATGGTCCAATTTTCGAATTTTCGAATTTTCGAATTTTTCAATTTTCCAATTTTCCAATTCACCAGTTTTCCAATTAACCAATTTTCCAATTTTCATATTTTCATATCATCATATTTTCATATCATCATATTTTCATATTTTCATATTTTCATATTTTCATATTTTCATATTTTCATATTTTCATATTTTCATATTTTCATATTTTCATATTTTCATATTTTCATATTTTCATATTTTCATATTTTCATATTTTAATATTTTCATATTTTCATATTTTCATATTTTCATATTTTCATATTTTCATATTTTCATATTTTCATATTTTCATATTTTCATATTTTCATATACTCCTATTTTCCAATTTTCCATTTACCTGTTTTCCAATTTTCTAATTTTCCAATTTTAAAATTTTCCAATTTACAAATTTTCAAATTTCGAAATTTCCAATTTTCCAATTTTTCCAATTTTCCATTTACCAATTTTCCAATTTTCATATTTTCTTATTATCCCATTTTTTTAACCAATGATTAAAATAAAATGGTATCAACTAATGTTCCACCTAGGGATTTATGAATTGTCATGGCACATCCTGATACTAAAGGAAAATGATTTCGTTTTGCGTCTATTGTTTCGTTCGCCTCGTTCGATTACACTTTTCGTAACGCATTTGCCAGCTTAGTCCCCAACTCAAGCGTGCCTAAAGAAGTTTTACTTCAAAAATTCTTGCGCCGCACAACTCGTAAAACGTTCTAGAAGAAATTAATCTCTCTTCTCTGTCTCTCCTTTATATCAACTTTCGTTGGTATAAAAGAGAGACATATAAGAAAAACATTTTTTCCAAAACGTTTTACTTTGCACACACTCGATGCGCACTGTTCTCTCTTTCCCTCATTCTTTCTCACCTCTGCGCCACCACACGATGGGGCACAAAACAAAACGTCGAGAGTGCGTTCATAACACATTTGAGGTGAATAAAAAAAAACAAAAAATGGTGGTTGCGACCAACACAGTCGTAACAATTTTATCCATTTTGTGTTGATATGTTCTGGTAGATGTTCATACCATTTTATTCCGCTTAGCCATAATTGTTGCATAATAATTTTTGCTGTAATTGTTCGTGGAGAGAGCCATCTAACTGGATCAAATAGTTTCGATGATACGCATAATAATGAACGCTTTGTAGCTTGGTTGCTGAATAACTGAAGTTTTGGAACATCAAATTTAAAGTTGTCTTCTTGTGGATCGTACAAAATGCCTAGGGTCTTGATGCAATTGTTTAACTTGATTTCCGTATTACCCTTACCGTGCAGCTCTCTTGGTATATGTTTTAATAATTCACTTGAGTTAGAAAACCATTTTCGTAAGTTAAATCCACCTCGATCTGTTAGCAATTTTAAATCGCGAACTGATTGACATGTCTCCCTTATATTGTGGCATCCGGTCAGCAAATCTTCAACATAAAAATCTTTCAATATGATGTGTGCTGCTATTGGATACTCACTGGCTCCATCAAGAGCTAACTGTCTCAATGCTTTTATCGCCAAGAAACTGGCTGCTGTTGTTCCATATGTGACTGTCTTAAGTTTATATGTTGTCATTGGTTTAGACGGTTGAGTTCTCCATAATATTCGTTGGTAATTCTGGTCTTGTTCGTTTATCCAGATTTGGCGATACATTTTTGCACAAGTTCCATGTGCTTTAGATTTATGTATTCCTGCATAAATTGATGATATAACTGCTTGAAAGACGGATCCCTCTTGAACCGATTTTCAATTTGTATTAGCCTGGCAGCGGCTTTTTTTTGGATTCTCCTAATTTGATATGATTATCCTTGAATGGAATTCTTACCACATATCTTCCATCTGATCCCTTTTCTGAGGTTAAGTGGAAATGTTGTTCAACCATGTCTTCCTCTGTATTAATTCTGGTTTCTGGTATTGAATATACCTCTATGAGTAATTTCAATTGATCTTCAGTTCCTTTAGTAGCTATCATTGTTGTTGGCTGGTTTGTTCTGGTGCCGCCTCTGCCACCTATTATTATCCATCCGATTTCAGTTTGTTGTGCCATTGGTTCTAATTCACCTCCTTTTATGATGTTGTTGTTTATGATTGCTGGATAATAGTCGGCACCAAGTATGAGATCAATTGGTTGTGACTTGTTATAATAAGGATCGGCGAGTTGTATTTGTTTGAGATGGGTCCAACATCTTGCATCAAAGTTCACCTCCAGTAACTGTTGGTTGAGTTTATCAAATATCAACGCTTCGATATTTAGTTGAAAATCGGTTTCAAATCTTGGCAAGATTTGTATATTGATTGTATGTTTACAATCACCTGCTTTCCCTCCTCCTGTACCGGAGATAGAAACGTCGACCTTCTTCTTCTTAAGGTTGAGTAGGTTAGTCGCTTTTAATGAGATTAATGTCACCTGTGATCCAGGATCGACTAATGCTCTCAGCAAGATCTGTTTTCCCGTGCAAGTTATGGCTTTAACTACTGCGGTTGGTAACAAAACTTGTCCCTGTTGATTTACTATATGAGGGTTTTAGTTCTGACTGACAATATTTATTTTGGTGATGGTTTAGGCAACGTACACAAAGGCTTGCTGCATTTATTAGCCTTGATCTATCTAATGTTGACATACTTTTGAACTGTTGACATTGATCCAAGTTGTGTCGTTCCTTGCAACTATTTACCCAACATGTTCTGCTTGCTGTGGTTGTATAGGCCCGTTTTAGCGGTGGTATATCCTGTGGTCGGCTTGTCGTTTGTTTGTTCCCATGGCTTCCAGTGATTGAAATCTTTTTTCAAGGAATTTGAAAACTTCTTCTTGTTGTGGAATATCTCTGGGTTTATCTATGGATGATTCATAGAGAATGATGGATTCTGGGTCCAGTTTTTTCATTAATATGAAGCTTACGAATGCTTCAATAGATGAATTTTTGTTGAGCCGATTTATGTTATGCAGAATTTCTTTTACTGTATCGTGCAAGTTCCTTACCACTATTGTTGTTAGTGATAATAACGCACTGAATTGATGGTTGGCGAGTAACCTCGCGTTGTTATATCTATTTTGTATTATGCTCCAGGCTGTTTAGTAATTGTCACCTGTTGTTGTTAGATGACTTATGAGTTGAGCTGATTTTTTTGTAGGTGTGATTTTAAATATGTTATCTTCACTATGTCAGATATTTTGTTGTTTTGATGAATCATTTCGGTGAATATATCGTTAAATGTTTCCCATCGGTCAAATTCACCTTAAAAGTTTGTTAGTTCTATTTTTGGCAGTTTCATCTGGACTGATTCTGACGTAGTTGTATTATCGCCGTGAAATCGTTGTAACTCGATCATTGTGGTTTCTACTTTTTCTTATAGCTGGCCAAAATAATCTTTTTTGAAGTAGTCAGACGTTTGCTCGCCTTCTTCTGTTTCTATTAAGATTGCAGTGTGTTGGTTTGCTACTTCTTGGATGTCTTTTTCTAGTTGTTTTAATTTTATATTTATGTATTCCTTAGATATGTTGTTAGTCTCCAATGAATGATTGATTGACGCCAATTTTTGATACATTTGGCGCATGAGGACATCTTGCCGTTTGAATAACTTTTTGTTGTTGATTTCTGTTGAACTATGTAGTTTCTTGCTGCGCAGTTTGCCCTGTTAAACTCGTAGATATGCATGGCCTTTTTCTAGAGGTGGGGTCATATTTAGGATTTTCGTATCATTATCGACGTAGTCGTTATAAATCGCCAACCTTTTTTCCAAATATATCTTCGTTTTCCTATCCTCCCCGTCTTTGCGGTAGTTTGTTTCCATTTGGACGATTTTGTCACCTGCTTCATCTTGTTGCTGGAGTATGCTTTCCATTTTTGTTTGTTATTTTGATATGTACAGGTGCCTTAACTTAACTTAAGATTTGTTGTTATTCTTAAGTTTTCGTTTGTTTACTGTTTTTAATGTAAACTTATCGCGTTTAACTTAGCGATGCCGGTTGTTTTAATGGCTCGAAGGACCCATGTTTAATCTCAAATGCTAGCGTGCTTACCGCTTGTGAGGGCTCACTATTTCTGAATTAAAATTATTTTTGAAAGCAAAACTAAAACGTTACTGATATAATTTCGTTCTGCTTTATTATTGAGAATTTAGTTCTTTATATACAAAAATAAGTGCTCATCATTAGAATTTATGTTAGTGCAAAAAATGTTGTATTATATGTCACTAGCCAATTTAAACGATAATTTGATGAGTAAGCTTATACATTATGTATGCTACAAGCATGTTTACTTATATACATATTACATTACAAATATAATATTTGTGCAGATCGATGCCCTGTTGATGTTGAACTCAACAAATTCTAATACCCAACGCTGAAGCCGGTTGGCTATATACAAAGATAATATCCTTCTTCGTTTCAATTTTAGATAATAACAGCTAATGGTCCTTTTATAATTGAATTGTCTGCCAAAAATCAGCCGACGGAATTTTGTGACCATAAAAACAGCACTAAACTCTCTGTTTCTATTTGACTGTACTATTGTTCTGCTGTTGACAAAGCGTGACTGACACACAATAATCTGATTCAGCTGCAACGATGAATTCTAATATTGGGTCATAATGGGGTAGATACTCGATTGGTTAGCAAGTAAGCAATTCTGTCGTTCTGTCTGTTTGCACGTTGGCTCGCTTGCTGTCGCCCCCTTAAAGCTCATCATGGACATCTGTCTTTTAGACACCAGGACCCTTTCCGAGCTATTGCAGCCGACAGATTTGTTAGTCCATGCCACAGATTACTTTTGCTTTACTGTAAGCTGCCCCTCAGGGATCGCAGCCAGCTTCTCTAAAATTTTCTCCCTGTACCGTGGTTTTGCCGGAGGGATCTCGCTCAATCCTTCACTATTTTGTTTGGTGTTTCCGTTTCCTCCTGGCTTCGATGCCATGGTGTTGCTTACCCTTGCTCCTGATGAGGCAGGCCCACCTTTATAGTTAGAGTTACTCCCTTCATTTATACCTTCCGGTTTTTGAATGGTACCGGCCCCTTTATTTTTTTCTTCTTGGTTTTTCATGTTTTTCCCACGACTGTCGGAGAAATACAGGTCCACCTGCGCAGAGATTCGTATACGCAAGTAAGGCTAAAGACAACTGGAGGTAGCTTGGTATCCATAGAGCTCCGTTCACGACTGGGCTTTGTTAAATAGGCCCCACCCTAGCTGATCATCAGCATGGGTCGCATAACACCTTAATCTAGCCCATTGGTTCACCTAGCACCACAACGACCTCGCCCCAGCACCCCCTCCAACATTCTCTTGCTCATTCAGCTCAACGAATGAGACCCATTCCATTCAAGGGATGACCCGTTTATAGGATTCCCTACTCACTACTTGAGGACCCGGGAGCCCAGGAAGTCACGACGCTCAGTTTGCCGTGGTTAGTATCGATGGTTTTATGGTCACATCAGTTCACCCTTCCATATGCTGGGTATCATAGGCACTAAAAATTTAGTGAGCAGAGATTACCCACTCCACATAGTTCCCTGAGACTCTCCTCCCAGCACTCCCAGCTCTGTGTTTCACAGAGTATGTTTACTGTTTACTCAACCAGCATGTGAAACGAAATCTTCTCTATCGGTCTTTGATACACGTAGGCATTTTAACCGAAATGAAAAAGCGATAGTCGTAGACCAAAATTGATTTCAGCTTTTCGAGTTTTTCAGTGAAATTTAAATCACTAGATGATTTTGGTAAAATTAAATCAACGTATCTAGATGTGATCTGCATTTGAAAACTTGAATCTCTCGTTGCAAATAAATTTGCACATGGCTTCCTCAGTTCGAGGTTTCGGTAGCTTCACCGTACGCCAATGGCATTGGCCGTTCCTCTTGTTATTCTACTTGTCGTAAACGAATGGTGAGATTTTCTCCTTTAGTTGTGCAGAATATTTACTGAGGTTGCTTATTATTGGTATATGGCACTCCGCTCAACCCTATACAATAACTGGAAGGCAATACTATATGCTTTATCCCAAACTGTACAATAATACTCTCTTTATTGTCTAATGACGGTCTTATATATCTGGAGACCCTGAAGCGATTTAAAGGACCTGCTGCATCTATTGAGGAACCCAATTTTCGTGAAGCTTACTTGTTCAATGCAACAATGTGGTTACCCCAATTTAAATTCACAACAACTTGTTCGCTTTTTACATACGCATACAATCGTATTTCTTGCCAGTGTAAATTGCTGAAACGGCGCGAGGTAACCGGAATGAATGTTAGCCTAAAAAATTATAACTCGAAAATATCACGAAGAAATTTAATTTTTATTTTAGTACTAAGATGCATCAGCTAACTGATGAAATTTTTCAAAACTTTTTAATAATATGTGACACATACTTTCTTAAAAAAATACCTTGATAATTAGGAAACTGTCACTTTAACAGCTAACAGCTCCAAACGGTTAAATTGTGAATTAAATTGTTGATTATAAATGTATCTTCCACCAGCCGTAGTATACTATGGTGTTTAAGCGTTCCTTATATATTTCTTAATAAATTAATAATTAGCTATTACCGCCAAAACGGTCAACTTGTGAACTACTGCACTGATGTCAAATTGTAGCTATTCCAAGACCTATCAAACACTATGTCACTGATTAAGGGAACAAGAAAACGTGTAGCTGCTTCTAGCGCCAGAATGATAGCCATGAGTAATAAGTTCGCTAGCTTTGTGGTTCTCTTCAACTGGTGGTTCAACTGGTTATTGTGGTGTGAGTGGTGTTAGGTGGTTTCATTGTCTGACTTCATCCTTAGATCCAAAGTATACTCAGGTAGTACTCAGGTTAGTACCTAGTTTTTCTGGAAATTCAAATGAACTGCATAAATTTATTTCATCGTGCGAATTTATCCATAAAACACTTCCTCAACAAGATCATGATGGTCAATTTTTAGAATTAATTAGACTTAAGCTTGATGGAAAAGCTTATCATTTAATGAAGTACAAAACACAAGATACATGGTCAAATTTTAAAAAACTTCTCGAAAATGAATTTTCTGACACCAGATCTATTGGACATCTTCAGATGGAGCTTTCCTCTAATCGACAAATGAAAAATGAAAGTATCAAAACCTATGCGAATCGTGTCGAGTCCTTACTTCATGACTTAAATGAAGCTTGTATTGCTTCTATAGGGACTAATGAAGCCGAAACCATAAAAAATTTAATGCCAACATAGCTTTGAAATCATTCCAAGAAAGCCTCGATGGTTCTATTAAGTTAATAGTTAAAGCATGTCGTTTTACAAAAACTTCTGAAGCGATCAATAGAGCAGTAAAAGAAGAGGCTACTCTCAATCAAACATTAAAATTTTCTATTGACAAACATATCCGGAAAAAATCAGAATTTTGTAAAATTTGCAGAAGATCTGGCCACTCAATAGAAAAATGTTGCTATCAGTCCAAATCATAATAATGCATCAACATCAAACTTAAACGTTAGGCCTATTAATTCAGTTTCAGCTATTCCTTGTGCTTATTGCAAAAAATACGGTCATCACATTAAAGAATGTTTCCTTAAAAAGCGAAGTGGCGAAATGAAAGATCCTTCAAATTCCCTATCATCTTCAAGCGCAACTAAATCGGGAAACGCTGTAGGATTTTCGCGCCTAGAAAGGGGCACTCCAGATCAAATATTAATCCGCAATTAATGAAACCCAAACCGCAAATCCTTCATTAACCACTTTAGGAAATAAACTTTCAACAGTAGAATTGAACAAAATCACTAATCATTCTAATAATTTTAAAAAATACATTCATTTAAATCTCGACATTTGCAAGTTCAAAAATTTTCCTTTTATGGTAGATACTGGAGCTGAAATATGTCTCATAAAGAAGTCAGTCCTGCACGAAGATCCAACAGTTTATAAGGAATCTAAATGCAAATTGAAGGGTATATCAAACGAAACGCATGAAACTCTTGCTGAATGCGATGCGATAATCAATTTACCTAATGACCGTGAAATAAAAATGAATTTCCAAATCGTAGATGACACGTTTCTAATTAGTGATTGCGGTATAATTGGACAAAACTTCCTAAATCATTACAAATGCAACATAAATTTTCAAAATCTTCGAACGAGAAATCCCTATTAATCGTGAATTAGTACCTTTACCTTTATCTTCTGATATGGAAGTTGAGGTTTTACAATTTATAGAAATATTTCCTCGGTGTGAACAACACATTTCAATCCCAATTAATCTCCCTAATGAATTTGAATATGTTTGTTCTGCACAAGAGTCAGCTTCGTGTATATTTATAGCAAGTTAATTCACAATAACTATATCACTCTACCTATTTTGAACTTATCAGATGAGATTTTTAGAACCGAACGACTTAAATTTAAAATAGAAACAATCAATGATTATGAAGTTTTTTGAAGTTTTTACTTTAAAAAAATTGATAATGATAATCATAATCGAATGAATATACTTCAATCCGTTATCGAGTGTAATCACCTAAATTCAGAAGAAATTGAAGCGCTAAAATAAATTATTTATGAATATAATGATGTATTATTTGTAAATGGTGATTTACCTTGTGCAACACGAAATTCGTACCCTTGCATATTCATGTTCGTCCTGTGAGACAACCACATTCAACTAAAGAAGAGATTCAAAGGCAAGTTAACGACATGATCTCTCAAGGAATAGTCCAAGGTAGTATGAGTCCCTGGAATTCCCCTCTTTTAGTTGTGCCAAAAAAATCCAAAACGTCAGAAAGAAAATGGAGAGTTGTTGTGGATTATCGGAAACTTAATCAAATTACTATTAATGATACTACACCCTTTGTCTAACATTTCCGATATCCTCGACAAATTAGGCAAGGCTCAATATTTTTCAACGCTGGATTTACAGAGTGGTTACCACCAGATTAAATTGATACCTTATGACCGGCCCAAAACTGCTTTTAGCACGGACGAAGGCCATTATGAATTCGTGTGTATGCCAGTCGGGTTAAAAGGAGCACCTGCCACTTTTCAACGCATGATAAATACTGCTCTTTGTGGATTAAATAATATTAAATGTCTTGCTTACCTCGACGACATTGTTGTTTATGGCGCCTCACTAAATGAGCATAATAACAATGTTAAAGAAGTTTTCAAACGTCTTCGTCGGTTTAATTTAAAATTAAACCCTAGCAAGTGTCAATTTTTGAAACAAGAAATTAGATATCTTGGACATATTGTAACACCAAACGGTATTAAACCTGACGAGATTAAATTTTCAGCCGTTAAAAATTTTTCAGTACCTCATTACCCAACGGAAATAAAATCATTTTTAGGGTTAGCCGGATATTACCGAAAGAGTGTCAAGAGTCTTTTAAATCGCTTAAGAAATCGCTTACTACCGCTCTTATTCTTCAAATGCCTAATTTTAGTAAGCCGTTTATTTTGAGTTGTGATGCTAGCGATATTGCAATTGCTTCTGTTTTGTCCCAAGAAGTTAATGATTCTGAACTCACAATTGCGTACGCTAGTCGCGTCCTACATAAAGCGGAATCTAATTATTCCCCGACTATAATAAAGAATTGTTGGCAGTAATATGGTCGATGTCGTATTTTCGACCATACTTATATGGCCATAAATTCAGTCTTGTAACTGATCACAGAGCACTTATATGGTTGCATAATTTAAAATCGCCGAAATCTCGTGAAATTCGTTAGCAAATTTGTCTTGAAGATTATGATTTTACAATTGAACATAGGCCTGGCAGACTTATACAAAACGCGGATTCTCTAAGTCGAATAAAATTGCCTACTGAGCCAACCTCATCCATTAATAATTGTAATATTAATACCCGACCGATGTCATTAAAAGCTAATTCTGATAATGACAATATCGATAAGTTAAATTTACTTTCGAGCAAACGAGAGTTAAATGGCAGTGTGAAATTGAAAATGAAGATACTTCTCAGGAAATAACATTTGAAAACAAAAATAATGATACCTTAATAAATCAGGAAAATACTAAAATTAAATATATAACAGATGAATCTGAAGTTAATCAACTGATTTACGAATTTCATACATCACATCTTGGTGGACACCAAGGTGTGTATCGCACTTTTAATCGAATGCGGCAATATTATAATTTCCCGAATATGCACTCAAAAATTAAACAATTTATATTAAATTGCAAACTTTGCCAAATTAATAAACATAGCAGACTTACTAAAGAAGCTCTAAAAATAACAACAACGTCCTTCAAATCCTTCCAAAAAATTTTCCCAGACATCGCTAGCCATATAAAATTAATAAATATATACTTACTCTTGAAGATGACCTTACAAAATACTCCCTTGCCTTTCCTATCCCTTCACAAGACGCAAATATTGTAGCTCAGATATTTGTTGAACAATTTATATGTCTGTATGGTATTCCTGATGAGATCTTAATTGATCAGGGTACCAACTGCATGAGTAAATTGTTCACACAAGTTTGCAAGTTGCAAACTTTCTTTACAATTGCAGTATAGAACTTAGTAGAAAAAAACTAAAAACTAAATCATATTATGATCATACCATTAACCCTGTACAATTTCAAAAGGGAAATTACGTATTACTAAAAAACGAGAACATCCAAATTAAATTATTTCCCCTATGGCTTGGTCCATTCGAATAGACGAAATAATATCTCCAGAAAATTCCTCCATTAAAATTGGAAAATCATCGAAGGTAGTTCATAACAACAGATTAAAAATTTTCCGAAACGAGTAAAACATTTATACTCGTAATAATTATTTAAAGATTGAATAAAATAATTGATTGAAATATTTTTTCATGAAATATTGTTAAAAATAATAATAATAATAATAATAATAATACATTTATAATAATGTATAAGTAAATAATATGAATCTAAGCAAATATGTACAAATCTTTAAATTAAGTATATCAAAGAAATGATATGCATTCGAATTTATTTATTATTAAATTTTAGAAAAATGCATAGCTAATTACACGGTGCTTGAATTTCAAACTTTTTTTGCGTGACAAGCTGGGCACCTGGGGGTAAACCTAATTCGACTATGCTGAATTCATTGGTGCTAGTCCCATTTCAAAGTTAGTTCCCATTTTTGAAATATCGCTTTCGACATGTTTTGCCTCTGAGACAAATATTTGTCAAAATATACACTCATATTCACGTTGATAGCGTTGACAATCACATTTTTGTGTTATTTTATTTTTTGAAACGCAAAAAAATAAAATAACACAAAAATGTGATTGTAGATGTTGTTTTTCGGCCTTGATATGTTCAGCAAAGTTGTTGGTCTTGGCTTGCGCAACAACTTTGTTAAAGAAAGCATAACGAAAATCTTAATGGTTCAGGAGCTATCAACGTGAATATGAGTGTATATTTTGACAAATATTTGTCTCGACGAAAAACATGTTTTTTATCATTTTTTGTCCATTTATTGAATTTAAATTGATCGAATAAACACCTCATCGACAAATATAGATACAATAGAAACTATTTAACAGAAAATTAGATTGATTCAGTTGATTTTATTGTGATTTTTCTCAATTTTTCCCTAAATAATTTACATTTGCCTTAACTTTTAATTTTAATTTTCTGATTTGTTCGTGTAGTCTTCGGGTTCTTCTTCCTCTTGCAAATTCCAACAAATGTCACCCAAGAGTGCATCTAGCTTTTTTCCGCCGTACCAATGTTCGAGCCTTGCCGTCACTTGGTGAAAACGCTCGCCGTGCTCATCGGATTCGGCTGGTGATTGTTCGGCGAACTTTTCCACATGGCAATGCAAAAAATGTATTTTCAGTGACATTCTAACATTTATATTATGAAAAGCTGTCAGCATATTTTCAATATATCTGCGCCAATCATCGGCTCGGTTAATTCCGAGAACATTCTTAATAACTTCTTTTACACATTTCCATGCCACAACCTCTCGTTCACCAAGAGCATTTTCAAATGCATCATCTTTCATCAGACGACGAATATCTGGTCCATTAAGTATTCCTGTAATAAAAATCAAGATGTGAGATGAAATTTCATTTGATCAAAACTTAGATTCGGGTAGATTTAAACACCAACCTTCTTTTATTTTCATTCCACTTAACCGTGGAAAAATGCGACGCAATTCGACGAACGCATTTCCATCTGGATTCAGCGCTTTTATAAAATGTTTAACTACTCCAAGCTTGATATGAAGTGGTGGTAGCAATATTTTTTTAATTGGCACAAGTGGAGCCTCAACGATGCTGTCGTATCGCAATCTAATGTTCTCACGTAAAGCCCAGTTCCGTTCGTTGTATTGGTCGCCTTTAAAACGAGTATCCCATAAGCATATAAAACATATGTTTTTAGTGTAACCCAATTGCATGCCACTTAAAAGAGCTATCACTTTTAAATCTGCACAAACTTTCCATTGATGGTCATTGTATTTAATAAAATCGATGATTTTTTTCATTGATGCATAGGTTTCCTTTGTGTTTGTGCTGAGTGCAATTGGAATGGAATTATTTGAGTTGGTAACGTGAAGGAGAACTGCCTTCAAGCTGCTTTTAGAGGAATCGATGAACAATCGCCAATCTTCAGGATTATATGCATTGTGCATTGTGGATACCAAACCTCGGATATCAGTGCAAAAAGCGAGTGAATTATTCTCAATTGATTTGAAAAAATTCGTAAAATGACGATGACGATTTATTGCTCCATATATCCGAACATTTGGAGCCAAAATGTTCACTTGTTTTAAATTCTTTGACAAAAGAATGGCTTGCCGCTGAGATAGTTTCAGGGGTCGTACCATAATATCCAAACGACTTTGCGAGATTTCAATGTGATTGCATGGCGCAGTGACATTTGATGGTTGATATATTGATGCAGATGTTTCTCCGGTTTCACCTGATTCAAATGTTGTTGGTAAATAATCCTCGGTTGGGTTTGATCTTTCCGGAACAGGCATTTCATCTGAATGCGGCAGCGGTAGATGTGTATTTTTCATTGCAGTGTATGTCAAAGAACCACTTTTGTTTCTGTTTGTACCGAGAATATAATTCATGCACCCATAACATTGAACTGCATCATGTCCTTGTGGATCGACCCATATCATCGGGACACCAAATGGCATTGCGGCTCCAGTGTTTTGCCATCTATGCAGATGGAAAATGCATGTTGTACAAACAAAAGACGGCGTCCAATTTACACCACTAATAACAGTTTGTGAAAAGTATAGTCGATATAAATCAGCGGTTTCATCACTTATTTTGCGGCGATTGCTCATAATTGTAAATTTTCCACACACATAACAAAAGCACTTGAGTTTATAACACCTATCCATATTATTAATTTCACCAGATTCACAAGACGATTTTCACTTTATTTTTTGTATTCTTTTGTCACTTTATATATTTAGATGAATAACTTTGTTTTTAATTTTATATTACAGTTTTTAGTTCTTACTTCTTGTGCCAATTTTTTAACTTTTTTAGAAATATCAATTTCGAGAATAATCTCTTCTTCGGTTTATTTTCTGCTACTGTTACATATTCTATTTTGAAGCTCGGCGCTCCTTCAAAAGTTAACTCAATTTCAAAAACAAAACAAAAAATCTATTTTGCTTGCCAAACTTCGTTTTATTATCATTAGCACACGTTTCATTGTTTTCGTATTTTTTTTTGAGTTTGTTTATGAAGTAAAGGAAATTTTGTTTCTCTTCTTTTTTATGGTGGTGTTTTTTGTTTGTTTACGAGATTATTTTTTTGCTATAGTTGTATTAGTTAGTTTTTGTTAATTATGTATTATTAACACACATTATTGTCAATCATTCGACAAGGTTTTGAAATGCACAACATTTTGAAATGCAATAATTGTAGAGGCTAACGGCTTCGATAACTCTCACGGGCACGCGGGAGGTCGCTGCGCTCCCCCCCCCGCTTAGCCCTCCGAGGGGCTTTAGATTTGAACTTCGGGGGACGTAGGAGCCGAAATCAGCAAACATGTCGCACTGCGTGCCGCACGTAGGAGCGGATTATATAGAATCTATTAATGACGTCAAAAACCCAAACGTTCTTTTCAGGACGACCAAAAATATATTTTATTAAAAGAACGTATTTATATAATTCCAATTTTGAAAATTAAATTTTACAATTATTGATTGTGAAATGGTCAAATTCAATTGAGCAGGCCCAATTCCAAAAATTCTAGAAACAAGAAAACAGAAAAAGAAAAAGAAAATAAAAATCGGGATTTGGCAAGCAAAATAGATTTTTTTTTTGATTCTAAAATTGAGTTAACTTTTGAAGGAGCGCCTGAAGCTCTTTATATACTGTAGCTAGGCGCTGCTGTTTGGTTTCTGCTTTGTTTTTAAGTTATGGAGGTCGTAAATTTTATTGGAGTTTTGTGTTGATTTTGTTCCTAAGTAAATTGTGGGTGTTTTTGTTTTTGTATATTTTCAGGGTGTGAATTTTGGCCGTAATTCGTATACGTGCAGAATACAAATGTCTCATGACTCATGAGTCAAATTGGGACACCTGTCTAATTTCAGTCCTTTTTTGATTCTGTGCAAAATGGTTACATTTTTATTGAATTTAGTGTATGGTTTTCAGTTTTTATGTGTTGTACGAAACTTGATATTATGTACTTGTGATGTGTTCTTTGTATCTTATCTGAGATGATTGTCTTGTTTGGCCTAAGTATGCCGAATTCCAGTTGTATTTAGCCTTACCTGTGCACTTATGTTTCTCGAAACGGCAAGGTGGAGCCGGAGTCTTCTGTGAGAAGCTTTTGCCAAAACTGACAAGACCCTGCCTTTTTGGGGAACATGCGAGAAGGCTGGGTCTACAGACGAATGATTTTGTAGAAGTTGCATGGACGAAAAGGAAGAAGAGACTTTAGATAACTTCCTATGCTCGTGTCCGGCACTATCATACAGAAGGCATAAGTATTTGGGCGTGTCCAGTGTGACCAGCCTTTCAGATCTCGCTGAATGTGGAGTGCGAGATATTTTGCGGTACGTACGTAGCTCCGAATGGTTTTGAACAGGGGTAAAGGGGAAATAGGTTCCTGTGGTATCACAACTGGGCACTCCTGGTCTAATTGTGCGGAAGTGCCACTCCAAGCTCACCTTGGCCTAAGTAAAACACACATATATGGAAAAATAACACAAAAATGTGAATGTAGATGTCGTTTTTCGGTCTTGATATGTTCAGCAAAGTTGTAGGTCTTGGCTTGCGCAACATTTTTGCTGAAGAAAGCATAACGAAAATCTTAATGGTTCAGGAGCTATCAACGTGAATATGAGTGTATATTTTGACAAATATTTGTCTCAGAGGCAAAATATGTCGAAAGCGATATATCAAAAATGGGGACTAACTTTGAAATGGGATTAGCACCAATGAATTCAGCATAGTCGAATTAGGTTTACCCCCCGGGTGCCCAGCTTGTCACATTTTTCAACTAGCACAGTGAACTGTTATTATCATAGTTATGCGTTTGTAAGTCTATCAAAAAATTTTCCTTAGGATAACTTTTGATTTAAGCATGGAGTTGTAAGAAATAGTAGTTGTACATCCCTGGATTACAAACATTTAGAAAATATCTTTTATTGTATTGACCAAATAAATGTAATATGAATTTATTACTCTTAAATAATAGAATGTAAATTGACTAGAAAAATGATAAAAAGATCAGTCTGTTGTGTACCTCAAAATTATAAACATTAAAACAATACAAATTATGACATAATTATAAAAATATAAAGATTATAATTTAATTAATAAAGTTCAGATAATCACATTAAAATAAAAATCTGCCTTGACCGTAAGGCACGCAACAATATCCTTCAATCGATCTCGTGAAAAGCCCCAATTGAAGTTTTGTTTCGTTCTACCTAATAAATTTTGACCACTTTTATTCTAAAGACCTGCATTTCCTTAGTGATAAAAAATCACAACCATAAACAACATTTTCCTTATAAAATGGTTCACGGTTCACGTAATAATTAGTTGGCACTTTCAGAAATCCAATAAAACATGTATAAGCTCCGTGAGTCTCCGCGAATTTTTATTGCCGCCTTAGGTGATTACCTTAGCTATTAAAAATATATTTCATCCTTTGAATCATAGATGGATCTGCTGATCGAAAATTGCATTGAAATTTATTAAAATTATTGAATCTATTGAATATTTATATACTAATTTACTCAATAAATTATTGTATAGCTCCATTAGCAGATATTACACTGGTTAGGTGTAATCGTCGAGTTTAAAATGCGTTTTCGGTGATTTTCGTACACAAAAAATTACTCCTAATAGCGTTTTACCTTCGTCGAACTGAAATAAACAAACTAACACCTATTGATAACACAACGTGAACACGTCCAAAAATTAACATTTGATGTACTGATACTTAAAAGATTCAAACCTCCTCAAGGCCAAAACTAGACAATGGTCTAATGCCCAACCATGTAAGAAAACCTGAAATAGTAGAACGATTACTAATTTTTACTAATTTTAATAATTTATTGAACTAAATATTGGTTTAATTATAAAAAGCACGACAAACGTGAACATAACTAAACCATAAAATTTTTAAATCATTTTTAATATTTATTATTATATTTCTTTGTTAAGTACCATAAATTTGCTTAAAAAACTTTTCCCTATAATAAAAAAATAAAAACACACATAAATCGAAAATGCAGAAAAAATGTGATATTTCCTTCCGGAAAATAACAATAACTTTCCCATTTTCTACATGTAACATTTTTTTTTATTTACCTTGCTTGTAACTTTTCAATTTATTGCTTTACTACATTTTTTTACTCTAGTTTTTGGTTATTTGAGTTTTATATGGTGTACAGAATGTTCTTGATTGCCTCATATTAATTAATATATATTATTTTGTTGTTGCTGTTCCTTCTATATTAAAAGTTAATTTATTAGAAACAAACTAGTGCTTTATGGGAAAATACTATAAATTAATATGTGGCGGTTTTCCTTTTAGATGTTTTTGTTTCGGAAATATTAGTGAGCAGGGTAATTAGTGATGATGCGGATTTTTATTAGATCGTAATATGTTTTAATTACCTCTGTGTACGAACCTTATTCAATTAGTTTTTGTAATTAAATGTGGTCAGACTGGATGTTTTTCGAATCGCTCATCGCAAATTATGAAGCTAATGCCGTCTGCCTACAAGGGTGTACAGTGTATGTATGAGTAGAAGGATAACACTGTGCTTGAATCGAAAACTTTTTTTTTTGTGATATGCTGGGCACCCAGGGGGTAAACCTAAGCCTAACTCGAGTACGCTGAATTCAATGGTGCTAGTCCCATTTCAAAATTAGTCCCCATTTTTGAGATATCGCTTTCGACATGTTTTTTCTCTGAGTCAAAAATTTGTCAAAATATACACTCATATTCACGTTGATAGCTCCGAAACCATTAAGATTTTCGTTATGCTTTCTTTAGCAAAGTTGTTGCGCAAGCCAAGACAAATAACTTTGCCGAACATTTCAAGGCCGAAAAACGACATCTACATTCACACTTTTTGTGTTATTTTTCTTTTTTTTGCTTTTCATTTCCACGAAAAATCATTTTTATCATTTTTTGTCCATTTATTGATTTTAAATCGATCGAATAAGCATCGCATCGACAAATATAGATGCAATAGAAACTATTTAAAAGAAAATTAAATCGATTCAGTTGATTTTATGGTGTTTTTTTTTTATTTTTTCCTAAAAAATTAACGTTTTTCTTATTTTTAATTTTAATTTTCTGATTCGCTCGTGTCGTCTTCGGGATCTTCTTCGTCTTGCAAATTTTAACAAATGTCACCCAATAGTGCATCTAGCTTTTTGCCGCTGTATCAATGTTCGAGCCTTGTCGTCATTTGGTGAAAACGCTTACCGTGCTCAGCGGATTCGGCTGGTGATTGTTCGGCGAATTTTTCCACATGAGAATGCAAAAATTTCCTGCAGTAAACCAAGTGATCGTTCAACAACTTGTCGTGTTGCCTTTAGCTTTCTTAAAAATCGAACCATTTGTCATAATATTGTTGGGAATAATTGGCGATAACAATCAGTTCCTCAAGCCGTATGCCGAAACTCCAATAATATATGCATTTGGAAATGATCGCCAATTATTTAACTCCCACTTTGTGAAAAATGAACTTTATCTAAAATTCGGAAAAGGTAATAAATATCAGTAGTAGTAATTATTATCTATAATATGTTAAATACGAAGACATCAGCGCCAAAAGGCCATGTCTGTAATTTCATCCCAGAAAACAAAATGTCATCAAGCAACACTAAAATTGCATACAGAAAACAAAAAAATTACAAAAAATTGTTCATTAAAAAATTATAAAAAATTATAATACTCGTATGATCAACTTTACAATATTCGGACCGTTATAGCGCCAATCTCAACATACGGATCAACTTGGGATTTTTATTGTGAACAGTTGTCATCATTACGAGTCGATACAGCTTGCGTCAGTTTCCGGAACTCGTGGTTCCTGGGAACAATAAATTAAATTCTGTCGTTCTTGGGCCATACAACATGGCATGTCATTATGCCAACTCTATAACCAGCTGTGTTTCTCATATACTGGGCCATACACATATAGGCCTCTAGCGCAACAAAATTGCGAAACTTTATATTTTTAGGGTTTGTGTAGTCATCACTTCAAGTCGATACCACTTGGTTTGTTTCCCGGAACTCGTAGTTTTAATTGGTTAAAAAATCATTTACATTTTTTGATTATAAATATTTTTAAATGAATTTTTTTTAATGCATTTAGAATCACAAATATCAAAAGTGATTAAAGCAAATGTTTTCGTTCGTTCATTTAATATTACATGTTGTTCTTGAATTTTCATGGTTACAAAACTAATACTCAGTATGTACAGTTAGTTTCTGAAAATTACAGATAATTAACATTTTTGGCGAAATAAATTACGAACAAACCAACTAAAAACGGGTCGGCACTGAATTCTACACAATCAAAGGGTCTTTGTTGTGTTTGTTAACATCGCCGATTGTAATCGATGATGAAAATTAGTTTTTGCATCTAGCCTCTGACGGGATTCGAACCAAGTACCTCCCGGTCCAAGTGCTGAAGCTTTAACTACTGCACCAATTGTCTGGTTATCTGTATGGCCTAAGGATGACAGAATTTAATTTATGGTTCCCAGGAATAATGAGTTCCGAAAACTGAAGCAAGCCGTATAGACTCGTAATGATAGCCACTATTCACAATAAAAATCCCAAGTCGATCCGTATGTTGAGATTGGCGCTATAGGTCCATATGTATGTGTTTGGCCCAGTATATGAGAACCAGTTTTTAATTTATGGTTCCCAGGAACCACGAGTTCCGGAAATCGAACCAGTTCGTATCGGCTTGCCATAATGACTAATGCTTACCGTAAAGACCCCGAGTTGATTTGCATGTTGAGTTTTGTGCGAATATGGAAAGTTAATCACTTGTATTATAGTTTTTTTTATTATTTTTTAATGTTCAATTTTCTGTAATTTTTTTGTTTTTTAGGATAAGTATTCACATTATATTTTTTTTTGCGAAACTGTATATATTTAACCATATATAACAGAAATTATAAACAAATCCTGGGCTGGGATGATAACGCAGTTTTAGTGTTGCCTGATGACATTTTTTTATTTTTCTGGGATGACATCCTGGGCTAACTTTACTGACATCTGAAGGCCCTAGTTGATTTTTGTTTCACACGACGTTTTATTTCGCTACAAAAAAGTAATGACTGAATAGCTAAAAAGTGTCTGTATTGTAACAACAGTTAATTCCTTTTGATTCTGAGCCCTTCAGAAAATTATTTGATTAAATTATATTTCATAATTTTACCTGAGTACTCGAGCATCATGTACTGATCCACGTCAGTTAGCGGAAGCATAAAATAAATTTAAATTGGGTCCAGCCACAGCCATTACATTCAATGAATGTTGACCTTTCCGATCAACGAATGCTTCTTCATGAAAAGAAAGTGCATCAATTGGAATTAATGTTCCTGCTATACGAAGTAAGCCATGCATTCGTCTGTAAATGTTGCAGAATTTCTAAGATGTTATGGCTTGGCCAACGTACTTCTGAGCCTGATAAATGAAAATTATACTTTTAAAGTTAGCCGAAAGTTTCCAGCCGAAAGATAATGCAGATAGTGTCTTGAATTCAGCAAAAATCAGTCATGAACTTGAATTTAGGATCGGGTTATATCATTCGGGTGAAGGGGAAATTATTTCAGTTTATAGGAATTTAAAAACCGATAGGAGCGAGAGTATAAAGAGAGTTTAACTTTCTGCTGAAATAGTCAAGATTCTATTTGCATTATCTTTCGGCTACCTTTAACAAGGTATGAAAATTATGATAAAATATTTTTATTTCTATTCTCAATTTCTAAAGTAAGCCTTTACAATGAACAAATAATTTTCTTTGGATAATATCGCAAACTTTCAGAACACAACGGTACACAGTAAACTTAGTGCAACAACGTAGTGCTGATTATGTACCGATAACGTTTGTTTTTTTTTACAAATTGATACGTAGTAATTTCATAACTAGTTATTATATAAACCACTGATTAATAACTAACATAATAGCAAAGTAATACTAAACCTGTTTTATTTTTTACTGATAGTAATGTGTAACAAAACAGTCTCAAAAATATTTTCGATTTCTATTTTGTTATCTTATAAGGTTCTTATCAGCTAACCCCATAGCCTTTGACCTTTGACCCCTGACCCTAGATCCTGACCTTTGGCCGTTCACCCCTGTCCTTTGACATTTGACCTGTGACCTATGACGTCACTGTGACGTTAGACTCAAGTCGCCCCAATACTACTCATGCATGTTTCCAACAACGTGATACTGACTGCCATTGCCCATCCAATGTAAAGTCGTTGCTTGGAACTTAAGCGTAATTGCATTGGGTAGGAAATGATAAATCATTGCTTATTTCTTCAAGTAAAAATTCAGCCACGGATCGATCTACGCGAAATTTTTCAACAAAACTTAAATCTTTTAAATGAAAATTAGCACGAGACTGAAATATTCGATTTCGGTGACGTTTAATATTTACAATTTCCTCTTCGCTTGAGTCAGAACTCGATGATAACATATAATTCATTTTAACTAAAATAACCAAATTAATTAATTCGTACATATTCCGTACCTATTTTATTTTCATTTTCTTGTAATTTACCCTTTTAAATTCCACGGAAAATATTAAAAACATTTAAATTGTACTTAAAAATAAAGGGATTTGATTAATGTTCCTAATCACAAGGCGTGATTTTATTTTAGAAACTTTGCTTATCCTGACGTTAAAATTGTATATATTCCCCCTTCCCAACCCGGCCGTCGTTAATAATTGTTGTTTATTTAACTATTTAAATTAGGTAAGCGAAAACGATGGGAAAATGAAACAACATATCATGGAAGTACATATTACAGAGAAACTTCGGTGAAAAACAAATTTCGTTGTACGTTTTGCTCGGCTGTGTTTAAAAAGAATGCTATACAAGGCAGGGCATTGGAGCCGACGTTTAAAACTGGCTCCAGCTCCAACCTCCTGCTCCATTAAAATTGCCGGCTCCGGCTCCAGCTCTGGCTCCGGAGCGGCTCCGAGTAATGCGCAGGATCAGAAAGAAAATGTCGAAAAAAGAGAATTGTAATATCTCCTTCTTTCATTTTTATAATGTAATTCTGTTAAAGGCTCAACGAGCGGAAACTTAAGCGACCACCAAAATTTTAGAGGTCAATTGTTATTTGTGACGAGAAGCCTATACAATTTTTGTGATTGTAGCACTTACCGAAATAGTATAAAGAGCGTGCAACTTAAGCTCTTACGTGTTCACTAGTTGAGGCATAAGTAAATGCAATTTTTGGTGATGGTTTTTTGTGCATGTACTGCAAACTAGAAAGATCAGCACGCATTTAAATTATCAAAAGAGAAATTACCCTTTTTGTGATCATTGTCATTTTTGCAACACTAAACGCATCGACGGATTTTCCCCGGTTTATATAAATACATTTTTACCATATATGTTTTACAGTTATTCGAAAGGAATAAAATGAACGATATTTTTGTATTGTGTTTTATTCTAACTTTAACAATTTTCGGATTTTTTAAAGACAAATATTATTTTCTATGACATTCACAATGTTTGAGACCTTTCGGGCCACCAAAAAAAGAGGTCATTTACTTACAATATCTCTACCATAAAGTAGAAAATTCATTCACCCCCCCATTTTTAACCCCAAGGGTACTTGTGTGTTCAAAGCCACACAACCCTTTACAAAAATGTGAACTTCCTCAAGTTTCCTCTTGGCAGTTTGGTTTCGTACTGATAAAAATTGGTCTACTCATCAGGTTGCAACGACCAAACTACAAAAATTTACCTCTTGCTTCACAAGAGGTAAATTTTTGTAGTTTGGTCGTTGCAACCTGATAGTATGAAACCAATAGTATGAAACAAGAACACGTCGATTTAGCGAATTATACCACTAAATCAGAAAACTTTTGGAACTTCTCATTTTTATATGTGTGTATTAAGCCCACACTAATATAAATTAAGAAATTTTAAATTCGTCTGTATTACTTTAACAATTTTCGGCTTTTTTATAGACAAATATTATTTTCTATGACATTCACAATGTTTGAGACCTTTCGGGCCACCAAAAACATTGTGAATGTCATAGAAAATAATATTAGACAAATAGAAAATAATATTTGTCTATAAAAAAGCCGAAAATTGTTAAAGTAATACAGACGAATTTAAAATTTCTTAATTTGTGTTTTATTCTTAAACCTGTTAATGCGAAACTATTGAAAAAAAAAATGTTGGTCACAAATGGGTTACATTAAAGAGCAATCACATTCGTAGTAGAATAGAAGATATCCTAGGATCTGGAGCCAAATATTTAAGCAAATATTTCGGCTCCAGCTCCGGCTCCGCTCCAAGTGAAAACAATAGCTCCGGGCAGCTTCGGCTCCTATCTGGAGCCGGCTCCAAAGCCCTGATACTAGGCAAGTTCGCCATTTGCTGAAATGTAAGAAGGCACCTAAAGATGTTCGAAGTCAACTCTTAGCCCATCGTAATATTTTACAAGCCGTCGCGTTCGATCGGGAAAGCACATCATCCCATCCGCGGATCACTTTATCGGAGTCAGGTGGCATGTAATCCAATGCAACATCAATAGTTGAGTTGGAATCTGATTGTGAATATGATGTATCCTCTATGGACTTGACGCCTGCCGCTGCCACAATTGTAGCAACACCATCATCGATTAAAACGACCAATATGTCGAACTTTGCTGACACAATGAAACCAAATGAAAAACAGATTATCGACGCGTTATTAGCTCGAGCAATTTTCGTTTCTGGTATTCCATTAAACTTAACAACAAATTCTGCTTGGATTGATTTATTCACGAAACTCCGACCATCTTATGAAGTTCCTTCACGATACCAAACTTCCAATCCATTGATGGGCCTTGAGTTCGATCGTGTCGAACAGCATGTATGTGAAGTTAGCACGAAAAACCAGCCCGAAAACACCTTTTCAATTTTGGTGTGTTTCTTTGCTAAATTAAATGCTATCCCGAAAAATTTATTGAAAATGCAAGGAAAACGAAAATTTCATCCCGAAATATTTTTGAAGTTGTATTAAATAAATAATTATTAATATCGGTGAAAATTAATAAATATCACGGTTTTATTTGCTCTATTAAGACTACACATTAAAGTAAAGTATTTGACAACAAACCACCTTACCTGTGCTGTTATCAAACAAAATAAGTTTTTCTTATTATTTAACTACAGAAGACACAGAACATGTAATCATCATATGCATACACGGTGTCGAGATTGCCTAATGGTTTCGATGTTCTTCATGTTTGATATGAAAAATCGGTTAAATTAATTATTTGTGGAAATCCTAGAAATTACCCCATCGGGAAATTACGTTTAAAAATTAGGTCCATCTATCACCTAAACCATATCAAAAGCTCAACTTGGAATCATGACTATAAGATCCTGATCTTAAGCAATTTGTCCTTATGGTTTCGATGTTCTTCATGTTTGATATGAAAAATCGGTTAAATTAATTATTTGTGGAAATCCTAGAGATTACCCCATCGGGAAATTACGTTTAAAAATAAGTTCCATCTGTCACCTAAACCATATCAAAAGCTCAACTTGGAATCATGACTATAAGATCCTGATCTTAAGCAATTTGTCCTTATGGTTTCGATGTTCTTCATGTTTGATATGAAAAACCGGTTGAATTAATTATTTGTGGAAATCCTAGAAATTACCCCATCGGGAAATTACGTTTAAAAATTAGATCCATCTACCAACTAAACCGTAACAAAAGCTCAATTTGGAATCATGACTATAAGATCCTGATCTTAAGCAATTTGTCCTTATGGTTTCGATGTTCTTCATGTTTGATATGAAAAATCGGTTAAATTAATTATTTGTGAAAATCCTAGAAATTACCCCATCAGGAAATTACGTTTAAAAATTAGGTCCATCTATCACCTAAACCATATCAAAAGCTCAACTTGGAATCATGACTATAAGATCCTGATCTTAAGCAATTTGTCCTTATGGTTTCGATGTTCTTCATGTTTGATATGAAAAATCGGTTAAATTAATTATTTGTGGAAATCCTAGAAATTACCCCATCGGGAAATTACGTTTAAAAATTAGGTCCATCTATCACCTTAACCATATCAAAAGCTCATCTTGGAATGATGACTATAAAATCCTGATCTTAAGCAATTTGTCCTTATGGTTCCGATGTTCTTCATGTTTGATATGAAAAACCGGTTCAATTAATTATTTGTGAAAATCCTAGAGATTACCCCATCGGGAAATTACGTTTAAAAATTAGGTCCATCTATCACCTAAACCATACCAAAAGCTCAACTTGGAATGATGACTATAAGATCCTGATCTTAAGCAATGTGTCCTTATGGTTTCGATGTTCTTCATGTTTGATATGAAAAATCGGTTAAATTAATTATTTGTGAAAATCCTAGAAATTACCCCATCGGGAAATTACGTTTAAAAATTAGGTCCATCTATCACCTAAACCATATCAAAAGCTCAACTTGGAATCATGACTATAAGATCCTGATCTTAAGCAATTTGTCCTTATGGTTTCGATGTTCTTCATGTTTGATATGAAAAATCGGTTAAATTAATTATTTGTGGAAATCCTAGAAATTACCCCATCGGGAAATTACGTTTAAAAATTAGGTCCATCTATCACCTAAACCATATCAAAAGCTCAACTTGGAATGATGACTATAAAATCCTGATCTTAAGCAATTTGTCCTTATGGTTTCGATGTTCTTCATGTTTGATATGAAAAACCGGTTCAATTAATTATTTGTGAAAATCCTAGAGATTACCCCTTCGGGAAATTACGTTTAAAAATTAGGTCCATCTATCACCTAAACCATACCAAAAGCTCAACATGGAATGATGACTATAAGATCCTGATCTTAAGCAATGTGTCCTTATGGTTTCGATGTTCTTCATGTTTGATATGAAAAATCGGATAAATTAATTATTTGTGGAAATCCTAGAGATTACCCTATCAGGAAATTACGTTTAAAAATTAGGTCCATCTATCACCTAAACCATACCAAAAGCTCAACTTAGAATGATAACTATAAGATCCTGATCTTAAGCATTTTGTCCTTATGGTTTCGATGTTCTTCATGTTTGATATGAAAAATCGGTTAAATTAATTATTTGTGGAAATCCTAGAGATTACCCCATCGGGAAATTACGTTTAAAAACAAGTTCCATCTGTCACCTAAACCATATCAAAAGCTCAACTTGGAATCATGACTATAAGATCCTGATCTTAAGCAATTTGTCCTTATGGTTTCGATGTTCTTCATGTTTGATATGAAGAACCGGTTGAATTAATTATTTGTGGAAATCCTAGAAATTACCCCATCGGGAAATTACGTTTAAAAATTAGGTCCATCTACCAACTAAACCGTAACAAAAGCTCAACTTGGAATGATGACTATAAGATCCTGATCTTAAGCAATTTGTCCTTATGGTTTCGATTTTCTTCATGTTTGATATGAAAAATCGGTTAAATTAATTATTTGTGGAAATCCTAGAAATTACCCCATCGGGAAATTACGTTTAAAAATTAGGTCCATCTATCACCTAAACCATATCAAAAGCTCAACTTGGAATGATGACTATAAAATCCTGATCTTAAGCAATTTGTCCTTATGGTTCCGATGTTCTTCATGTTTGATATGAAAAATCGGTTAAATTAATTATTTGTGGAAATCCTAGAAAAAACCCCATCGGGAAATTACGTTTAAAAATTAGGTCCATCTATCACCTAAACCATATCAAAAGCTCAACTTGGAATCATGACTATAAGATCCTGATCTTAAGCAATTTGTCCTTATGGTTTCGATGTTCTTCATGTTTGATATGAAAAATCGGTTAAATTAATTATTTGTGGAAATCCTAGAAATTACCCCATCGGGAAATTACGTTTAAAAATTAGGTCCATCTATCACCTAAACCATATCAAAAGCTCAACTTGGAATGATGACTATAAAATCCTGATCTTAAGCAATTTGTCTTTATGGTTTCGATGTTCTTCATGTTTGATATGAAAAATCGGTTAAATTAATTATTTGTGGAAATCCTAGAAATTACCCCATCGGGAAATTACGTTTAAAAATTAGGTCCATCTATCACCTAAACCATATCAAAAGCTCAACTTGGAATGATGACTATAAAATCCTGATCTTAAGCAATTTGTCCTTATGGTTCCGATGTTCTTCATGTTTGATATGAAAAACCGGTTCAATTAATTATTTGTGAAAATCCTAGAGATTACCCCTTCGGGAAATTACGTTTAAAAATTAGGTCCATCTATCACCTAAACCATACCAAAAGCTCAACTTGAAATGATGACTATAACATCCTGATCTTAAGCAATGTGTCCTTATGGTTTCGATGTTCTTCATGTTTGATATGAAAAATCGGTTAAATTAATTATTTGTGGAAATCCTAGAGACTACCCCATCGGGAAATTACGTTTAAAAATAAGGTCCGTCTGTCACCTAAACCATATCAAAAGCTCAACTTGGAATGATGACTATAAGATCCTGATCTTAAGCAATTTGTCCTTATGGTTTCGATGTTCTTCATGTTTGATATGAAAAATCGGATAAATTAATTATTTGTGGAAATCCTAGAACTTACTTCATCGGGAAATTACGTTAAAAAATTAGGTCCATCTACCAACTAAATCGTAACAAAAGCTCATCTTGGAATCATGACTATAAGATCCTGATCTTAAGCAATATGTCCTTACGGTTTCGATGTTCTTCATGTTTGATATGAAAAATCGGTTAAATTAATTATTTGTGGAAATCCTAGAAATTACCCCATCGGGAAATTACGTTTAAAAATTAGGTCCATCTATCACCTAAACCATATCAAAAGCTCAACTTGGAATCATGACTATAAGATCCTGATCTTAAGCAATTTGTCCTTATGGTTTCGATGTTCTTCATGTTTGATATGAAAAATCGGTTAAATTAATTATTTGTGAAAATCCTAGAAATTACCCCATCGGGAAATTACGTTTAAAAATTAGGTCCATCTATCACCTAAACCATATCAAAAGCTCAACTTGGAATCATGACTATAAGATCCTGATCTTAAGCAATTTGTCCTTATGGTTTCGATGTTCTTCATGTTTGATATGAAAAATCGGTTAAATTAATTATTTGTGAAAATCCTAGAAGTTACCCCATCGGGAAATTACGTTTAAAAATTAGGTCCATCTATCACCTAAACCATACCAAAAGCTCAACTTGGAATGATGACTATAAGATCCTGATCTTAAGCAATGTGTCCTTATGGTTTCGATGTTCTTCATGTTTGATATGAAAAATCGGTTAAATTAATTATTTGTGAAAATCCTAGAAATTACCCCATCGGATAATTACGTTTAAAAATTAGGTCCATCTATCACCTAAACCGTTCCAAAAGCTCATCTTGGAATCATGACTATAAGATCCTGATCTTAAGCAATATGTCCTTATGGTTTCGATGTTCTTCATGTTTGATATGAAAAATCGGTTAAATTAATTCAATAATTCCAAGTTGAGCTTTTGATATGGTTTAGGTGGAACTTATGGAACTTATTTTTAAACGTAATTTCCCGATGGGGTAATCTCTAGGATTTCCACAAATAATTAAATTAACCGATTTTTCATATCAAACATGAAGAACATCGAAACCATAAGGACAAATTGCTTAAGATCAGGATCTTATAGTTATCATTCCAAGTTGAGCTTTTGGTATGGTTTAGGTGATAGATGGACCTAATTTTTAAACGTAATTTCCTGATGGGGTAATCTCTAGGATTTCCACAAATAATTAATTTATCCGATTTTTCATAAAAAAACATGAAGAACATCGAAACCATAAGGGAAAATTGCTTAAGATCAGGATCTTATAGTCATGATTCCAAGATGAGCTTTTGTTACGGTTTAGGTGATAGATGGACCTAATTTTTAAACGTAATTTCCCGATGGGGTAATTTCTAGGATTTTCACAAATAATTAATTTAACCGATTTTTCATATCAAACATGAAGAACATCGAAACCATAAGGACATATTGCTTAAGATCAGGATCTTATAGTCATGATTCCAAGATGAGCTTTTGGAACGGTTTAGGTGATAGATGGACCTAATTTTTAAACGTAATTATCCGATGGGGTAATTTCTAGGATTTTCACAAATAATTAATTTAACCGATTTTTCATATCAAACATGAAGAACATCGAAACCATAAGGACACATTGCTTAAGATCAGGATCTTATAGTCATGATTTCAAGTTGAGCTTTTGAAATGGTTTAGGTGATAGATGGACCTAATTTTTAAACGTAATTTCCCGATGGGGTAATTTCTAGGATTTCCACAAATAATTAATTTAACCGATTTTTCATATCAAACATGAAGAACATCGAAACCATAAGGACAAATTGCTTAAGATCAGGATCTTATAGTCATGATTCCAAGTTGAGCTTTTGATATGGTTTAGGTGATAGATGGACCTAATTTTTAAACGTAATTTCCCGATGGGGTAATTTCTAGGATTTTCACAAATAATTAATTTAACCGATTTTTCATATCAAACATGAAGAACATCGAAACCATAAGGACAAATTGCTTAAGATCAGGATCTTATAGTCATGATTCCAAGTTGAGCTTTTGATATGGTTTAGGTGATAGATGGACCTAATTTTTAAACGTAATTTCCCGATGGGGTAATTTCTAGGATTTTCACAAATAATTAATTTAACCGATTTATCATATCAAACATGAAGAACATCGAAACCATAAGGACAAATTGCTTAAGATCAGGATTTTATAGTCATCATATCAAGTTGAGCTTTTGGTATGGTTTAGGTGATAGATGGACCTAATTTTTAAACGTAATTTCCCGATGGGGTAATCTCTAGGATTTCCACAAATAATTAATTTAACCGACTTTTCATATCAAACATGAAGAACATCGAAACCATAGGCACAAATTGCTTAAGATCAGGATCTTATAGTCATGATTTCAAGTTGAGCTTTTGATATGGTTTAGGTGATAGATGGACCTAATTTTTAAACGTAATTTCCCGATGGGGTAATTTCTAGGATTTTCACAAATAATTAATTTAACCGATTTTTCATATCAAACATGAAGAACATCGAAACCATAAGGACACATTGCTTAAGATCAGGATCTTATAGTCATGATTCCAAGTTGAGCTTTTGATATGGTTAAGGTGACAGATGGAACTTATTTTTAAACGTAATTTCCCGATGGGGTAATCTCTAGGATTTCCACAAATAATTAATTTAACCGATTTTTCATATCAAACATGAAGAAAATCGAAACCATAAGGACAAATTGCTTAAGATCAGGATCTTATAGTCATGATTCCAAGTTGAGCTTTTGATATGGTTTAGGTGATAGATGGACCTAATTTTTAAACGTAATTTCCCGATGGGGTAATTTCTAGGATTTTCACAAATAATTAATTTAACCGATTTTTCATATCAAACATGAAGAACATCGAAACCATTAGGCAATCTCGACACCGTGTATGCATATGATGATTACATGTTCTGTGTCTTCTGTAGTTAAATAATAAGAAAAACTTATTTTGTTTGATAACAGCACAGGTAAGGTGGTTTGTTGTCAAATACTTTACTTTAATGTGTAGTCTTAATAGAGCAAATAAAACCGTGATATTTATTAATTTTCACCGATATTAATAATTATTTATTTAATACAACTTCAAAAATATTTCGGGATGAAATTTTCGTTTTCCTTGCATTTTCAATAAATTTTTCGGGATAGCATTTAATTTAGCAAAGAAACACACCAAAATTGAAAAGGTGTTTTCGGGCTGGTTTTTCGTGCTAACTTCACATACATTCGAACAGCGTGTCTCAAAACAAATTTCCGGCGCTTCTATACTCACATTACAAACAGACGCCTGGTCGAATATACGCAGGGACTCCATAACAAATTACGTAATCAACACACCCAAGCCGGTTTTCTACAAATCTACGCACACTAAGGAAAACCGTCATATGGCTAAATTTCTTTTTGATGAAATAGAAGCAGTCTTGAAGGATGTCGGTGTTCATAAGCTTATTGGGCTTATTACTAACAATGGAGCGAATATAAAGGTGGCTCGAAAAATTGTAAGCAAGCTCTATTAACACATTACCGAGTATGGGTGTATTTGCCATGGGCTTAATTTGCTGATTGCAGACATCTTTAAAATTCAATCTATCAGCAGATTAAAATACTTAGTTATACGGATGGTTTCCGAAATAAAAAATTCACATATTTTGCACGCTACCTTTGAGCGAATTCAGCGCGACCACAAAGCATAGTATATGGCACTTAAACTGCCTGTGCAAACACGATGGAATTCCTTTGTGAACTCACTATCCAGTTTGATTGATACAAGATACGCTCTGAAGGCTCTAGCATCGAAGACGAATTGCAGTCGGTTATATAGTCATCTACTATCTCTTCCATTTTAAGCGAATCGTTCTGGAAAAAATTGAAACAGTTCACTGTTTACTTACTCCGATCGCTAAATGGACATCATTTTTTGAGAATGACAAGAAAGCAGTTTTATCCAAAGTGGTGGACTGTTTTGTTGAAATAAAAACAAGTGCACCAATTATGAAGAACTTATAAACATCCTAGATTCACGAACCGAAAAATCCTTACAACCACTGCATTGTGCGGAAAATTTGCTTGAGCCGCAGGCGTACGAGGCAAAAACCTTTCGGAAGCACAGAAACTTGAAGCAACAGAATTTATTTTCAATATCGCAATACTCCACCCAAAATATAACGACCACAACAAAATTGTTGGGTCACTGGCGCATTACAATGTACGAAGTGAACTTTTTTCACGGCCATTTGTGGTTGCAAGCGAACAGCTTTCAGGTGAAATATGGTGGGCAGGTGTTTGCTCTACTTCACCATTAAGTACGTTGGCGGTTGATATTTTAAACATGCATGCATCAACAGCTGCAACGAAAAGAACATTCAGCACGTACCGTTTTATAAACAGCTCAAGACGTAATCGATTAACGGTTGAGCGTGCGGGGAAACTACAACTTGGAGAGATCAGAAATTGGTAGAAGAGGATGTAGATTCACACTTGTTCGAAGAAGAGGGTGATCTGGAGCTACCTGTACATATTTCGAATTTGGATTTGAATGAGGATGACTTTGGGATATTGAATAAGATGGTTTAATTTAAGTCTGAAACTGAAGTCTGAAATTGATTATTTATTTTTATTCTTCAATTGAAATATGTATTTGTACTATTACACGTATATGGTATAAATTTATATTAAAATATGACATAAAAAGTTTGTTACCTGTTTTACCCGCAGGTTACCGGTAATATTACCAAATTTAAAATTACCGGTAATTTTACAACACTAAAAGGATGCATATCTACAAATTGAACTGTGTGACGATTTAAAGATATTGGTCGTCCTAAACACTCCTTTTGCCTTGTATGAATATCAGAGAATGCCTTTTGAGATAGCTAGTGCTCCCAGTATATTTCAGAGGCTTAAGGAACAACTAATTGGTGGTCTTCCGCATTGTACAGGAAATAATCAAGTCTACAAATTTATAACAAAAACTCAAACCATTTTCAAAAAGCCATTTTAGAATGATAACTAGCGTAATAATGACAAGTATGGAAACCCCTCTTATTACACAAAAAACCAACTGACGTTCCAAACAAACATATAAGCACCGATATTATACCTATTTACCTACCAACATTTATGGTATGCAAACGACACACATACACCACTTATAATCATACAAGCTTATATCCATGGAATTTAAATAATTTTATGGTATATTAACATGCTACTTATATTGTAACTATTATTAACCAAAATAATAATAATAATAAAAATATTTTCAAATAAAATTTAATCTAACATACATTCGCTCACATGTACTTAACATAATGTGTTTGTACCGATAAAGAAACCGCTGACAATCCTAAAAATTATCTAACATTTTGTAATGTTTCAGATATGGTCCTGTAAATTTTTATTGCGCTATACTGTTTGTGACATTTATGTTTCTATACATATATTATGCTTACGTTAAATGCATAAAACAATATAGGAACAACTTGTGTAGATCAATAAATGGTGATATCACCATCACTGAATCGAATATGAACATATTCGTGTCGTTTTAATAAGAAAACGTTTATTTTGTGTTTTTTTTTTACCAAATGACAAAAACCCAATTGTCATTCAATATGATTTGATTTAGAATGATTTATTTGTTTTATTGACATTTGTCATTTATTACCTATTTAGAACTATTTTGTACTATAATTGCTGGTACACGAATACATTGACTTGACAGTCAAATCAATTGGTTAATTGGTACGCAAACAACATTTCTTAGTTTCCACTTTACTTAAATGAACCAAATAATGATGTTAAAAAACCATTACCTTGTGTTATTTATATCATGCCAATGCTGTCAGAATTATATTCCTTGATATCTCCTTGGTAAAAAATATTTTATTGAACAGGTAATTGTAATAAACCATTTCGCTCTTGGTTAAATAAAATTTCTAACCCAATTCCATTTTTTTTTTGTTCTGTTATTTGCATGTTTCGATAAGAAATCTTAATTTATATAAATTAATATCAATTTACCCACACTCATATAAAATAGTCATGCCTATATATGTATGTATGTTTGTATTTGTTTATAGGCATAAAAATTATAATTCCGTGGAATATTTCGCGTAAGGAGTACGAGTATTGCTGGGGTATTTTTTTTGTTTAAGTTCCTAAATTAATTTTTTATGAATATTTAATGGCACTAAATATGACGCTAAAATTATAGAAATATTTCGTACGTACCTACGTAAAAAATTATGTTTTGGGGTATAAAAAATAATAAATTGTACAGAATGGTACTGTGACTATTAAAAATACAGAGGGGTTCATTTATGTTTAATGCTTTATTGTTAAACGCTATAGTTTATTTAAATTATGCCATTTTATGTTTTTTTAGCACTATGGAATTGCTGCATTCAAATAAAAATGATTGCGATGCATAATTTTTAAATGTTGTAATTTTTCGATCTGAAATCAGTGTTGTGCCGTATTGTCTACACGGCGTAGATAATTAATATTCTACACGTGTAGACAATGTATGTAGAAAATTAAGAAAATGGCGTCGACAATGTAGAGAATGTAGACAATGTCGAAAATTATTATATACATTGAAAAATATGATATGGTAATAAAACACATTTACATATGTTTATGTTACGGTTAAAGTGCAAAATCGTTAAATGAACAAAGTTAAATAATTTTAAAACCGTTTACAAGATAAAAATCGGTTTTAAAAACGGCCTATGTTGGGAGGATTAAATGGTGCAAGAGAGGTGCAGGAACTTATCGCATGTTCGTGAAAGTTAGGTTGGCGTATAAACTTCCATGGTAATTTGCCATACACTACTGAACAATTCACTACAGATTTGTCAACATCTATAATAACATGGCTGCTATAACCTAAAAAATGTCGAGCATCCTTCAATAGGAACAACGCTCTACAATGTTCAACATTATTACCATGCAATAAAATGATAAAGCATAAAAAATGTTGAGACAAATATTGACCTTATACGAATACAAGTTCCTCGGGTTCATATAATAAATGCCGAAATATGACCTCACTTGATATTTTAAGCAAAATTTTTTCTCTTTATCTACAATTTAGGAGGACAAGGAGTCTACTAGGTTGGACCGTCAAACGCTGTTGGGTTCTATTGCTTTGATTTCCACCCACGCATTTACGAGTTGTTTCGCTTCTGCTAGCATCGTTCGTTTCCATTTTTCCTTCTCTCTCCTGGGTTCCATTCCAGAAGACCTGTTTGTCATTTAATTCTGCAACTTTCTGAATGTGGGCCAGTGTTCCATCTCAAGGAGATCAATATTTGTTGTTTTGTTGGGCCATCAGTATTCTTCTAAGGTATTTATTTACAAATACATGTAGCGTATTCGATCGTATGTGTACGCTTCCAGGTTTTGCAACCGTACAGCAGCACTGTTTTCACATACGAATTAAACATTCTTTGTTTAGTGTTTGCGGGATAGGATAGATGTGTTCCCGACTTTGTTTAACATGTTCAATTTTATTCTAGCTTTGTTGATTTATTACTTTATAACTTCATATGTGCCATCCGTTTTCAATAAAGTACTCAACCAATTTATACGATTTCATTGGTGTGTTCATACAGCCTCATCATCTGGTTTTTCTATAAATCTGAGTAATGTCAGCGATGAATTCCATTCATCAGACTGCTCAATGAAGATATAGCATTGGAGCAAAATCGCTCTGTTCTGAAGCCAGTTTAGTCCTTTCTTAATTTCGGATTAACTGTCGGTAAAGTACTATAGAGGGAGACCATTGCTAATATCTTTATGCTTATGTTGAAGAGGGATATATATTTTGCCAATTTATACAAGCGCTTAGGTCATCATATTTTGATCCAGGGGGTTTGCGTCTGAGTTCTTGGTCCCGAGTGCGTTGATAGCTGTTTCGGTATAGGTTTCTTAGATTTGTTTTCACTATTGTTATATTTGTTTTCCCTAACTATAATGGCTGCTGCTTCATTGGTTTCGCCGAATGTGTTTCTTAGTGCCCAGCATCGTTTAATCTGTAGATGTTTTGTTTTTTCCGACTTTGCTGCTTTTTACAGGTTTAATTTTGAATTATGGTATTTTGCCAGTTGATGGTCACTATAAGTGTCTGCGCCACTCACTCGTTGCCCTTTACTCACAGAGTCTATATTGATTGTTTACCCCTCTCATTGTCTTATTTTGATCATTTTCTTGTATGTCCTTGCTTTTGTGGCTTGTAGGTTCATAAAACTCATCCTTGGTGGTTCCTATCTACATTTTTTCTTGGATCCTGTTACGTTTTTGTTAATATATGTGCCCCCACCTTATTACAATCCTGTTACGTTTTTGTTAATATATGTGCCCCCACCTTATTCATCCCGCCCAGCGAATATAATATTAAGAAATATCGCTTGTCTTTATTTTACTACTGATTTATCTCACTACACTATGGCCGAGAATTTCGTTTCTGTTTTTTCTTTAATTCTTGCTAAGCCTTCAGGTTTTTGTTAGTGTTTTGATGTTTCAATTTCCGATTCATGTTCACCGAGTGTCGGATATTTGCTGGGTTGCAATATTTATTGTAGTATTGGCTTCTGTAATCATTTTGAATACGGATCAATAAATGACCCATTGAATCCTAGCCAGATTCCAGGACTTCTGCGTAACGTATTCTTGCCAGGAGATGGGGGGGGCAGGGAGAATGTTTCATTCCATTTCATTATTCACTTTTTTCTATTATGTTTCCAAGCGGTCACTCATAACCTTGTAATAATCCAAGCAATAGTTGCTTGACTTGGTGGATGAAGTTGTGGTTGTTGCTCACAATTTCAAGACAGATTACTCCAGTGAAAAAGGACCACGAACCCCAAACGTCAATTGGTATATCTCGGGGACAAATGTACTCGTAATCCTGAGCTAACCTCAGCAAAATGGAAAAAACCACCTGTATTCTTGTTCAAGACAAGATTAACATCACAGCTATCAGACAATTTTAGTTTCGAAAATTACAGTATCTGTAAGAAACATCTTTCTTTTGTATTTAATTTTGATCAAAATATAACCAAAAACAGTAAATAATCACTAATTTATGCTATAAGTGTTGTAGTAATACCAACCAGAACTACGTTGTTCAAAAACGGATGTTAAAATCATAAATGAAGTATTTGTTTTGAAAGTGTTCATGACAGACGGTACATTTGGCACAGCGAAACCATAGCCGAATTTAGCCTCGTAAAGCGCTTATGGTTGTACCAATATTTAAGACGTCGATTGGCCAAGATTTTCAATCTCACCTATTTGTTCAATAAAAATTGAATTTCAACTGCCAAAATATAGATAAAACCCAATTTAAACTGGAAAACTAAAAGATGATGCCTTCATATAGAAAAACAACAAAAAAGTAATAATCTACATTGTCTACGAATTGTCTACATATTCTACCGATTCTCGACATTGTCTACTCAAAAATCAATTATATACGCTATTTTCGACACCAACATGTCGATAATTCGGAAATACGCGTAGACGCACAACACTGTCTGAAATGCTTCACACTTGTTCATACAACAACCGACGTGAAGCTTCTAATAAAAAATAACAAAAAAATTCAAATTATATTATATGTGCTAGTACCACTCAATATTAAATTCTTATTAGAATAAATTGATTGTGATTTATTACACTGTTAGAGCCCGTGAAGTTACTAACAAAAAATAACACGTATACGGCCCCAATGAGAAAACATGGCGGAAGCAAAATTATTATTAGATTCAATTAGATTCCAATAGCCGCCATATTGAATTGTATAGTATTGGTGAGTATTGGTGATTTACAATGTTAATATTTTATAAATGCAAATTAGTGAAAATTTTATTAAAAATTATTATTATATTAAATAAAATCATAATTTACATAATAAAATCTATAAAAGATAATAAATACAAAAGACACTAGAGAAATATATAAAGAACTTAAGAGAAAATTAACAAATAAATAAAATTAAAGCTTTAACAAAACAAAAAAATATCAAATATGTTTATTGCAATTTTTCACTCAAAATATTGGGTGTTTTGTCAATCTTGGCCAATAACAAGCGACTTCTAGAGATTAGAGCAAAATACCACTATATAGGTGAGATTGGCCAATCTATAGAGAATTCCGGTATAAGGTTTTTCCTAGCGGAGAAAATGTAACCTTGTTAAAAGTAGTTTTCCAAGGTTACATTATCCTTGCTAGGAAAAACCTTATACCGGAAAATGTTCTCTATAGATAAGCTAATCCGACCTATATGGTGGCGTCTTGCTAAACCCATTGCAAATTCAAAAATACACGATACGCTTCAACGGTTGTTTCTCAGTATTCCCCCCACCCCTAGCATGCCAGAATGTCTCACCCAGCAGCAACATGCCACTCCACCTGCCATATTTTAATAAGTGCAGCATCCAGTATAAATGTAGTATAAATTTAGTCGCATGAACGATACTTTTCCATGATGTTGACAGCTAGTGAATCAGACACAAAATCAGGCAAGTGCGAACCTGGCTGAGGAATAATTTTTTCGACATCAATATTTTTGTTCAAATGAGCTCTCATTAGACTTGCTTTAATAATATCTGCTATTGTTTCTTTTGGTATAACAGCAACAACAAAAGTAACCCCACCCATGACAGCGCTTGAATTTCGGAAATCGTTTAGCGTTCGGTTCAACATGAGCTCCAATACTCGTAGTACATTATTATCAGATAATTAGTGATATGTTTATATTGTAGCAATTTTCAAATGGTTCATTTTTATGTATAGAACATACCGACTGTTGCCCCAAAAAAACAGTCGGTGCTAGTTTAAATTTGGAGTGCGCAGTTTTCCCGCCGTTGTGGAAATTCTAGAAGAAACTACTGCCAGTGCTATTTTTCTAGATTATCTCACTTTACCAATATATGAGGGATGATTTCCCAGGAATCCAAAAAACATATAATTTACCGCTATTATTTGCCAAACTATATATACTATATATTATATTATTTTGTCACACGGTTGCTTTTGATTTGTCTAACTTTGGTAAATTTTCAAAAAGGGCTTATCTTCAACGATTTAGAGAGATTTAACGATTTACAGTATGAATTGCATGGTCATCCAGCGCGAATTATATCAGGAGCCTGTGGCAGGCGTGGATTATTTTAAAACACAGAACTTTATTTTCACGATATAATAAATTTATTTGTTATAATCGCAACTTTACGTGTTTCACGTATTAAATCTACAACAATTCTGATTCTACTTTAATTTTATATAATACAAAGAGAAAAATAAAACGTTACAATTAATGAAATATTGCAGAGAGTGCAATATGAAGTTCTTAGAATTTTAATTTAATTTACTTAACACATAGTGTTAAGTATTATGGAATAATATAGTCTAAACAATGTATTTTGATATTAATAAAGTAAAATGTGAGGTATGTGAGGTTGGTGTAGTCTGGTGACGTAACTCACACTCGCCAGATTTGGCTTCTAGCGAGTATTAAGAATGATAGACCTTCCGGGATCGTCCCTTTAATGAAGGGACAGAGCTATTGATAAAACAAATGTATTGAAGTATTGGGAAATTGAACACATTGTAACATTGAAAAATAAAACCTATTTCAAATATTATCTTTCATTTCTAATGCAGGAATTTTTCAGACATCCGCCTATGACTATTGTTATAATAAATTTTATAAAGTGTCTTTCAAAAATTTTTCTATACCCTTTTCTACACCGCCTGATTCAATTAGAATTACTCAGGGAGCACCGTGCGAAGGTTTGAATGAAGGACTTTGCTCCCCTGTACGTTAGCGATATAGTATTTTTAGTCACTCCTATATCATTCAATCCTCAGCACGTACTCACCCTGACATTGATTGGGAAACTGATATTTTATATATGTAAACAAAAAATATAATAAGTAAATAAATTCAATTAGGTTATTATTATAATATGAATTACTACAATACAATATATGAACGCAAAATTTGTTAATAAATAATAAAAAAAATATTAATTCGAACTAATTCAATAAAATAGTTTAACACCAAAAATTAACAAAGATATAACATGAACGATATGAAATTCACAGCTGATACCGATTATAAATCTATTCCGCATTAACTTAAATTTGTTATTAATCTAATACTGTTCTCCATTGTCTTTTCGTTGTACGTATTTTTAATTTATTAAATTTATCTCGTTCCATTTGCCATTTACAGTGTTTTCTAATTAATTTAAGAATCATTAGATTTAGTAGCACCACACGATGGTTATAACAATGGTGATCAATATCATAAAATTATTTGTCTGACCGTTCATTTAATAAAAGATTTACGACTTAAAATTTTAAACCCACGATATGGCCAGTTTCTTTGAAAATACGATCAAAAATTAATATTTGTTTTCGGCACAGATCAAAAAATTGTTGTGATGGTGCTCGGAGTGTTCCGAAGTCATCCGACATATAATTTTTGTGCTTTATTAAAAGCAGTTCTGAAGTGCACTCAACAAAATTGTTTTCTTTTAGAAGTGTTTTACCACACAAAGCACAATTAAATTTTTTAAGAATTCTATTTGCTAAGTACCCCGTAAAGTATCTGTTTAACGGATCAGAATTAATTTCTAATTGACTAGGTAATGATCCAACAATACTTAGTTCTTCTTTGATTTCGATCACAATTAAATAATCATACACGCCACTCTCTTTGTTTTCTCAAGTTCAAACTTTTCTATCAAGGATTGTTCATATTCACTATCTTCTCGAATGACGACAAACAAAGACGTATGTGAAGTTATCCCAGGATTCTATCCCAGAAAATAATTGTTTTTAATCAGGCAACACTAACATATCAATAACCAATTTGCTCTTGTGTGAAGTTATTCCAGCCCAGGTTTTGATTCATTTCATTCAAATATACTATATTTGTGAAGTTAGCCCAGCCCAGAAATTTTATCAATTTTAATGAAAAAACGAAAAATTATCAAGTTTATTAAATTCGATTTGTTTTTAATATAATAAAAAAAATTTAAATATAACGTATAAAAAACTGTAAAATTTTAAGTTGCATAAAATAATGGTAATATTCAGGCAATGTAAGAAAAAATTTGTTCCGTGGCAAGTTCCCGAAAATGAACTCTCGGCTGTGAATTTCATTGATTTTTATATAATTTTTCGTACCGCTCAATAAATTAAAAATTATTTCGCCAAAACTAAAAATGTCTTGGATCAGGGCAATATGATTTTCAAATCTATACACCACTAGCTAAATTTCAGCAAAATTAGAAAAAAATCGTTGCGTGGCAAGTTCCCGAAAATCAACTCTGTGCTGGGAATTTCATTGATTTTTATATAATTTTTCGTCCCGCTTGATAAATTAAAAATTATTTCGCCAAAACTGAAAACGTCTCGGATCAGGGCAATACGATTTTGAAATGTATACACTAGTAGCTAAATTTCAGCTAAATTAGAAAAAAATCACTGCGTGGCAAGTTCCCGAAAATCAACTCTGGGCTGGGAATTTTATTGATGTTAATATAATTTTTCGTCCCGCTCGATAAATTAAAAATTATTTCGCCAAAACTAAAAATGTCTTGGATCAGGGCAACATGATTTTCAAATCTATACACCACTAGCTAAATTTCAGCAAAATTAGAAAAAAATCGTTGCGTGGCAAGTTTCCGAAAATCAACTCTGGGCTGTGAATTTTATTGATTTTAATATAATTTTTCGTCCCGCTCGATAAATTAAAAATTATTTCGCCAAAACTAAAAATGTCTCGGATCAGGGCAACATAATTTTGAAATGTACACATCAGTAGCTAAATTTCAGCAAAATTAGAAAAAAATCGTTCCTTGGCAAGTTTCCGAAAATGAACTCTGGGCTGGGAATTTCATTGATTAGAAGATATTATTGGTTAGAATTTTATTGATTAGAGTTGATTTTCGGGAACTTGCCACCGAACGATTTTTTTCTAATTTTGCTGAAATTTAGCTAGTAGTATAATTTCAAAATCATGTTGCCCTGATCCGAGATATTTTTAGTTTTGGCAAAATAATTTTTAATTTATCGAGCGGGACGAAAAATTATATAAAATCAATGAAATTCTCAGCCCAGAGTTGATTTTCGGGAACTTGCCACGCAACGATTTTTTTCTAATTTAGCTGAAACCTAGGAACTGATGTATACATTTCAAAATCATGTTGCCCTGATGCGAGACATTTTTAGTTTTGGCGAAATAATTTTTAATTTATCGAGCGGGACGAAAAATTATATAAAAATCAATGAAATTCTCAGCACAGAGTTGATTTTCGGGAACTTGCCACGCAACGATTTTTTTCTAATTTTGCTGAAATTTAGCTAGTGGTGTATAGATTTGAAAATCATATTGCCCTGATCCAAGACATTTTTAGTTTTGGCGAAATAATTTTTAATTTATCGAGCGGGACGAAAAATTATATAAAAATCAATGAAATTCTCAGCCGAGAGTTCATTTTCGGGAACTTGCCACGGAACAAATTTTTTCTTACATTGCCTAAATATTACCATTATTTTATGCAACTTAAAATTTTACAGTTTTTTTATACGGTATATTTAAATTTTTTTTATTATATTAAAAACAAATCGAATTTAATAAACTTGATAATTTTTCGTTTTTTCATTAAAATTGATAAAATTTCTGGGCTGGGCTAACTTCACAAATATAGTATATTTGAATGAAATGAATCAAAACCTGGGCTGGGATAAATTTGTTTGGGTTATATAAACTTTTTGAATTTAAACAATCAAATAGATTGTCCAAATTATCAAAAAGAATTAAATTTAGTAGAATCGGAAAACTTATTTAATTCAGATGCAGTTTTTATTCCAGCGATAACGCTGCGGCTAAATACTTGGGCAGACAGTTTAACTTTCATTTGATCAAAGTGACCAACACGTTTATCAGTTAATTTTGGACACATTGGAGTTGGTGCTGTTTGATCTAATTTGTAAATATCTTGAATTACTTCCCAACTTGCAATGCCATTAGGTGTTTCAACGTCAGATGTCAACAAACAGTTTCGAAATGATTTAAATAGGTGCGGGGGATCAAAAATACCAACTATTGAACAGTTGTAACGTGTTTTAAAATAGCATTTTAAATATTAGCTCCAAAATTATTTAGAGCTTAGAAGAAATAGCGTTTTCAGATACATAATAGCTTAAAATATTCTTCCAATTTCCAATAATGCCACGTAATATGAAAACACAAATGTGACTACCAATTTTGCGGTTTCTGCAGTCATCACCCCCATATCCACGAAGCCATCGATGCAATCTCCAATTGAGTTGTATTTCAAATCCTTCCGAATTTTAATTTCGTCAAAAATTAAGCTGCTTTGTTTGTCCATTTCGCTTAATGTGTTAATTTTTTTTAGCTTTGATTGCATTACTTCATTATTTGTGCCTGGAGAGAAATTTTTTATTAGTTGCCAACGTAAAAGTGAGGTTTTCGAAGGTAAATCCAAATTTAATCTGTCCCTCATAAAATTATAAGACTTAGGAGATCGATAATAAATATTTTGAGCCAATATTTTAAATTGTTATGGCTACTTCTATGATTTTGTTCTATCTGAAAGTAAAAGTCGACAAAAATTTTTAGAGTGCTCGCTTAAATTTTGTTTTTCAATTAGATCATTCAAACAAGGCTTAGGCCCTTTTCCAATTACTTACTTATTTGTGTAGACTTATTTGAATAAGTACGTCTACACAGAAATTTATTTTATAGTTCATTGTTTTTGTTCGGCTTATATAGATTGCCAATAGTAAAATAGATTAACCTCGGAAACTCTACATTCGTCCTCTTATGTATATTTTGCTTTATGATGTAATACAATCATGCCGTTTTTATTTTCAAATCTAGTGACAATGACTAATGCGTCAATAATTTTTTTCTTCCATTTAAATTGAATGACAACAATCTGTTATTGTCATAAGACGTGAAAGGCGTATATGAAAAAACATTTTTTTTTTAAATTTATTTTATAAAACATTGTTTTTAAATATTTAACCACAGGTGGTTTTTAAATTCTGTAGCGCTGGTTCAAAATGTTTGGGATTCTTCAACGAAAGTATCAATTTTATTTTGAAATCCTTCATCTAAACTTATAGTATCTACGGCATCCATGCAAATATTAAGAAGTATGTAGCAAATGGCAACAGTTTTACAATTTTTAGCTTTATTTTCTAATCCCCTCAAAAAATTACATCACCATCTCGTCTTTAATTGCCCGAAACCTTGTTCCACTGCAATCCTTGTCTTACATGCAGACGGTTGAATTTTTTTTTTTTTGATGCGTCAAAAAGCGATTTTTCAGTAAAAGGGGTGATGATAACAATGGATACCAAGGTTAATTTATATCCACTATCCACTGTTCACTATATGTATTCTTATTTTTATTTATGAATTAGTTTAGAAGTAAGAATTGTTTCTTCTGTCCATTTTTAATAGAAATTTTGGGTCAGCAAGAGATTGTTTATACTTTCATTAACAAACTGTCAAAATAATAGCAATTTCTTTCCAAAAAAAATTGATTTATAAATCAAAAAAATTGATTGAAATCAAAAAATTTTGATCGAAATACCGTTGCACGTTCTTTCCAACAAAAAAAATTGATTTTTTTTTTGATCAGAATCAATTTTGAAAAATCTGAATATTTCGTTAGATTTATTTTTGACTTTTACAAACACATAAATATGTTCACGTCAAAAATATAAACATAAACACTTCAAAAAATATAAACGTAAACATTATAACTTTTTTACTAGTTGGCCGCGAGAATTTGACATACGAAATAATTTTATTTTTCGAAATAATTTTATTGTTTCGTTTTCACTGTGTTAAAATAATTGCGTTGACAAAAAATTGTGTTGATAATTTGTTGACAATAAACTGTCAATATAAAATTTTTGAAAATTGAATGTCAATTTATCACAGATACACTACCAAAATAAAATCAATCATGTATCGTGTTCTTTGACATAAAAAAAATCAATTTATTTTTTATTTTTGGAAAGAACTTGCTATTAGTACATGAATTGGAACGGATTCACTTATAGCAATTTCTTTCCAAAAAAAAATTGATTTATAAATCAAAAAAATTGATTTGAGGTTAAAAAAATTTGATCGAAATACCTTGGCACGGTTCTTTCCAAATAAAAAAACTGATTTTTTTTTGATCGTGATCAATTTTTAAAAATCTCAACATTTCATTAGATTTTTTTTTGAAGTTTACAAACACATAAATATGTTTACATCAAAAATATAAACATAAACACTTCAAAAAATATAAACATAAACATTATAACTTTTTGACTAGTTGGCCATGAGAATTTGACATAGGAAATAATTTTTTTTTCGCATTAAAATAATTTCACTGTGGTAAAATAATTGTGTTGACAAAAAATTGTGTTGGTAATTTGTTGAAAATAAACTGTCAATATAAAATCTTTGAAAATCAAATGTCAATTTTTCACAGATACACTACCAAAAAGAGTCAATCGTGTATCGTGTTCTTTGACATACAAAAAAATCATTTTTTTTTTATTTTTGGAAAGAACTTGCTATCAATATTTCATTAGATTTTTTTTGAAGTTTACAAACACATAAATATGTTTACGTCAAAAATATAAACATAAACACTTCAAAAAATATAAACATAAACATTATAACTTTTCGACTAGTTGGCCATGAGCATTTGGACATAGGAAATAATTTAATTTTTCGTTTTCACTGTGTTAAAATAATTGTGTTGACAAAAAGTTGTGTTGATAATTTGTTGACAATAAACTGTCAATATAAAATTTTTGAAAATCGAATGTCAATTTTTCACAGATTCATTAACAAAAAAAAAATCAATCGCGTAACGTGTTCTTTGCCACACAAAAAAATCAATTTATTTTTGATTTTTGGAAAGAACTAGCTATTGCTTATTTAAGATGGCGACAAATAAGTTAATAAGTTTCAAATAAGTAAGTAATTGGAAAAGGGCCTTAGGCTTAATTCTGAAATCCACGAGTTTTTTATTTGATATTCGAGCTTTTCAGTCTAAATTTTTAATTTTTTTAAGCAGGTTTAATTCATCGCTCTGCAATTTATTTGTTCGAACAAGATATTTTCGATTTATAGATCTGTGCGCTTCGATAATTTTTTCATTCCTCTCACAATAAATACACGATGATGGCTCGACTTGTAACATGTCGTCAAAATAGGAGTCTGATAATTGTGCAATTTCCGATAACGACATACCATTTTTTTTGAATATTCGAATATGTTTTAAAATTTGGTGGATCGAAATTCGATTTGGGCGATGGCAAAGTTTCTGATAGAGATCTATTTCACTCTTGCGATGGAGATGGAACAGAATTTAAAACATACATTTCGCCAGGAATACTCTCCTGTACATTTATGTTATTTACAACTACCGGAGATAACGGCATTTGAGAAGAGGTACTCTTAACACTTTGCCATTCCAGATGAGGAAGACATAATGTAGGGACAGCGGTCAGTTTAAGCTTCCATTTAAGGAAGCAACTGGTCTCAAAATGGTTAGAACATACAAATATTCTTTTTTTGCTAACAGGAGTAATACCACAATGTTTTAGCTAAAGTTCATAGTTTAAATAATTAGTAGAATATTTGAAAAGCCGAGCAACATCTTTTTGTTTAGAATTACAATGCAACACGGCAGATTTAACTCCTGATGGTTTACTCATCTTCAAACGAATGCAATTTAATCACTAAATCTAGATTTATGATACGTATATATCAAGATAATTTGTGTGTATATATTTATATATTGTATTCTTAACACAATGAGTATTAAATATCATATGAGAAAACAAAAATGATTTTTAAAATTTACCAAACGATGGTACAGACAAAACTGCTAAAATTGCTTTCAATTGCTATGCTGAAATATTATCAAAAGGGAAACGCTTTATTGAGTCTACGCAACTCAAAATAAAATACAAAACTGACTGATCACCTAAATTATATTTCCCTAAATATTTTATTTTCATACATAATCTTTTTCAAAAGATCAAACTACAAACCAAAAAAACTAAAAAATATGAAAAGAAAAATTTAATATCGCACACTATTTAGCTTCTTAGGCTAATTGCATTAAATTTTTTCCTTTTCGTAAATCCAATGGAATGAGACGTTTTCCTCACAAACTTCAACAAATTGCATTCAATATGGTGAATCCCTCAATTTTATTGCTACAGAAATATCTCTTATTTTTGAGAAGTGACTGTATGCATTTTGTTCTTTGTAAATGGAGTTGATAAAATTTTTGCTTGCTTTGTTTTTAACATTTTAGAAAGTAAATAGTGAAAAGTGAAAAAAGAGTACATAGTAGAAAATATTCTTCTTTGCAAGTTTTTAAGTGCCTAGTAATTTTAACTTGCGATATGTAAACAAATAATTTGCAACGTTTATAGTAAATTGGGGCACTAAACCGGTGTGAGGTTCTTAACGTTAACAAAAAGCTACACATTTTAACGAAAAGTGTATACTCAAAAAGTGTAGATACACAAATTATCAAAAAGTGTGCTTGCTAAAGAAAAAAAGTTTGGAATTCGAAATACATGGTTTAATTAAAATTATCAAAAATGAACAAAAAAATGTTGAGAATCACAGTACTACCTTAATAAGTTTATGTACCTTGTTAATAAAAAAAAATCTTTTAAGAAATTAAAGTTTTTTATTTCTCCACTTGTGATGGTGTCTGGAGTCTGGAGTCTGTAAAAAAAAATCAAGACAATTTCCTTGTTGTGATTGGCGATCAGGCTCTACAAGTGGAAGCGTCTTTGGCCAAATTTAATTCTTTAATAATACAACAAATCATGGGTACTATAAGCAGGATTACGCCAAAGACCCACGTAACATTGACATTAAATAAGCTCAAGTTTCCACCTGTCACATTGAGCGGAATACAAATTCCTCAAGTACATGGAGCAAAACACCTAGGCATCCAGGCCGAGGATTAATTTGGTGAAAACATATTGAAATGAAACGATACCACATCAAATTAAAAAGTGGATAAAATGCACTGGTTGATTGGGAAATATTCAATCATTGACCTCGAATACCAGCTTCTCCTGTATAACACAATGATTAAACCAATTTGGTCGTATGTGTGTCAATAATGACAATGTAGCGGTTAGAATATTACAAACCAATATTCTAATCGTACTTGTTACAAACTTATCATCTCGCAAACTCATCGCTAACTCATCATTACTCGGTACGTCTAAACAGAGTAAATGCATCAACAGATGCACAGATACATGCAAGCCGGAAATAGCACGACGAGAATTCGAAATGAAAGCAAAAGCAAACGACGAAGACGAAACCAAAACAGAACGAACAAAATAATTGTCTTTATCATTCATTTGGTCTCCAACCACAGCCGTGCTACCAACACGCTGCACAAGCAGCGAACAACAATAATCGATCGCCGCACACCACGATGCCACAACGCTCCGCCATTGCATAAGGCGGAATTTAATAATTAAAAGTAAATTAAAACTAAACTTAAATAAACTAAATAAATATTAAAATAAATAGTTTAAATATAATAAATAACTTAAGCGTTATAACAACCAATCTCAAATTCGAATATTGAGATTGTCCAGCGAACACACTTAAAAATTCTCAGAATGATTAAAGGAGCACGCTGGTTCGCAAAAAACAAAAATATGTTTAAGAACCTTAGCATCCTAATTGTCAGAGACGGATTGCAAAAGATGCGGATCAGAACATTTTACCAACATGTAATTGTATTTTCTTCAAAATCAAATCAAAGAACCCTTCATTTATAAATAACATATTATTTTTGTTGACATATAAATAAATAATATGAAGACATTGACGTAACAATAACACCCCATACTACCAACAGTACACAATATTATTTAAAGAATTGAAAATACAAAATATCGTTTTTGTCAATCGAAAAAGACTTACATACGAGTACGTACGAGATCATAAAAAAAAAAATATTTTGCCGATTTTAGAAAAAATAAAACATTTTTGTCGCTTGCAGAGCCAACCCACCCCCTAGGGCCATTTAAAAACAATTTTCTGATATTCCTTTTATTTATAATTTGTATTTAACAACAACAACAACAAAAATATACGGTTGGCACGTGCCAAGTGTTTAATTAGCTAGTTTCAACTTTAATAAGTAGTTAAATTGAAAGGAACAAAAGATTAATTTTACAATAAAGCTGGGAGGTGAGAAATATAATATTATACCAGCATATCTTGAATGATGTCATCTAATAATGATAAACTGTTTGTGACAGGACTTTTTTTTTTAAATTAAGGTGAACGTTTTATAAGGGGGGGTACACGAGGTAACACCAAAAATTTGCTACATTTAATTTTATTTTGTTACGGTGTAGTTGTAAATCGATAATGATAACAACATTTTGATAGTATTAAGCGAGTTGAGATGCAACGGTCATTTTGTTTTTTCGATTTTTCCAATCGATAAAATCTATTACGGGTGAAAAAATCGTTAAATTAATCAATTTAAATCTAGACATATTTCCAAATCTATATATGTGTATGTGAGTACATGCGGATACGTAACAGACATTCAATTCAATTATTTTGTACGTACTGTTACATATTTTTGTCGTATCAAATTTAATTACATATTAAAGCATAATAATTATATGAATATAGCAACAATTTAATCAAAAATACATTAAAACCCCATACTGTGTGTGTGAGCCCTCTACAGAGTTTACTGCGTACAAAGAGGTTTTTCATTCAATTCAATTTACATCCCTTTTTTGCATATACAAACACACACACACATTTTGTACTTACAATGAAAATAATAACAAGTAAATTTTGTGTGCCGTCGACCACTATACAACAACAAAACACGAAGAGATTTCAATTGAATGGAAACTGTGTGTATCCTGTTTTCCTAATTATTTTGTTGCTGCTCGATTTCTCTACTATTTAACCTTTTTACAATTCACAGTAAATTAGTATTTACTGCCGTCATTGTGTGGAATATTTTTTCATTCTGTATAGTGTAGTGTAGCGGCGGTGATGACGGTGATGATGATTTAATAAAAATTTTTTTTTTGTTGGGAGTATCAAATTCACAGAATACTGGGGTTTAATTTAAACCCTAACAAAAGAAATCGAAAATATAATAAAAATAATAGTAACAGTATTTGGGGAAAAATAAAATGATCCAGGCGCATGCCCTACAGGTACCATAGAGCATAAAACACACATATAAACATTTTTGGGTGATTAATGTTACATTTTTATCAGGATTTATTTTTTTCATCCCAAATTTTTTCCTCGCCAATAGAAAAGCAGCTGTATCTTTATATTCATTTGACATGCGCTCTCACTAAACGCCATTGTCTTGGAAGATTTTATGTTTGTAAGTTCGGTATACGTATGTCTGTATGAATAACATGATTTGTACTCGTGTATGGCAAATATGATAATAAAAAAAACACAGAACTACTATTTTATTTACTCGTAAAGCAAAATCTTGACATCTTTTATACAATAATTTTATACTAAATACACTTGGGTGTAAAAAATTCACATCAAGTCCATTTCAACACCTAGTGGTTATTTTTTGTACTTATTACGTGCCAACAAAATGATTTTTGGGGTCAACATCTGAAGTACACGTTTTTTGTGAATTTGTCAACATAAAAATTAATGGTCAAAATCGAATTAAAACATTTAAATCGGCAAAAAACATTTTTATTAATAAGAAGTATTCCCTCCACTAGCCCGAATGACAGTTTGCGTTCGATGTTTCATTGATTTGACCAAAGTTCTCACCAAATCTTGAGGTATTGCCTCCCATTTCTCTGCGATCGCCTGTCGTTGCTCTTGGAGACTCGTTGGAGCAATATCTCTGACTCGAACTCTTTTTTTCAGCTCGATGGTATTGTGGTCCGGGCTTCAACCAAGCCACTCCATAACAAGCACATTCACCTCTTGAAGGTACTGGTGCACTATACCAGCCGTATGCGTTCGCACATTATCCTGCATAAAAAGGAAGTTTTCACCAATAAATCAGGAAAAAGATACGATGTAGTCCTCGAGTACTTCCTCAATGTACTATTGAGAAGTCAATCCTCTTGATCGACGGTCAGTATTCGCCAAAGAGATGCAAATCAGATCTGTCTTCGCCTTCAGTCACATGCCTCTCAAGAACATGCACGATCCACCGCCATACGAGACACGTTCTTCAATGTAACATTATGAAAATCGCTCTCCTGATCTTCTGTACACTCTTCCTTGCCCATCGTTGTCATGAAAACATCTCCCGCGCTCCTCGGAGAACGGGACTGTTCTCCGTTGTTCTTTTGTCCAATCCACATGGTCACGAGCGAACTGAAGGCATGCTCATCGATGGAATGGGATCAAATTCGGCATATTTGCCGGTCTGTGTGCAGTCAGAATACCTTCTCGAAGTCATCTTCTAACTGTCTACCGACATACCCCTCGGGGATAAGTTAATAGTGCTGCCTATAACTTATTAAAGCGATTAAAATTAAAATAAAACGAGTAAAACATTTAAGGAGTGACATAAATATATATATACATATATATATTTTTCATAAAAAGTCTTTTTAAAGACTAATAACCAAAACTACTAAGTCTACTAATACCTCTACGTGGTCCGAGGGGAGGCAACAAAGGAGTGGTTCCATCGTAAATATGCAATAAACATCCACTGCACGGCTAAAATTAGTGCAGAGATTTAAGTAGATTTGGGTGGTATCAAGTGGAGTGAAGTAAATATTTAAATCTAATTTAAATATCCAACAACAAGCGAAGCTAAATTTATTTAGCGGATTACTCAGAGATATGGGTAAGGGGTCAAGGCGTGATCCGGGTCAATCTTCGCAAGAAGATGACTTCCAACGAGCCTCTAAGAAGGCTAAATTGGACGAGAATCTGAATGATTTAAGCTCTGATGCCGAGCTTGTCGGCAATGATGAGACGACGGCTGAAGTTGAAAACACTTCGCCAAACAGTAGTGGTCAAGTAGCAAAAAGCGAACGACCCCATGAGAACCTCATGGTTGAAATCGTTTCTCTTGAAACGATGCTTGAGCAAGTCAAAAACACGAAACTGACTGAACCTAAGTTTCGTGATCTATCCATGCAATTAAAAAACATGAAAATCCATATCCTCGAGGTGGTTGCGGAAACGAATCTGGTTGTTGGTAAACTGGAGGAAGCACGCAACCATAGGTGTACTTGCAGCTGGGAACCAAAAATGGTTTCTGTGGAAAAGACACCAAAGGTGGCTGCACGGGATTCAGTTCCCAGTGCTAATTCAGACAAAATCAGTAACGTGGAAACCGATCCTAAAGGAGACGGAGGAAACTGGCAAGTGGTCGGTAAAAAGCGAAAGAAACGGAGAAACAGAAAACGCTGGCAAAAACATACAACAAAACGGATAATTATCTCAGCAAGGGATAATGAATCCAGCCTTACGACCACCGAGATTACAAAGAAGATCAAAGAAGTTATCCGACCTAGCGAATCGAACGTAAAGATTCACTATGTAACGAACGCCGGCCCGAAAGGTGTCGCGGTTACTGTCGATGCTTCCTCCGATTTGAAAGTTTTCACGGAAAACAAAGATCTGGAAGGCGTGGGTCTAGTAACCACCGAACCAGCGCCTATAAAGAGATTACCGAAGGTAATTATCTTTGACGTCAGCTCTTATCTTGATGGAGACATGGTAACTAACTGTCTAATAAAACAAAACTGCCTAGATCAAAAAGATTTTAAGGTTCTATTTAGAACTGGTGCGAGAAACAAAGAGACCGCTCACTGGGTGGTAGAAGTAGAACCAGCAACCAGAAACATGTTGCTAAAGTGTGGTAGACTGCACGTGGACTGGGTTCGATGCCATGTGAGAGATTATGTGACTCCAACTAGGTGCTTTAGGTGCCAGCGATACGGTCACATTGCAAAGAACTGTAGGGCGCGCACAGAGACCTGCTCTCACTGTGCACATCATGGTCATGGCTTTAAAGGATGTAGTAACAAAGACAAACCTGCCAGCTGCGCAAGCTGCAAATAAATGCAAAAACCAGATGACCACCAAGTAGGTCGCGTTTCATATAACGCATACAAAAGTGCTGTGCAACGCCTAAGATTTAATACTATAAGCATGATGATTAGTCACAATCAAAGGAATTGTAACAGCAACCTACTAATCGCCCACTTCAACATGCAGGGTGCTAAAATAGTCGGATCCGAAATATGTGAAAGCATTTCCACCCACGACATAGATATTCTGTGTATGCAAGAGCCACACTCTGTCAATGGTCAAATCAGCGGCATGCCTTCTACAGCCAGAGTAGCAACAGGATGTTCTGAGAATCCCAAGACTGCAATTAGCATAGTGTTGGCATGGACATGATGAAGTTAACTCAGGCTTGTGATAGCCACTGCGCATGTGTTGAAATTTCATCGGAAGCTGGTTCATTCTACCTACTTTCAATATACGCCCAATATAGTGAACCGATCGAGTACCATCTGTGCAAGATCGAAACGATCTTAGGCGCTTTATCGGGTCAACAAAAAAAGGTAATGATCGTCGGAGACTTCAATGCCAGAAGTAAAATGTGGCATGACCGTTTAACTGATGAAAACGGAAGAAAAGTAGAGGACTTCGTGTCTAGAAATGACCTCTTCATAATGAACTTGCAGGGACACCCAACGACGTTCTCGTCTAATGGGAACTCCAACATTGACCTAACAATAGTCAACGGAGCCTTGCTGGGCTCGATAGTTGGGTGGTGTGTAAGAGAAAATTGGACCTCTAGTGACCATAGAGTCATCACGTTTAAACTATCAAACGCGCCACAGAATGGTCCTCTTGCAAGTAGCAAAACTCCGAGATTTGCCATAAAGATAGCTGATTGGGGTCTATTTGCTAGACACCTGGTCGGCTCTTGGGACAGTGTAGAAGCACTTCCTGAAATTAACTCGATTGACGAAATTGATGATCGTGTGGAGCTGATCACAACGCAGTTAACCAGTGTCTGCAACAACTCAATTCCAAAGAAGAGAGTGGCAAAGAGACGAAATAGTTGGTGGAACTCTAACCTAAGGAAACTTAGATCCTAGATGCACAAGCTCAGAAGAGCATATCAGAAGGAACGGAACCAAATAGCAAAAGAGTTGAAATGGTCTCTCTTTAGAGCGGCAAGGAATAAATACTTCCATGAAGTATTTATAGCTAAGCAAAGTAGTTTCCAAAGGTACGTCACGGAACATGGCAACAATGACCCATGGGGACTTGTATATAAATTTGCCGCCAGCAAAGCAAGACCACCTGAAGTCTTAAACACCATCAGGAAGACAAATAGAGTCGTCACTGATACGTGGCATGACACACGCTTGGAGTTACTAAACTCACTTCTGCCGGACGAAACACCTGACGTTACTGGGCCTCAAGCAGAAATGCGCGAGATCGCTACCGACGATAGTTGGATATCCGATGCTGAAGACCCCCCATTTACGTGGGAGGAGGTCAACAGTGCCCTTACTTGCTTTAAGCGTAACAAGTCTCCCTGACTTGACAACTTGAACGCTGAAATAATCCAACTGGCTTGGCCCATAATAGGGACTTCCATAGTAAAATTATTAAACAGCTGCCTCAAATTTGGCTACTTCCCGAAGGTGTGGAAAAAGGGTGAAATGATTATAATCAGGAAACCTGAGGATAAAGATCCACTTTCTGCGAAGTCTTATAGACCAATCATGCTGCTACCTGTCATGGGGAAACTCTTAGAAAGGCTACTAGCGGTTCGTATCTCTCCAAGAATCGAACAGAGCGGACTATTCTCGGACAAACAATTCGGCTTCCGACGTAGCATGTCTACTGAGGGCGCGATAGTCCGCCTAACAAACACTGTCAAAACCCAAAGTTCAAAATGTGTTATGGGTATTTTCTTGGATATAGCTTGAGCATTTGATAACTTAGCGTGGCCTAGTGTCATTGCAAGTTTATCAGTTTACAATCTACCTGGAAACATCATGAATGTTTTTAAGAGTTACTTTAGCAACCGAACCGCAGAAATTAGAGACAAATATGGTTCAGTAACAAAACAAGTTACAAAAGGATGTCCTCAGGGCTCAATCCTGGGACCCCTAATCTGGAATATCGTGTTTAATACGAGTATGATGAATAAGAGTGTCAAGAGAGGGATGGGGACTGAATCACAAAACACTTGTAATAATATACAAAGGTGTGGCGGAGGCGCTTTTCACGTATGCCGCAGCTGGTTGGTATGACAGGTTAAACTGTCACCACATCAGATCACTAGAAAGTGCTCAGAGGAATATACTGCTAGGAGTAACAAAGGCCTACCGAACCGTATCTGCGGACGCTGTTGTGGTTCTGGCTGGCGTGCTCTCGGTTGATATTCTAATCAAAAAGCGAGCGCTCATGTATCACCTTAGAAGAAGCGCCATGAATGAATCAGGTGACCATATATACATGTCGCAGATAGTGAACAAATTCAATATAGCAACAAAAATGAAATCGAACAAATGGCGATTGACCTGTGGCAAAGAAGATGGAGTGAATCACCAAATGGAATTAGGCATACATTTGCATTCATTCCAGACGTAAAAGATCGTCTAAAAATGAAACTACAACTAACGAGCTCGTTTAGTCAAGTAATCTCTGGACATGGTAAGTTTAAGGCCTACCTCCAGAGATTTAAAATAATAAACCATTGTCGATGTCTATGCGGTTCAGAAGTAGAAGATGTAAACCACCTACTTTTCGAATGTAACGAGGTGGCGGTCAGGTCATTAAAACAAAAGTGGCTTGGTAACTCAAACATACATGAATTATCACTGCCAAAATTACTGAGTGCCGAAGTACTCCCACAGTTTCGGGCATATTGCGCCGAACTGATCAACGTCTTAAAAGAACGTAACAGTGCGCTAGAGTAGACCGGGTAACCGGACGGTACATGTCTCCAAGCGACTAGGGATGGTAACGATACAATTTTTGAATTGTAACGGCTAAACTGTACCTAGCACTATTATCAGCGAACTTGCTAATTTATTAACAATGCAATTATTGCAAAATGAGGCTTGTGACCTGATACATATTTAAAAATTCTTAGTTTAAGGTATGATGTAAATTTTACGGGAATGTTGACCACGACGGATAATTGAATTGAATATTGTCTACCGACATACTTCAACTTCACGATCTTCTTGAATTCGCTTCCAAGTTGACCAAGTTGAATCGCATTCAAACGACGATTTTGCAACGAAGTCATCACAAGAAAGCGGTCATCACGCTGTGTTGTTACACGTGGTGAGCCATATCCTTGTCGCCTTGTTTGTAGCGGCCAGTATTTTGATATCTCTGCTACATTCGACGAACGGAGAATCAGCTCCAATTTAGTTGTCAAGCCACTTTTCTTTGGTTCTGCCCTGCATAAATTGGTGCAACCACTTCAGCGGCTACCTCTGGTATGGTATTCATTTTCTTGTTCCGGATGTAAACGTAATCGATAGAAGACTGTTCAGGCTAAGGCTGGATTCATACTTCTTCGTTCATTCATTGAAACAGTTTTTTTTCGACCAACCATCCCGTGTGAAAAAATGCAGAACGTTATTTTAGGGCAATATGACTGGTCGAAAAAATTGTGTGAATGAATGAACGAAAAAGTATGAATCTGTGGCACTATTCTGGTAATTCCCCTGGAATAGGGAACTGGGGAAAGATTTTATATAGCTTTTATCTATAAATCAGTTTTCCTGGCCTATTGAGAAAAAAAGTTTGATGTAAATATTTATAAATTGGGAATAATTTTTCTATAGCGAAATTATCAGGGAAAGTTATTCCCAATTTTATTTTGTTTTCAAAAAAATTGCCACTAACTTTTTACCTTAGTATGCCAGAAAAAAAAATATTTAAATAGAATTTATATGTAAATTCTTTCCCCAGTTCCCTATTCCTGGAGAATTACCAGAATAGTGCCACTGGCCTAAGCGTTGATATACGAATGATGACAATTCCCTTTAAACTTACCCTTTTATACCCACGTGATATCATTGGTTAGGCGATGATATGATCTTTAACTTGACATACTTTGATATACTTGACAAAACTGTGAGAATTTTTTGCACCCAAGTATATATTGATGACCATCAATTTCTCACTAACATGAATCTGTGTACCAAATGCCGAATCAAAATTTTAAAAATTGAAGCCCTGAGATACTTGAACAAATAACAAGGAATTAAATGGCATGGTTCCTCTCTAAATGTAAGCCTATCAAAAAGTCTCCTCATAAGAATAATTTATTGTAGTCTTTTAAAATAGTTTGGTCTCCAAAAAATAAATCATAAATTGAGCCAAGGCTACCCGAATTAAGAAAAGTTGTATTAGCGTTGGATTTTTTATGATTTTAAACAAGCGTTTTAGGTTCATCGTTTATTTGGGAATATCGCCACAGATAATATAACACGGTTAATTCGTACCGTGCTTTATCGAAACCGTGTTATCCGAAACCTTGAAATAATATAAATAAAGGCAATGTGTACCGTGTTTAGGGTTGGGCGAGGTATAGATTATGCAATGTAATCTACGCGGCTGTCGACGCGTAATCTATTACGTAGATTACATCGCAATTTTTTCATCCTTGACGTCGACAACAAGGACCAACAGGGACTAAATAAGTTTACATTTTGATACTATCGACCGACTCATGCACCAGCCTTAATTAATTCTCATTGTGTATAAAAGAACGCGATTTTATTTTTTTTTTACAACAATCACTGACGTGAGAACATAACGGGTCGTGAGAACATGGTCAATCTAGACCACATCCTCATCTTGCACGGCTAGTATGATGAACACACTTAATATTCCATCACAAATAAAAACCAACAGCCTTGAGCGGTGAATCCATATATTTTTTACCATCCATTTCCATCATCCAATTAGGTTTTATCCCTAATGTACCTGATTCACATTTATATAACTAACTATATTTAAGGAAGAAATAAAGGGTGTTTTTAAGCCTGATAGAACTTGAAATTGTAAAAAATAAAACAAAAAATTAAATTTTTATGAAAAATATACTCTGGCAAATCATCATGAATAGACTCACACTTGAACAACGCTACAAAATTATTGAAATTTACTTTGATAATCAGTTGTCGATTCGCTCAATTTTTAGACGACTTCGTTATTTTTGTGGCACATATAGCCATCCGTCAAACTGTTGGTGCGGTTTACAAACTGGTGGCATGATCGGACTTTATTTCTTCAAAAATGAGGCCGGAGATCGCGTAGGGTTCAATGAAGATCGTTACCGCACCACGATCAATCATTTTTTATTTGAAAATATGGATGACATTGATTCGGACGAGATGTGGTTTCAATAGGATGGCGCTACGTGTCATACGGCGACCACAACCATCGGCTCATTAAAATCAAAATTTGGCGATAAGTCGATTTCGAGAAATGGACGTGTCAACTGACCTCCAAGGTTTTCCATCGTACGGTTTGGATTAAGCCTGCTCGAATTGATCATTTGATAAAAAGGATATTATTAATTTATTTGCCACATACTATATAAGAATAATATATGTATAACGATAATCAGCCAACAAATTATTTCTCATTGTGGCGAGAAAATATTAAAAATGGTAATGGATAAGCTACGAAAAATAAATTTAGTTTTACAGTGTTAAATTTATAACGTTAAAAATAATATTTGCTACGTATTATATTTTGATAGCTAGGTAGTATACTGAAATATTTTAATAAACTATTATACTATCAACTTTGGTTTTCCATCGTAATACTTTAATATTATAATACTATTATACTTGTATACTATGACGATGGAAACCCGGTATAAAATTGGATAAGGATGTTTTTGCTATTTATCATCGGATAAGGTAGGCTTTGCAACAAACCGACATGGATAAGGTTTGTTTTGATTCGAATCTTTAAATAATTAAACAGCTTAAAAACGATATTTTTTTAAATATATTTTAATTCAGTTACTAAGGCAATGTATTCAACATACATATCACATTTTGTAATATGAAATTAAAACTATTTTAAACTTAAAATAAAGTAAGACTCCATTGCACTTTTGAATATCTAATGGTATACTAAATTTTTAGGTCAGTTTCATCTTCATCAGCTGCTTCACATATTTCTTCCTCAATCGGCTGTAAGTCAGTCTCTTCTAGTACATGTTTGTAAAAGGCAAGATCTTCATTTGATTGCCAATTTTCACCGAAGTGTTTTTTGAGTAATTGAGTAAGTACAGCGGTCTGCTGTAATATACAGCTTGGTCAGCCACATATTTGTGCACCCTTAAAGTCGTCATTAGGAATTTTTTTTCTTCTGCGGATCCGTTTCATTTTTTAGTTATTCCTTTGTGGATTGGCAAGTATTGCATATTATATCAGACAATGGGGGTTAAAAACCGATATTAAATTTTCGGTTAAATATGAATCGGATATAACTTTTTTTTTACTTCTTGATCTGAAAAATCAAACATTCGGTAAAGTCTATTAATAGACAGTTCCCCACACATGTACTGTCTTTGTGTTCGCCATCGACAATAATGATTTTCTAAAATCTTAAAGAAATAGAAATATACATATTTAAAAGCCTACTATAAAATAAAATTAAAAGCCTACGGAAAATTGGACTACCTGAAATCACTTAACAAATCCGATAATAGCTTCTCGTTTTTCGAGGAATTAATTAGAGATGCGATTACATCCACGATTTTCTACTGGTGCCGTATTTTGCTCGAAGTGTCTTTTTTTACCCCTTTTATTCGCACCTTCATATCCCCAAAATATTTGCAAAGCTGGTTTGACATATTCTAATGAATTTTGAATTTAGATATTGCACACTAAATTTTTTAGGGGGCCCACCTACACCTCGTCGTCGTTTTGGTACACTTATGATCATTGTCAAAATACAATTTTCATCGGTGGTGTTAAGTGTATTTCCATACAAAATTCCTCTACAAAACGCAATTTTCGATTTTCCGATTTTTTTTTGATTTTTCGGTTTTCCTTTGGGTTCCGATTTTTTTCGAGTTTGCGGATTTTCCTTTGAGTTTTTCCGAATTTTCTTTTTTTTTCTAAGCAGTCACTGTATTGAGGCGGACAATGCACAAAAAGAAGCATTCAAATTGGTCGTGTCATTCTCGAGTTTTTCCGAGACTAACGCAAGGCAATTGATTTTTATTTAGATAGATAGATGGAGAAAATAAATAGATTGGATAAAAAACAAAGTAGTAGTTTCGATGTAGCCTTCGGTGGGATTCGAATCCAGTACCTCCCAACTCAATTGCCGAAGACCACCTGTCTCATAAAAAATGTACACACAAAATTCATATGAAAATGGCTTTTTATTCGATTTTTCGGGTTTTTAGACTTTTCCGGTGAATTTTTTCAAAATTTTATTTCGTAAGAACCATCTCCTGGCAATTGCAAACACAATAAAAAAAGATTGAGCCAAATCGGTTCAGCCGTTCTCAACTGATGCGCGCACATACATTTTTTGCACCATTTTTATAGATACATATATTATATATTGTCTGCTATGTGTTCCTATACAGCGTTTGCACACTCCTACGAGCTCCTCAATATTGTCACATTCGATGATACATGCTTTGCCATTTGATGCTGCTGCACCTTTTGGATGCCACGAATCGGAGCCTGTGAAGTAGTACTTGTTATCGTAGTACATAACTCACAATGACTTCGATTCAGCTATCAGAATGCCTTCCATGGAGAAAGACTGGTTATACATGATGAAGTCTCTCTTGATGGACATCAAAGTTGCGTACCAGTAGGTAACCACTTCGATCAATTGGTTCCACATGGATTTTCATTTGTATCGATGCGAATTTTCTGATATTTTCTATCACCCTCAATCATATTATGTTTCAGTGTGTTTATTTTCCAAGATCTTGGTGGAAGAATGGACGCTCGCGTAATGTTTGTCAATACCATAGCACAGCACTGAATACCTGCGTAGCCTGATATGAAGACTTCTTGCATTCCATGATGCTCTCAATATTCGACCAGTTTCACTAATTCGCATGTATTGATTTATATCTTGCTCTTTTGATGGTTCTGGCTCAGCTTTTATCAATTATGACATCTTTGTACAGCGGGTTATTTTCAATCAGCCATAGCAATGCACTGATGATTCTTTAGAGGTTTTCCAATCGCTCAGTGACAACCAGTATACCACTATTGCTCGAAGATCTGGGCAACATTGCTGGACGTTTCTCAGTTACTTCAAAGATGTCTTGAGCAAAGAGCACTGCTTGACCCCGGAATACATATTATCCAAAGAGTCAAGTGAATTTCGCCACTTTGACGAATGTTTGGATTCGTGCTAGGATACGTTGTTCAGCCTGTGATAACACTCGAATAACATTAGGACTTGCATTGGGATTGAGATTATTCCAATATATGCTTTCGTTGGAGGTGCATCCTTGTTGCTTGTGAGATGTGTCTTGCATTGATGGCACAAGGCTAGCTGTTGTTTGCAAGACAATTCAGCAGGCAAGTATGGAGCTGTTATTATGCTGACATTCCACTTGGCGACTTGATTTGGATAGCATTACTTTGTACACACTTCGCATAGATGATATTGCAGAAGGTGTTGATGGCTTGTTTAAATGCTTCGATGCTTGCATTAAACACTGCAAGTCAGTACTTGTCTTTTTCCAAATGAGCTTCACGTTGTTCAGGTGTTTCAGCGGCTCTAACTTGTGAGTGACGTTGTTTGTCATGTTCCAATCGAGCTTCACGTTGCTCTGATGTTTCCGATGCACGAACTTGTGACACGTGTTGGCGGTATTTGTCAAAGCGTGTCTTGTTGATCAATTGATTCATTTTTGCTATAGCTAGCATTTTCCTGATCTTCATTCGCTAGCATTTCTAGACGCTTTTCTTTCTTTTTATCCAAACGCCTTTTCCGTTGCGTTGAAGTTTCCTTCGACCGCACTGTGCTGCTTCTCGCTTTCTACTTCCTTCCTTTCCACTACCCTCAGAGTTTGTTTGTTTGTTTTGTTCATGTTTGATCCCACGAGTATAGGGTTTGTGAAATTCCACTTCTTGAGTGACCCAGTTAAAGGAGCAAGAGCTCCTATAAACTATTAGAATTTTATTTTCCAAATAAATCGTTCAGTAAAATATTTTTTTTTAAACTAAATTATTTAATTTGAATATTCTTACTACTAAAATGTATAATAAAATGAAACAAAACTCAAAAAAGAAACTAAGGCGGCCATTGGGATTGAACTTTAATTCCGCCATTTCTTAACGAATTAAGAAAATTTTTTTGATAGGGAAATATTGATCAGTTATTTTAAAGTAAGTTTTGGACAAAATTCTAGGATCTGTTCGGGCCGGACTAAACTTGACCATTTCAAAACTAGTCCTTATGAAAAATGTTATCTGTACATTTTACAAGACAAATAAATTTTAAACTGGAAGGAACTCGGTTATTTCTTAATTAAATTTTGGAAAATTTGCATCGCATACAGGGACAATTCGGAAAAAATTTATGCATAAGAATTTTCATTATAATTTTAAGATTTTCTGCGGCCATATAAAATATTTTCAGTTTTTGGCCCATATCTCAAAAACTTCCACTAGTAACCAATACTTTCTGTTGTTTTTCTAATAGCTTAGGTGTTTTTTCTAATAGTTATTCCATGTAGTTCAGTATGACCTAATTTAAATTACATTGAAAATTATAATCAATAAATTTTGCCCGAATTATCCCAGTTTGACATGCTAATTTTACAATTATTAATTAAGAGATAGCCGAGTTCCAGTTTAAAATCTATTTAAATCGTGTAGAATGTACAGATACCATTTTTTCATCTAAAATTTATATTTCAATCAAAAATCAGTTATGAAATAGCCAAGTTTAGTCCAGCATGAACAGATCCTAGAATTCTGTCTAAAACTTACTTTAAAATTCCTGATCAATACTACTATCCAAATTTCATCGAAATTCGTTACAACACGGTCGAAAGATGGAATATTGTTAAATTTCAAGATTTCATTTACCGAGTTCCTTTACTTCAGAGGTCAGTTAATTTCACATTTTAAGGATCACTTTTAAAATTTTATTCCGCTGGGATAAATAGTGCTGCCACTTGCGACGAGTATCGTAATCTCTTATTTTCCGCTGTAAAATTTTCGCTATCTTATACAGCATGAAAATTAAATAAAACTTTTAAAATCATTTGGTGGCCCTTTGCGAAAACTAAGCGATTTCACTCCGGGCCGTGAACATTATAATGTGTATTCGGTTCGGTTCTGTGTACTTTTACACCACTCGTATAGAAAAAGATACAATAACTTGGTTTGTTTCTAGTAAATATTTCCAATCGATCATAAGGCGGCACACTTAGCACATCTACGTCATTTATCATATTAATTCGTACAATAATGGAAAACAATTAAATGGCGTACAACAATATAACAATAAAATTAATTCACTCGATTATACGTAGTGACGGTTTAATTTACCAATCGTACACGAAAAAAAATATATGTTGATAGACATGAAAGGGACCTAATTTAATAATAGGTATTTATACACGTAGAATATTTCCTTTTTTAGAAGGGTTAAAAACAAATTGGTTTTTCACAAATTTTTCTTTAATTTCTTTAATTATTATTTTGTTAAGATTATTTGATTGATTACTTATTACGATGTGTATGGGAAACAAACTGTATGTATTTCAAACATCATTATTAGGTATTTGCGGCTTGATTTTGTTTGGAAAATATAAAAAAGGATTAAATTACATTTTTTTTTCTATGTATAGAAATTTAGTTAATTTATTTTATGATGTGTTCATTTATTTTGTTAGGGTAAGTTAATAGGGCATTTATGCGTAGCGAGCGATTCCTCTATAGAGCATATGAATGCAACACAGTTCAATTGTTTTTAATTAAATCATTTAAATTCGAATTATTTGTTTGCCTCTTTAATACTCGTAATATACAACTTGCGAAAATACTTAACTTCCTTTGAAGTAGGTACTCTGACAAACATCTGCTTTTGTTTAGAATTTAACAATTACTCAGAATAACGTGCATTATGTGTGTTGCTGTATCATCCATATTTTTTTTTTTGTTCAAAAGTATTGTTTGAGTTTATTATATTAAATCGTGCTAATTTGCGGTATTCATACTCAGATCGCTAATTAAGAAATGTGTATATGAAAAGCAAAAAGGATGTAAATAACCCTTGCCCGGCGGCTAACGTCCTTGTCTAATATTTTTTGGCGGAAACATTAAATGGTTAATTGCATAACTCACAAAAAGTTTAGTATTTATTAAGCACTAACTGAGCCAAGCTAAAGTATGAGATTTTCTTTATTTAATTGGCTGGAACCCACAGCCAAGTAAAATTTTTTCGAATTGTTGATTGTGCAAAAGTTATTCCACTTTAAGTTTTTTTTAGTGAAATCGCATGTGCACCCACCAACAAATTAATTTAAAGATAATTAAGAGTTCTTTTGTTAAACTTTTAATGCGATCTAGAATAATATGCCTTTCCAATAAAATCATTTTTAGAAGCTTTACTAGCTATTTCGGTGAAAAAAACAGAAAAAATCAAACAACTCAATTCGATTCTCAATAGACGATTGAGTTGAGTTCCATTGATTCCATTCACTTTTTTGTCGAATTCGACACTTATATGTTGAAAAGTGAATTAAATTGCGATGCAAACTCAGGTATCTATCAAAAATAGAGATGCGCGTGAAATATTTACTAAATCTATCCTAAGTGTAAAATTTTTTTAGGAATGGTTTAGGAAAAATTTCACACTCCTACAGACAGCCGTGAAATATTTCCTAACGAAATCCTATGTATACTAGTGTTAGTGAAAATAGTCTTAAAAGCGAACATTTAGGCGAGAAGATATTTTAGAGAAACTCCTATTTTAAAAAATATGGAAATTAGCTGATACAAACGAATTAAAAAATTTAAATTAAATTTAAACATAAAAAACATTTACAACTAAACTCTGCTGGAAATTTTGCCAAGTACTCATCGATTCCACTATGTTTCTATGGTAGCCGTATAAAATATCAATTTAATTTTTTGACCATCCACCATCAACTTTACTTTTTACCAATATAATAATTTTATTGAATCATCAAACACGATCTAATTACAAATGGGGAAATAAAATATGGTGATGGTGAAAGAGAAGATCTAAAGTAAAAGTTCACTCAGATATGCTAAACGATAGTAATTTAGATAGAATTTACACTCCTTTTCCAGATAAGAACAGATTCAATACTGTAGAAAGATATATTAAATGCCAATGTCCATGTTAATTTTCAGAATTTTGTCATAGTTCTGGCATGGGCAAATATTGCCCCGAAACATGTGAGTTATAATTTACAGTATTTTTGCCATACAAACGATTACTAATCGAGATTATCGGGGCCATATTTGCCCATGCCAGAACTATGACAAAATTCTGAAAATTAACATGGACATTGGCATTTGATATATCTTTCTGGAAAACATAACGGTATCGATGAGAACCGGGCAAAATCTCGATCAGTAATCGTTTGAATGGCAAAATACTGTAAATTATAACTCACACGTTTCGGGGTCATATTTGCCCCTGCCAGAACTATGACAAAATTCTGAAAATTAACATGGACATTGGCATTTGATATATCTTTCTGGAAAACATAATGGGGTCGATGAGAACCGGGCAAAATCTCAATTAGTAATCGTTTGAATGGCAAAAATACTGTAAATTATAACTCACGCGTTTCGGGGCCATATTTGCCCATGCCAGAACTATGACAAAATTCTGAAAATTAACATGGACATTGGAATTTGATATATCTTTCTGGAAAATATAACGGGATCGATGAGAACCGGGCAAAATCTCGATTAGTAATCGTTTGAATGGCAAAAATACTGTAAATTATAACTCTCACGTTTCGGGGCCATATTTGCCCATGCCAGAACTATGACAAAATTCTGAAAATTAACATGGACATTGGCATTTGATATATCTTTCTGGAAAACATAACGGGATCGATGAGAACCGGGCAAAATCTCGATTAGTAATCGTTTGAATGGCAAAAATACTGTAAATTATAACTCTCACGTTTCGGGGCCATATTTGCCCATGCCAGAACTATGACAAAATTCTGAAAATTAACATGGACATTGGCATTTGATATATCTTTCTGGAAAACATAACGGGATCGATGAGAACCGGGCAAAACTTCGATTAGTAATCGTTTGAATGGCAAAAATACTGTAAATTATAACTCACACGTTTCGGGGTCGTATTTGCCCATGCCAGAACTATGACAAAATTCTGAAAATTAACATGGACATTGGCATTTGATATATCTTTCTGGAAAACATAACGGGATCGATGAGAACCGGGCAAAATCTCAATTAGTAATCGTTTGAATGGCAAAAATACTGTAAATTATAACTCACACGTTTCGAGGTCGTATTTGCCCATGCCAGAACTATGACAAAATTCTGAAAATTAACATGGACATTGGCATTTGATATATCTTTCTGGAAAACATAACGGGATCGATGAGAACCGGGCAAAACCTCGATTAGTAATCGTTTGAATGGCAAAAATACTGTAAATTATAACTTACACGTTTCGGGGTCGTATTTGCCCATGCCAGAACTATGACAAAATTCTGAAAATTAACATGGACATTGGCATTTGATATATCTTTCTGGAAAACATAACGGGATCGATGAGAACCGGGCAAAACCTCGATTAGTAATCGTTTGATTGGCAAAAATACTGTAAATTATAACTCACACGTTTCGGGGTCATATTTGCCCATGCCAGAACTATGACAAAATTCTGAAAATTAACATGGACATTGGCATTTGATATATCTTTCTGGAAAACATAACGGGATCGATGAGAACTGGGCAAAACCTCGATTAGTAATCGTTTGAATGGCAAAAATACTGTAAATTATAACTTACACGTTTCGGGGTCGTATTTGCCCATGCCAGAACTATGACAAAATTCTGAAAATTAACATGGACATTGACATTTGATATATCTTTCTGGAAAACATAACGGGATCGATGAGAACCGGGCAAAATCTCGATTAGTAATCGTTTGAATGGCAAAAATATTGTAAATTATAACTCACACGTTTCGGGGCCATATTTGCCCATGCCAGAACTATGACAAAATTCTTAAAATCATTACGTTTATTGGATTTTAGTATCATAAATGTCTGGCGAGATTGATGAGCAATTTTTTAATTTTTGACTAGTGTTATTATGAAATCTAAAAATTCAACAAACTTTAATTTAATTTTAAGTTTATGTTGTTACGATATACTCGTATAGCATAATGTTTTTATATCACATTATTAATTGTTTTATAATTAATGGTATTTTAAACATATTGGTACGTTAGAATTTGGAGATATACGTATTGAAAATTTACAATATGTTTACTTTATGGTGGAATTTTCTAAACAATTTTAAAAAATTATTTACGCCTAAATGTTTGTGTTTTGTGTATATCCACTAATACACACACACAATTTTTACTTAGGATTTTTTTAGTAAATATTTCACGTCAGTAAATAGAGTTGTTTTTTGGACTTTTTCTCTCAGTGTGGAAATGAATTTGAGTTAGCTGGAATTCAAAAGAGTTCAATGTATTTTATTCGAGTTAAATTAAATCGAATACAGACGCAAATCAATACATTTTTTCGGAGTTATTATCACAGATCCGACATTTAGCATCATGTTATGCGGTGGTATTCCCGACAAATCAAGCGTATTCAAAGACTCGGTCGGGTAGTTGGTTCCCTCGTCTTGATTGGTCACACAATCAACGGATTTGTAACAATTAGTTTCGGTTTTCTGAATTTTCTGACTTTTCCTGGCAACTGTAAACACAACAAAAGAAGATTGAGGAAAATCGGTTCACTCGTTTTCAACTGAAAAACATCATTTTTCGATTTTCCGACTTTTCCGTTGGATTTTCTCAAAATTTTCTTCCCTAAGGATTATCTCCTGGCAATTGCGAACATAACGAAAGAAGATTGAGAAAAATTGGTTCAGCCGTTATCAAATGAAACACATGATTTTTCGATTTTCCGAATTTTCCGACTTTTCCGGTGGATTTTCCCAAAATTTTCTTTCGTTCGAACCCTCTCCTGGTAATTGCGAATACAAAGAAAAATTGAGCCAAATCGGTTCTGCCGTTCTCAACTGATACATGATACGCGCACGTACATTTTTTACACCTTTTTTATATATTTAGATTATCGTCGGTCAAATAAAAACAATAGTTTTGTAAAGTCTTTTTGTTTTTCAAAATTTTCGTTGAGGTTTAAGTGACGCCAGCGGGAAACCAATGTACTACAGAAAGTTGACCCACTATCAAAAAAATATGTGACACTAATACAGATTTTGAAATGGTTTCACACACCGAGTAATAACCGCGTATTCACAACAAAATGTTTTTATCAATTTTTTCACAAAGTTAGTCGCTTTTATTTAAAAATGCGTTTAACTAAATGTTGAGTTCTAAACCAGACGCTTTGTCAGAAATAAAACAAAATAACTGAATAAATAGTAAACTAAAGTATACCAATCTTTTTAGGCAAATCTAGTAGCCCGAATTAAACAAAATTTTGGGTATAAAAAGAAAAGCATTTTGTATTTCATATCAGTTGTTCCATATATAGTTAGATACTCGAACGTTTATGATTAAAATGTTAATAAGCCATGTGGCTTATTCCTACTGCGAATATACAGAATTGTATTTCATAGATGGTTTATGTAAAGGCAACGCCCGAGTTTCAGCAAGAGAATACCAGATACTATATCCAAATGGGAACGCTTTCCCGATTACAGAGTATTTCAAAACGTACATCAAATGTACATTGAAGGCGACGTTCCTGGTCACCGGAGATGAGATGGAACAGCCTATCAACTTGGTATAGACAAACATATAATAGTTGGAATGATGACAAACGACCTATCTATTAATGTTTGTTGTTTATCAAGACGTTCGGGAGTACCACGGTCCACGTTGCATCGTATTTTAAAAAAGAAATGGCCATGAAAAATGATGCAATTTTGGCAAGAAATGCTGCGTCAATGCCAAGAAAATTCGCAGTTTTAACATCATTTTATGGAGTGACGAAACATGTTTTAAAAGGGGATATTCAATATCCATAATTCAGTTTACAACAAAACGACTTGGATGAATTCCTTGATGACAAAAGACATGTCCTGAAAGGCATAAACACGTGAAAATATGTGGCAGCAGCATGATAGAGTTCCCCATCACTATTCTACTAGTAGTGAGCCAATACCTCAACGTAAAGTATCGAAACCGATGGATCGAAACCGATGGATGACTACCGTGGTCTCTTGATTTAAATCCTTTAGACCTCATTCTGTGGGATTATTATAAAGAGCTGGTTTATGCAAGAGTCAACCAGCCCGAGCATGAGATGCGGCCACGTATAATCGAAGTGTCAAATATTATTAAAAATAACGAACGTGCGTTTCGACGGATTAAACAACATTTTAACGGCGATTCTGATTATGTATTTTGGAAAATGGTGGACACTTCGAACACTTATTATAAAGAGTTTTCCAATAATAGGTTTCATTTTGAATTACCTACTATTTGGGCAGCTGTCAATTTTGAAGCTGTCATCTTTTGACATTTGACATGTAAAAACTACGCCATTACTAAAAATGGTACGATACACGCTTCAACAATGCATTGAAATTGTTAAAATTCACTACAAAAATGGTGAAAATTTTGCAGTCACAGTTCGCAAAACTAAAGCACTTTTCTTTCTCGTCCGGAAATAGTGAAACTGGTGGAAAAATTTGAGCTGTTGCGAAAAGTTAGTGATGTGAAAAATCGAAACCTTGTGCGTTGCGCAAGAACAACTGAGAATACTGCTGATGTACAACGTAGTGTTGGCGAAATCCCAGGTTTGTCAATTCCTGGTCGATCTTTGGAATTAGACATTCCACAAACGACATTACACCGTATTTTGCATAAAGACTTAGGCCTTAAGGCTTCTAAAGTTCAGTTTTCACAAGAACTCAAGTCGGTCGATCACCATAAACGTCGTATCTTCGCTGATTGGATCCGAATTTTCATCGAAAAATCATCTTCAATGATGAGGGCCAATATTTTCTCCTTGGAGGTTACGTAAATAAGCAGAATTGTCAGATTTGTTTTTGGGCTGGCGGTGTGATTGGAACGTACTTATTCGAAAATGAGGCTGGTGCAACTCTTACGGTGAATGAATTGTGCTACCGAGCTATGATTAATGTGTTTTTATGGTCGCAATTGGTAGATATTGATGTGGGCGACGTTTATTTTCAGCAAGACGGCGCTACGTGTAACACAAGCAATGAAACAATCTCAATTTTGCAAGAAAAGTTTCCTGTCCATGTTATTTCTCGAAGCGGTGATCACAGGTGGCCACCGAGATCTTGTAATTTAACACCTTTAGACTTTTTTCTTTGGGGCCACGTGAAAGATATGGTTTATGATAATGCTCCACAATCGATTCAAGACCTTAAAGATTGAGTTCGTAAAATTATCAAGGACATACAGCCGCAAATGTGCGAATTGGTCATGGAAAATTTCATGAAAAGGATATGGTGCTGCAAGCGTAGGCGTGGCGGCCATTTGGCTGATATCGTTTTCAAATGTTAATGGCATACCTATCTTTTTACAATGAAATAAACATTCATTGATTTCTCTTAATGAAACCTCTTATTGGAAAACCCTTTAATATTTAAAATTAATAAAAAAAAAATTATTTTATTCATTTTGTTTTATTTCTAACCAAGCATCAATTTTTGGATCTCGAAATTTTGTTTAGCGCATTTTTTATAAAACACGACTTACTTAACAACATGGCATGCATCATTGAGTGCTATACCATTGAGGAACTGGTTCATCTAGCCAGATGCAGATTCACGGAACACTCCATTCGTGATTTATTACGTATAAAAGAGAAGTCATGCTGAAGAACGACTATTTAAGACAGTTACACCCAGAACAAGCTATAGCGCCAGTAATTAATCTGAGAAAGTTCCCGATGATACAGTCCAGACATTTGTCATGCCTCCCTTTGACTACGAACAATCTGAGAATATGAATGAGATTAGGCACAAGAATAATATCGCGACAATATCGGGAACCTGAACCAAAAGAAAGCAAAGAAAGAGTTGGACAACTTATGATGTATCCTTGGAAGAGATACTCGATTTTAACGAACGGACTATCTGTTACATGTCCTTGATGGTAGAATTCAAGCGAATTCAATCAACTGTTTCTGCACTGTACATAAAGTTACTGGTGCTGATGGGATGTAACTTTTGCTTACAAAATTTGACTGAATAAGCATCATAATGAAAAACCCCTCGGACCACCAACGTGGTTAAGTACGTTGAGCTGCAACGACATTAACTGGCAAGATATACGTAAGGAGCTGCTCATTGATAATGGTCGACATGAAAAGAATCCTAGCAATATCAGCGTAGATTGAGGTCTATCCAGTAGTATAGTCAGTCGACATTTTGCGAAGAAATGCAATGCTCTTATGACACTGTTGAAGGAGAATAGAGATTCTTGGCGACGAATTTAAGAATCTCTGGTGGCAAGTTAAATTTTAGAACAGTGGCAGCATTGTGTTGTTGATCATTCTCAATCCAATACATAAGGGAAATAATTTTAGTGATGATGTGATCTCATGCTATTTTCCAATGAAAGCGGATAAAGCGAAACAAAATGCATAGACATACGCACACTTGCTAAGAACAACTTGGGTGTGCCATTTTACTCACCTCACCAGCCATGCCAACAAACCCACATTGTTTCCCAGACTATAGATCATTTTGTCCGTAATAATGGACGAGTTAGATCAACAACTACCGTCGCCTACTTCTGGAGTTATAGGATGAAAATCATGATATCTAGAATGAGACAATCGTAAAGTACATTTCCAAGAACAGTGAGTGTAAATCACCAACTAAGGTGAATGAAAGTATCGTTCAGGCCATCAGGTAAATTCGTTGAGAACTAGCATAATATCTCTCGAAAACCATAGGACAACAATAAGAGTGTCGATGCTCATGAGTGGAGCAACCGCACCCTAGGAGAAAAATGTTTCACTCTCACGGATAATTGTAGAATGATGTTCGACAATGTTCCTCCAGTAGTTAAAGTACCATACTTCATTATAAGGATCCGTAAAGTTATTACTACAGTTTTCTCTTGCTGTACCTACCCTATATGAAAAGCAATACAACAGCGCTAGAGAGGAGTTGTTTGCTCGTGAAGTTCAACTGATTGAGAATTATAAATACATGTGGACTATCAGAGAGATAGAACAGTAGCTAGATATTGCTTTCATTCAAGCTCATGCATCCAACATTCTTAAACAACCATAGGATCCCGTAGAGGCGGAACTCGAGAAAGAAAAAGGAGAGCTTGTGCAGTAATAAATGTGAAGCAATGAAAGCTCTCTGATTAGGAACGCTCAGCATAGAGAACCAATTGAATGGTAGTGCCATCCGCATTAGACTGTTCGTGCATGGGAGAGCAGAAGTCGTTAATACTCGGAAGAATCCAGTTAACGCCACTTTGGAAGACAAGCCATTAAGATAGATCGTAATCCGTTCCATGGACCCTCCTTATCATGTGTGGCTTAGGTATTAACATATATAACCATATTAACTTAATTAAAGCACAATTTGATGAACATTCTCTAACCTAAATTCGCTATATATATTTAAATTCGTAGTTCTTAATAAATCGGCATCTTTAATCGCATTGTTACACCATTAGCTGTGGTAATCTGATCGCACATACCTATAAAATGTTAATAATTCATCCGCATTTACGAAAGACAATGAGTTTACAAAACGTGCGGCACAAACGTTTGTAAATTAAAAAATTAACGATGTGAAATATGAGAATGAGATGAGGAAATCTTATACGCCAGGTAATTTTAATTTATACGCAAATTGGTATAATTGTATATTGTTGTTGTATATCCAAAACTGTTTGGTACATTAATTTTAATGAAATGTCGTAATTAGATCCTGATTAACGACAAAATTTAATTCGACTTTAAATTTACGTTATAAATTTTTATAAGCACACAAGATTGTTAAATATTGTTAATCTTGTCATGTTATTGACAGCCCCTTATTGACCCCCTAATACTAAAAAAAAAATCCTTTTTTATATGTTGAAGTATGTGTAAGTGTAGAGATATTCATCTTAAATTTTATATTTAATTTTGTAACATATTCGAAGTGCTCATCTAGATAATATTATATTATGATGTCAGGACATGTTACTTCAATTTGTGATGATCCATTTTGTAATAAAGAGCGAGATCGACATTAGAAAAATACAGATTAGATAAAATACACGACGAGTACCTATACTCATCATAAGATTATATCATGGGAGATAAGAAGGTACGAGTATATGTTTTGTTCTGAATTGATTTATTTTTTGTTATTTTAATGGATTACTAATGATGTGTTCCTTTCTCTAATTTTTTGTTGTTGTTAACAGTTTTGATCCAGGTGAGATAAAACCTTGTAACAAAAACGGTTAAGTGGTTTATTAATCTATTATTGTAGTTTCGTAACAATTAATTTGTTATTTGTGTATTTAAGGGAGAAAGGTTTTTAATATGACAGCAAGCAACCAGGAATTAATTAAATACAGTACCACACTGTCAGTTCAAAATTCCTACTATATTTTAATAAGCGCCTGTTTCCTTTACATTAAGCTATAAGCAACATAACGACTTTTATTTAACAAACAATTCTCATCAAAAGACAGCATTGGTTCCTAAAATGTGAATTTCGTGTAATACAGTTATATTCCAATACCTGTTAGAGATTCTTCTAGAATCTACAACGGTTGCCCCTAGACAACGTTGGCAAGAATGAATCCAAGATCATTCTTGAATAAAGTTCTTGTTCCGATAAAATACCCGTTAGGGTTGTCATTTACCATATATTGTAGTACTTAGCAGAGTTAGAAACGCAGCACTTTGCCGTTGTTGATCAGTGTTGTGCTGTATTTTCTACACCGCGTAGTAAATTAATATTCTACATGTGTAGGCAATGTATATAGGGAATTAAAAATTGGCGTCGATAATGTAGAGAATGTATAGAAAATATATTGACAATGTCGAAAATTATTTTTTAACTTAGCAATCAGCAATGGAATTATTTCAAGATAGAGAGCTCCATTCTTCATTTGAAAAATTTGAACCCGTGATTTTATATGGAAATGTGTTACTAAATTACGCTCGGTAAACGGAATAATCGGAAAAATAGTAATTTCTTATGTAGTTTTAGGAGAATTTGGAAAAAATATTAAAACGACAAACACTTGTTGTAAAAAGTAGACCTTTAAGCAATTATGTTTTCAAACCAGACACAAAGCTGTTGAACTGTTAATGTACTACAACAAACAACAGCAGAACTACATAATAAAACGTAAAATCATCTAATCCTAATAATCGCGAAAATTTGACCTGCAAGCCTTTGGTCAGGGAATTATTTTAATATATCAGGAAATTAACTTAAGTGAAAAAAATGGAAATGGTGAATCTCTCAGGCAAATATAAATTTTTGTTAGCCAGTAAAAAAAGAATATCGCCGATATTTAAAAACCCACACCTTGTATCTCCTGTCGCACAACACTATTTTTAATCTGGTAAATCAGTGCACCTAGATACTAATGGCTTTCTTGTTTTAAAACTGTTGCGGCTCCAATCTTGGGTTGTAGGTAGCAATAAGATCAAATAAATGATTAAATTTTTTTCTATAATTTTTTTTTTAATCGCGGTGATAAAAGCAGTAAATTCTACAAAGACATCAATTGAAAACTATATTATAAGAAGTTGGTATAAGAAAACCTTTATATGTCAAGTACTTTTACGTACCTTATTGCCCTCTACAGTTCAAGAAAGAAACTGCAGACATAAATTTGATGCCGTATCAAACAGTACTGGCTGGTGCTGGAAGAGCATTGGCCCAAACAACACAAGCAATTTATAAATATTGGGGAATTTGTGTGGCTGAAGCGTAAACAATTGGCATTGGGCAACACTAAATCGGTTGTATCGCACCTTATTAAAGTTAGCCGAAAGTTTGCAGCCGAAAGATAATGCAGATAATGTCTTGAATACAGCAAAATCAGTCATGAACTCGAATTTAGGATCGGGGTATATCATTCGGGTGAAGGGAAAATTATTTCAGGTTATAGGAATTTAAAAATCGATAGGAGCGAGGGTATAAAGAGAGTTTAACTTTCAGCTGATATAGTCAAGACACTATCTGCATTATCTTTCGGCTGGGAACGTTCGGCTAACTTTAACAAGGTCCGAAACTGTTCAGCGGGAAAATAGTGCCGATAATGCAGATTGTGTCTTTGCTATATTTAAAAAAAAACAAATCCGATTAAGTTGATCAATGTAACTGAGCTGAAAACTTACCAGCCGCTATTTTTCAACCGAACAATTTTTCGTTTGGGAGATACCCGGGGGTATATTATGAAACGATTATTCGATTACGGAAAATTCGATTCGCGTCGTCATTTGGTATTAAGATTTTTATTTCTATCGCATAATTCAAATTCGGCAAATTCGCCGAATTAAACGAAAATATGACGTCAAAATCTGACTGGTCTAGGTGGCGAATGTCAATGTTTTTTTAAAATAATATTTTTTTATCGTGTAAATAAATTCGTTCGTGTATTTTTATATTTTTTAATTATGCAATTATAATTATTGTTTTTAAATATCAATAGATATATTTACCAAAATGCAAATTGTAAAATAATTTATTTTAATAATATATAAAATTGATTTGACAGGTCCAAAATAAATGGACGATTCGCTTTGTTTCATAATAACAATATTCGAAGCGTATTGAATTTTTAGATATCGAATTTTTCGAAAGCGAATGATGTTTCATAATACCCTTCCAGGAATGCTACATGGAAATATTGGATTAACGTAAATTCGCATTAATACCACCACAGTCATTTGATAGGCCTTAAACCCTGGGAATTCATTGAACGATCCGGCGCTCTAGTTTAATCTAAATCCGCATTGATGCGATTATGGTTATTTGATAGGCCTTCATGCCTGCTAACAACAGACTGATTTTGAAGAAATTATGATAGGGATACGGGGGTGTAATTTGACAAGATTTCGTTAGTTCATGCCACTATGGCCAATTTGCAAGAAATTGAACTATCGAAATTTTGTCAAATTGCACCCCCGTACCACCATCAATATTGCTTCACAATTTGACTAGAGTAAACATACCAAATCATAAATTTAAACTTTTATTTTTAATATGAAGTTAAAGCAATCAATAAATTTTATTACACGTGAAAAACAATTCTGCATAAATATCGGATGGTAACTTTCGGCTGAAAAATATAGATCAACATTGATGATTTTGTTTATTTTTCGCTATCAAACCAAAGACACTATCTGCATTATCATTTTTTTCGGCTGACAGCTTTCGGCTAACTTTAATAGTATATCTACCGCCCGTGCCGGATGGATACAGTATTTGTTTCGAAGATATATGTTCTCGTTCAGTTACCGTTATGATTATCGATGAAACGCATGAAAGGACATAACCAACATTTTATTTAGTTTTAAGAAGAACTTCTGATCAGAGTACAGATTTTGTTCGAAAACAGAGACTTGAGAGTTGGGAGTTTTGTTGGCTGTTTCTCTAACCTACTAGACTCATAAAATTAATATTAATGTTGATTGCTGTAAATAATAATTAAATTTTATATTAACATCTAGTGTGCGTATGAAATAACTGAAAAACTCCCAACTCTCAAGTCGCGGTTTTCGAACAAAATTCGTGTGCAGAACTGTAATGATTATTCTTAAAAGTAACAACGCTTGCTGCAGAAGAATTCGTTGGCGCTATTTCCCGCGGATTCCACGCCGTTGGCTGTATAGTATCGATACAAATAACGTTTCAGGATCGTGTTAAACTTTTGTTATCAAAGTTGCGAGAGCTAATGTACTAATTAATGTACGCTAATTTTCTGTCCGTAATGCAAATTACGCAAAATGCTGCCTCAAATCAAGTATGCCAATTTATAAATAAATATGCGAGAAATAAATTTTAACTCCACCACATACTAACTAACAGCGTTACCATTCGAAAAAATAAAAATGTATCCAATTATTTAAAAAAATGTATCCAAATGTATCCAATTTTTTTTAAAATAAAACATTATAATTCCTTTGTTTTTTACTCAGGTATAATATTTATATTAACATACGTATAATATTTAAATTCGTGGCATCACAATTTTTGCATTTGGTAAACTGTACGATCACATTTGTTTACATTATTAACTAAAATAACATTCGGCGCTTTCAAATACCTTATCATGATTAGTGAAATCATCGCCAATTTTTTTTTGAAAATTTCATAGTGCTAGCCATTTTGATAACGTTGGCTTCCATTTTACACAACATGTTCCCAACTGTTTGGTGGTCTGACAGCGCACATTCTTTCATAAGAATAAATTGTAAATCACAATAAACCAAAAAAATAAATATAAAATTTCATTGTTGTAAAAAAAAGATAATTATAGATAATAAAATTAATATAGCTTCTGGGCGCGATATCCAAACCTCACTCGATTTATTTGAACTGACCGATTTTTCTCCCTCTTCTAATAATAACTCTTTGGCTGCCAAAATTGCCCCGTTGCATTGCTTCACGCTTCAAAATAAGTCATAATAGATTTTTTATTGCTAATTTAAAACCTTATTTTATATTTAAACACGAATTTTTTTTTGTATTGTTTTATTCTGCTCTCTCGAAACTTCACGGAAAATTTTTTTGTTGGAAAATGAGTCGCAATTTAAACCGGTTTTATAGGTAAACGGGGAAAGAAACGAAAAAGCAGTAGTTTCAAAAAAGTTCGTGTGGAATGGCGGATTCACTTGTAATTGTAACTTGATCGATAATGAACTTAGTTATGTTTTGGTGCATAGCAAATGAAATATTCAATTGTAAGAGCATGCAATTCAAAATTCGATTTGAATTTCAAGAAAATGTGTAATTTAAAATAAAATGTATCCATTGATTTCAATAAAATGTGTAGTTTTACAAAAAACGTATCCACTGTAAATAAAATGTATCCATTTCGGGTGTTTTCTGTTTTTTATGTATCCAGTCTCCATTTGTCAAATTTTTTAAATAATGTATCCAAATGGATACAATTGTATCCAAGTGGTAACCCTGCTAACTAACTATTGATAATTGGGTAGATGCTCGATCAGCTAGCAAACAAGCAATTTGCTAGTCGAAAGTCCGGCTACTCAATCAATTTTAGACAGTAAATTTGCGGCTTATTAAACTATCCAACAAATGTTTGTCTTGTTCTACTGTGCAATCGCAAAAACAAACAAAAAATTTATAAAAATAATAAATTCAAATATGCCTGGTAAAACTAACTGAGCAGCCGGATTTTCGACTAGCAAATTGCTTGCTTGCTAGATGATCGAGCATTTACCCCATATGATTTTGAAAACTAAACAATTGGTTTATAAGAACGGGAATACGATTATTTAAGGTTACCCAAAGGCAAATCCAACCGATAGACTGTACTTCACAGTGTTTTAACCTTTTCGAGTTCAAAAATTTTTTTTGTTTTGGTTCAATTTAAGTTCACCATACACAAATGTGCATGTAAATAATGACAGGTTGTAATGTCTTCCGTATTTTAACGGATCTTAGTTAAATCGGAATTCTTTATGAAAAAAGCATAATAATTTGTTAACAAATTAATTATATAACATATAATTTATTTGTTCTTGATAACATATTAATTATTTTATCATTATTATATTTACTGTTATTTTTCGGACGAAAACAAAATTAAGTGGTTTACACAAATGTGTACACTGGTCTTCAATTACCACCTAATTCTATGTTTGACATCTTCGTGTATGCGGGTCAGGAAAGGGTTAAGTGATATAATTGGTGCGATAGCCGCAAAAGGATATCACCTTTAATCACGTCAACGGTTGTTTTAATCTCACGCAATGGACATTACCAAATTATAGTTCATAGTGCAGGCCATTTCTTATGGTACCTGCTAAATATTGCGCCACATTACTAAAATCGAAAAATTTAGAGTATTGGACGAATACGAAAAACAGATCTAAGCCGACATATTAATTTAGAGGACCAGTTGATATTTTCTACCAAATTTTATTTATTTTATAACCATAAAAATTTGGTCACAAAAATTTTAATTTCAATTACCGAAGGCAGTTGACAATTTAAATATTTCAAAAAATCATGTGTGACATCTGAGGCAAAAATTGTAAATTCTCTCTGAAAACTTGGTAACGACTAAAACAGATTACATGGCCAACACAATATTTGTAATATCTTGAATAATTTGAAACATACTAATGTCAACCACTTGTTTTGTAAAAATTAATCAAAAATTCGAAAAACCACATTTTTTACTGAAAACTTATAAGAATCAAGATCGTACAATGGGGAAAAAATAAAAAAAAGAATATTCTACATTGTGAAATACATGCCATTTCCTAGTTTGTCAAGTATTTCAGTTATGTTGGGGAGTGGATAACTATCATCGATAGTTTTCTCGTTAAGTTTTCTGTAATCCGCTACTAGTCTTCATTTAGTTTTCCCACTGGCATCAGCCTTTTTTGGGACTATCCAAATTGGAGATGACCAAGGTGAATAACTGGGTCTAATTATACCTTGTTCCAGCAATTTATTTATTTGAATTATGACTTCTTCTGTGTGTATATATGGGTATCTATAACTGTTTAGTTCAGCCTCAGCTTGAACTAATTTAACACTTTTAATACACTTTTAATTCCGAGCTTTCCACGAGTGAGGGCTGATACCGGAATATTGTAATAAAAGCATATAGTAGAGTTTGATTAGAACTGTTTTGTCCATTTATTTTTTGTCGTTTATATACAATTTTGAGAGTTTCTTGTTGTTGTTTTTTACATTATATATGATCATATATCAATTTCAATATTTTAATGTTTTATAAAATCCAAAGGTGCAGAATTGCATATAAAAAATTAATTATTTTATTTATAGCTATATTAAAATTAACATTATGCAAAACTGCATAATGTTGGAGTTAAATGACCCTGTTCATATTGAACATCTTGCGGCGCGGGTTTGGACGGGAGTTGGAAGGACGGATGATTGGTTACGGCGGTTTCTTCGTATGTAGCGAATTATAACAGTTATCCCCACTGCAACTGCTATCCATAAGATAAGATGGATTGCTGTATAATGATGAATATGATGAAAGTGCTCGTTGGTTGTGTTCTCTTCTACCTCTTTCATAAGGGAGATTTGTTCTTCTAAATCCCTTGTATCTGGAGTGGTTAATAGCTCATTTTCCTCATAGTTTTGTTTAGATATCTCTATTGTTAAATCTTTTAGGTGCATACCCTTTAAGTATGGTGCAATTCCGAAATTCTCTATGGTAGTTTAGAATCTATCAGAGGCCAGTATGCTTAAGTGATTGTCTCTTAGGGCGCATTCCGATTCTAGCTTTATTATTCCTGACCCTGATAATTGCTTTTGGTTTGTAACTGATCCACATACAACCGTCACAGTTGTTTCCCTTGTCATTACGAATACCCATTGATTTGGTGCGTATAGTTTTATCCAAAGATTTGATGTAACATTTTGGTATTTTATCTCACATATGTCTTGTAAATTGGACCTGTGTTGCAATATTGCGATTTCACAGCTGGTTTCTTCCCTGACACCCGACAGTATTGTTGGTATCTCGCATAATAGATGATCATCATTGATTATGTTGCATTTAGATATATCTCTGGCTGATAGTTGCGTAAAATGTTCATTTTGAATATCAACGGCGAAAAATTCAGTTGTTGGCATTATATGTGCACGCCTTTCACTTACTAATATATTAGGTACAGCTACTACTGAATAAATGTTATAGGACCAAACTTATGATAAGGGAATTGAAATTTCGATTATCACATATGCCTTTGTCACTCTAGTCCTGGTTGTCATACTTTTAAATAAGTGGTCTAACTTGCGCAATCCGTGACCCGGAATTGTAATGGAGACTGGTATTTGCTCTCTGATAGATGCTATTTGTTCTTCAAGTTGTGATGGGCTCAATAAAAGTGGGTGTAAAATGTTAAGATGTGCATTGTGAATAACCTCTAGTAATGCTTCTTGCACGTCCCGTAAATTTCCCGTGGCAACGACTAGTTCAAGGGATGTCATTAAAATAGTTAATACTTGTTGTTCCGTTACACGTGTGTTATTTATGCTTTTTTCTAAGTGCTGCAACTTCCTCTGAATGTTATTAATTGCCTGTACTGTGGCATTTTGGCTGTGCTTGAATAGTTTTACAGAGTTATCAATCATTGAGGTTTGATTTTTTATTAGCAGTAACAAATGATCTTCATTTGTTTCTATAGTTTGAAAATGTTCTTCATATTGATCTGCTTCTCTCTGCGTTAATATTCCAAACATGTCATCTAACACTAAACCTGTAGTGTCACCAATCCCCAGTTTCGCTCTGGTTACTTCTTTATTGGATGACATCAGTAATTGATTGCCTTCATCTATTCTACTCATTTGAGATCGTAATTGCTGGATTACTAGTTGACAGTTAAACATCTCCATATCTATTACCGAATGTATTGTTTTACACATAGTTGCAAGTTCGTCTATTAAGCGGTATGCTTGAGTTGTTTCTTCCCAATACGTATTTAAATTATACCGCACAACCAAAGTCCATCTCATGGCAACTAGCTCCATCTTACTGATTTCCTCAAGATATATGCCAGTAGAATGTTTGAAGTTCTCAATCTGCAACAGTTCTTTAGCGCTGCTGGTAGAAAAACAAATCCTCATCAGGGCCAATAATGCCAGATGAAGCTTGATTCCCCCTTTCGCCTGTCTTCCTGGTTGGCGTATAACTGGGTGGTTGATGTTAGGTGTTGCTAGTTTTGCATCTGGAGTCTTATTTGCGTTAATTATTTGTTGTGACCATGAATTGTCTTCTTCGCTTAGTAGCTTGCATAACTTAGTGATAGGTCGTTTATAGATATTCTGGTTGCACTTTATGGACGCAATACGAACCAAGCCATCTGAGCCAGTATGCACCTCCTGTACTCTCCCCATTTTCCAACGCGACGGCGGCAGTGATTCCTCCTTCAGTAGAACGACATCCCCTACAACTAAATTGGGCTGACGTTCCCTCCATTTAGTACGTTGTTGTAACTGGTGCAGGTAGTCTATAGACCATCTTTTCCAAAAGTCATCTACAATCTTTTGTACTAAATGCCAACGTGTTCTTAGCGTGCAAGTAACATCATTACTTTCTGGAACTACCTTCATTGGTCCGCCTATTAGAAAATGGGCAGGTGTTAAAGATTCTTAATTTTCCGGATGGTCGTACAAGGTAGTCAATGGTCGAGAGTTTAAGCATGCCTCTATTTGAGCCATTAATGTTGTTGCTTCTTCAAATGTCAATGCGGTCTCACCTATGACTTTCTTCATGTGAGTCTTTACTGACTTTACCCCTGCCTCCCATATGCCACCAAAGTGTGGTGCAGCAGGTGGTATGAAGTGCCAAGTTGTTTCATCTTGTTGAAATACCCTTGCAATTTCTGGTTCTAGAGTTGCAATCTTCGTGCGTTGTTGTTTCAGTACTCGTTCCGCACCAACAAAGTTGGTACCATTATCCGAATAGATTTCTCTACACAACCCCCTGCGAGATGTGAACCTGCGGTAAGCTGCTATAAATGCATCTGTTGTTAATCCGCTGACTACTTCTACATGTAAGGCCTTGGTGGTCAGGCAGACAAATACCGCAATGTATCCTTTGTACGTGGTTTGACCTCTTCCTATCCTGTTCCTCAGTTGAATCGCCCCGGTATAATCAATACCCACCTTGCTGAATGGCCGTGATGGAGTTACTCTGCAGGACGGTAAACCACCCATTAGTTGGTTGAGGGTTGCTTGTTTAAATCTTATACATGTAACACATTTCTGTATAATATGACGTGTCAGATTTCTACCATTAATTATCCAAAATTTATTGCGAGCATTTGCCAATGTAAGTTGTATGCCCCATGAAGTGTTGTAGTAGTATGAGCATCTTCAATTATTCGCTTGCTGATTGAGCTTTCCTTCGGTAATATAATTGGTTGCTTTTGATTCATTGGTAGTTGCGAATTTTGTAAACGTCCGTGTAATCTTAATATCCCATCCTTGCTCATGACTGGATTTATCGCAGATAGTTTGGATTTTTTATTTAATAAAATCCCACTCATCAATGCCTGAAGTTCTTTACGGAAGTATCGGTGTTGTTCAATCCTAATTATTTGGACTTCCGCGAGTTTCAGTTCTGGTACTGTCACTTCTTTCGATTGTCGCCGTTGTTTATGAACATGCACGTTTATGAACCTTTGGCAGTACACCAATATACGCTTCAACTTATGAATGTTTGAAATTTTATCAATTAATTCATGTAGCGTGTTTGCCTTAGATTGAGCGGTTATTGTAAGACAAGTGATATCCTCTGCGCTGTCCTGGTTGTGATCAGCTTGTATTTGTGGATCCTTGTACGAAGGTGATGATGGCCATGCATCAGAATTTTCCTGCAAAAATGTTGGTCCCGTCCACCAGATCGAGCCTTGTGAGGTGATGGTGGCCGCTGCCAATCCTCTTGTTGCTAAATCAGCTGGGTTTATGTTTGTTGGTACGTAATTCCATTGTAGCTGAGGTAAATTATCTTTAATCTGAGATACCCGATTGGCTACAAAGGTTTCTAACTTCGTGATATCAGCTCTTATCCAGCTTAAAACTATGGTGGAATCCGTCCAAGCGAAAATCTTTACATCCTGGATGTTCATGGTATTTTTAGCGTATCTTAGAAGCCTAGATAACAGATGCGCTGTGTTTAGTTCCAGGTTCGGAACTGTCAGTTTTGTTTTGATTGGAGCAACTCTGGTTTTTGCTACTAGCATACTGGTTGTAACTTGCTCGAACGTATTTGTGGTTCTTAAATAGACCACCGCTGCATATGCTTGTTGCGAAGCATCTGCAAATCCATGTAACTCTGATTTTTGCGTTGACGTTGTTTTAACCCATCTTGGTATCTTTATTTTGCTTAATTCATCTAATTCGATCTTATACTTTTTCCATTTTCCTTCAATAGCTTCTGGTAGCTTGTCATCCCACTGTGTATCAGCTCTCCAAGTGTCTTGCATTAACAGCTTTGCTGTTATCGTTATTGGTGATAACCAGCCGACAGGATCAAATAATTTTGAAGAGTCGGACAACAGTAGACGTTTGGTTGGTTCTTCTGTTGAAAGAGTTAGCCTGGTCAGGTCAAATTCAAATGTATCATCCTCAGGACTATAGAGAATCCCTAGTGTTTTTATTATGTGGTTGATTTTTAAATTAATCATTCCTTTTGCTCGTAGGTGCTCAGGAACATTAGTCATGACTTCAGCTGAATTCGACGCCCATTTGTGCAATGGAAATCCTCCGCTCCGTGCAAGTCTTGCCATCTGTTGTTGAATGGTTACGACCTCCTCAACGCTGTCACCCCCAGTCAGTAGATCATCTACGTAAAAATCTCATTCCATGATCCTTGCAGCTGTCGGATAGTTGTTCTTTTCATCTTCTGCCAATTGCATTAATGTTCTTAAAGCAAGAAACGTCGCTGCCGTTGTTCCATAGTTAAACGTTTTTAGTTTGTATTCTCCTATTGTTTGTGATGGATTTTTTCGCCACAATATGCGCTATGAGTTCATGATGCATCCAGATTTGCCGGAACATCTTTTCCGCATCTGCTGTTAGCACGAATTTGTGTGTTCGCCACCTCAAGATGATATCAATTAGGTCACTTTGAATTTTGGGGCCGTTCATCATTATGTCATTTAACGATAATCCCGAAGTAGTTTTGCTCGATGCATTGAATACTACTCTTAGCTTTGTGGTAGTACTTTCGTGGTTGATCACTCCATGATGTGGTATATAGTATACTGTATTCTCATCTGGATCATCTTTTACCAATTGCATATGCCCCTGCGCTAGATAGTCTTCCATAAATTCGTGATATAATTTAGCGAATGGTTTATCTTTCAGAAATTTTCTTTCGATTTGCAGTAATCGTGCTACTGCCTTTTTTCTGGATTCTCCTAGCATAGATGGTTCTACTTTGAACGGTAAATGTACCATGTATTTCCCATCTGGTAGTCGCGTTGTGCTTTCTGCATATAGCTTTTCAGCGATTGCTTCCTCCTGGGTATGTGTTTTTTCTTGCGGAATGGCATCATTTTCAATTAATAAGTCTAGTTGTTGCTTAATTGTTTTGGTTGTGACCATTGACAACATTTTATCTTCCTGGTTATTGCCTGTGCTGCCCATTATGATCCAACCAAGCTCGGTTTATTGGGCAATTGGATCTTGTGGGCGTCCTCTAATGATGTTACTGTTTACAATTAGAGGATAGTAGTCAACCCCGATTATTACGTCAATGCTATTGGACTTGTTGTATTGTGGATCTGCAAGTTGTAAATGCTGCAAATGTGCCCATTTGTTGGTATCAAAGTCGATGTTTGGAATATTATCAGTTAATTTTTTAAACACCATTGCTTCAAACTTAATTTCAAAGGAACTCTGAAGCCTTGAAGATAAAGTTAGTTCGACCTTATGACTGCACACTCCGGTTTCCTTTCCTCCCATTCCTGAGATTTTAGTGTTGATTTGTTTCTGCCTAGCCTTAAGAAGATTTGCTGCCTTTGTGGATATGAATGACGCCTGAGAGCCTGGGTCAATTAATGCTCTAAAGAGCATGCATTTTCCCTCGCTTGTTGTTAATGCGATTAGAGCTGTAGGTAATATCGCAGGACCTAATTGTGTTGTTAAATAACTTTTAGATACTCGTTGCATATCTGCGTTTGAATCGATGTGCAGTCCTGTGTTATGCTTTCCATTGCATATGTTACATTGGTTTTTCTGCCTGCATACATATGTTTCATGTTCTGCTGATAAACAGTTTCTGCATAATTTATGAAGCATTGCCATTTGCGATCTTTCACTGGAATTTAATTTCCTAAATCCTCCACAATCATTAATTTTATGTTCCCCTCGGCAGTAGACACAGATATTTGTTGTTGTTAAGAAGGTCCTTTTAACTATTTGAGCTTTGTTTTCATGTAAGGCGGTTGTTGGTAGGATTAATGGCTTTTGGTTGCCATTGGCCTCTAATGATTTGAACCTTCCTTCCAAAAATTTTAAAAATTCCGTTGTTGTTTGGAATTCCCTTCTTGGATCTTGTAAGGAGATCTCATAGAGTCGCCTTGACTCGTTGTCTAGTTTTTTAGTTAAGATGAAGATTATTATTGAGTTCCACGATTCAATGTTTACCCCTGCGTTACGTATTCCGTACAAACATTCAATTGTTGTATCGTGAAGATTTCTCAGTGCCGCTGCAGACTTGATGTTTATATTTATTTGACCGAGTAACGTATTTAAATATGTTGAAATCAGTAGTCTCCTGTTGTTATATCTGCTATTCAAAATTTCCCAGGCGGCTTGGTAATTTTCTTCTGTTTGTTGTAGGTGGTTGATTAATTTGGCCGCAGTACCCTCCAACTGACCATTTAGATAGTTAATTTTATGGGTATCACTGATCTGTCTATTCTCATGGATGAGTTTGGTGAATGTGTCACGAAATTCAGTCCACTTCTGGTAATCTCCAGCAAATATTGGGATCTGAATTCGTAGTAGCCGAATGTCCGTTGTTTGGTTTGTTGGTATAATTTTTTCGGTTTCTTCTATCCTCGTTGTTATTTGAAGGATTACTGCTTGACACTTGTTATCAATGTTCTCAAAGTACTGTTCTGTGCAGTACTTTATACGTTGTTCTTCCTCATCAGTAACGAGCATGCAAATTTCCTCATGGAGTTCAGCTATTTGTTCCATGAGTTTTTGCATCACTCCAAGTGACAGTTTCATTGCCGGTTTTGGCCCAGTCACGACAAGGTCTTCGGCCTCATCAATCTTCCTGTAGAGACTCCTCATCCGAATGGTCTGTCGTTTTATTAATTGCTGCAACTCTGGATTCGTTGTATCCAAATCTGCATCTTTGTTGTTACTGGTGTTCGACTCTGGTTGGCTTATACCGCGATGATGTGGGACCGGTGTAAGTGGTGGGCCTATTGTTCATATTGAACAATAACTTTTGGTGAATGTTGGTATTTCATCCTTCAAATTGATCTCATGTCTGATTTCATTTGTGAATGTAAGTTTTTGTGTTTCCTTAAAAAATACTTCTTCATATTCTTTACACAAGTTTAGAATTGCTTTTGTTCTTCTGGGTTCAAATGTTGAATTCGAATTAAATTAGTTATATGTTGGTTGGGTTTTTCATGATTAGATTCTACACAGTGATAGTTTAGGTTTGAATAAAAATTATTTTGAAAAGGTTGAGTTCAATTATGAACTTTTGAACTTGATCGGAAAAATTAATTACTTCAATTGTTGCATACCAATCTTTGTTATGTTTACTGGTAAAGAGGTTATTGATTTACTACGAGGTTGCAGTTCATAATTTTATGATATAAAATTAGGTTTAAATATTAAAGGAATATTAACCTTATTGGTTTGAAGAATCGATTTTTGTAAGTCTATTTTAATACCAAACTGCTGCATCATTTCGAGGCCTATGAAATTTAAATATTAGAAATTCTAGGGGTTCTCGAGTTTTAAATTCCATTAATCCATCGATTTTTATTTGTTTATCAACTTCATGATGGTGGAATATAGTTTTAATTTTTACTGGTTTGATAGTGGTCATCCGTGAACATATTACGTGTTTTGGATCAAGAAAGGATTTATTTGATCCTGTATCGATTAACATTTTAATTTTGGTAGTGCGATTAATTTTAATGCTTATATAAGAAAAGATTGATATGTATTATAAGATTTATATATCCAATCGGATTTCCGAGGCTTCCTGCTGAAAATCCTCATCGTCGATTTTATATAATTCTTGATTATCCAAACTGGGGTAATAATTTTCATCCTCTTGATACAAATTAGGTTAAATGGTTTCTTCTTCATTGGAATATTCTTCAGGGATTTCTGCATGGATTAATTCCTGAGATTGGAATTTAAGAGCGTAAAAGCTTGGAACTGATATTGAGGTCTGTGTGAACTTTGTTGAGGAAACCATGTAGGTTGTTTGAATTTATTTAAATTAGATACTACATCCATAGGTTCTGGTTTTGTAACATTGTTATTTTGTTATAGTTATTATTAAATTTCGGACGTTGGTCATAATTAAAGTTATTAGGATTTCTTGGTGGAAAATTTCCATTAGTAAATGGTTTTTGATTATTATAATTTTCAGGTTTATTGAAATATGGTGTTTGATATAATTGAGGTTGAAACCTGTTATTAAAGTTGTTTTGAGGGTTAAAATTTGAATTAAAGGGATTGAAATTCTGTTTAAAATTTTGATTGAAATTTGGTTTATTAGAAAATGGGTTCCTTAAATTCATTACTTGATTAGAATTTTTATATTTTAAATATGACATATTTTGTTCTTTAATACAGTTTTGTAAATGCTTCACTTAAACTCTCAGGTTGCATTGCTCTTATCATAGATCCTAATTGTTCTTTCAAACCTGAGAGAAATGTGTTCAGACATATTTCCTCATATAAATCTTTCTTTGCTCTAATGACTACATTATTTGTTTCGTTTAATTTTATATGATTGATGATTGTACTCAAACAATCATAGACATTCATTTTTCCAAAATATTTTTCCGCATTATCATTACCTTGGCTAGTGTTGTATAAGTCTTTTATTAGATTTGTTTCATTACGTTTATCCGCGTAATGAGTCGTTAAATTATCTCGAATAGCTTCCCATTCGAGTGGTGTGCCATACATGTTGGGTATTTCGTTGGCTAATATTTCTTAAACATTTTCAATGAAGTCGTACAGTGTATGCCTATTGCTGCCAAATTTAGGCAAATCCTTAGTGGCATCAGGGATTCTTAAATAATTATATATATTGGTGGTAAATCTTCGTTTGACATTTAATAACTTTCAAGTTTTTTATTAATTTCTCTATTTAATTCTATGTTTTTAATCTGATCTGTTATTTTTCCTATTTTTAAACTTATTCTACTTTTAATACCATAAACCGTGGTAGTATGAGAACTGTCTAAAACACTAGTATTGTTTGGGTTTTGGGGTTATTTTATTTATGAACATCAATCAATAAAATGTACTCACCATCCAGTAATCAATAAAATCAACTTCATTACGTAGGTAGAGTGGCTAAGCAATATGCAATCCGTGGTGAAATGTTGTTGTTTCACCTTCACTTTTTCACGATTGTTACAAAAACTTTTTATTTTATTTTCCGGCACTTTCACTACTCACTGATATACCGTCAGTGTGGATTTTATTCCCGAATAATGCACTTGGAGGCGTAGGACGTAAATTGTTCGAACTATTTGATCATGCATATTTTGCTTGAAAAATAATGTGCGTAGCTGTTTCAGCTTTCTACTACCTCCAACGAAATTGGTTCCGTTATCGCAGTAATGGTACCGACAAAATCCTCTGGTACTAGCAAAATCATCGAGAGCAATGTGAAAAGCTTTGCTGGACAGATCGCTGACAACCTTGATATGAACTGCTTTCGTCGCAAAGCATACGAAAATGGCTACACAAGAAAAAACTAAATACATGAGTAATCGGCAAAATTATCGAGTGTTTAGATTCGAATGATAAATCCGAATTCTGAAATCGGCCTACGACTCGAATGATTTCATGGGCGTCGAGAAACGGATTTAAATGTTTGATCGGACTCTTTGAGTGAATGTGTTTATTGGAAAACAGCAGCGAAAATTCTTCTTGAAAACTTTGGCGATGTATGATTTTGAAGATAAACTTCTGCGATTAGTTCAGTTCAGCGACAGTCAAACAAACATATATATTTGGTTTGCATTTCAACTTGGACCGGCTATTGTGTACAAATCGAGGCACAAACCCAAATACTCGGCAAGTGGTGCAAAAGTTGTTGACATATTTGATTTTTTGAACACAATTGACATCATTTCGGCCAACTGGATGATGAGCTCGTTAAAAATTCCTGTCCGGAAAACCAGCATCGTTGGCCTTTGAACCGACATGATCCCAGACCGAAGATGATGTCAGATCATAATGGCGATACGATTTGCGACGAAAGTAGTTCACGTTGATGGATTAACCAATTTAGCACGATTTAAGAATCGGTCCAACAATACGATGTTATTCTGTTTATTTTAATGCTGGTCTTTTAAAACGATCCATCAAATTTGCTAATAGAACTGCGGATGCAGAGTTCTAAACGTGGCACAGAAACGGTTTTGATTTGAGCAACACGAGACTTGGCGCAAAACAGTCTGATTGAAATTTTTGATAGTAGGATTGAACGATTGTAGAATAAACATCAATATGCTGTGATTGATGCGTCTGAAAATCCATGAATCTCAATTGCGTCATGATTTGGCGACAAAACGAAGGGATCAACTTTGACGTTGTTCGTCAATAGTAACTGATTTCGAAATTTAACCCATTGTGTGGTGTATTGTTCCGATAAAGTCGTATCCCACTCAATTTTTAATCTCCACATGTATTGCAACAATATTTTCGCAAAAAGACAATAATCGGATTGATTAATCCCAGTGGATCAAACAAACTATAACCTCCACTAATCATATCGGCGTAGAAGTCATTTAGAATTGCGGAATGTAACGGTCTTACGACGAAAGATTTGGATTTTTTCGTACAAATCGGCATCATCGACCTGTATTTGTATGATATATTTTGGTGAGGTCGGCCGTGATTGCACATCGTTTGAATCGAAACCGAATTAATATCGAAAACAGATCATTCTGTATTATCGGGCCGACCTTTTGAATTTCATTCAGCGACTTTCCAAAAGATGTTTTACAAGTTGCGAGTAACACAACTCGTAGTTTCGTGGTTGAACTTTGCGGCCTAATAACGCAGTGGTGGGGCATAAATTATTTACAACTTAATAGCTTCGTACTCATACGGAAGCTTGACAACGAATCTTTCCGACCCCAGTCGTTTGTGTTTTTGAACGAATTGAGCTTAACATTCAGCCTCTTCCATGGTAAATTTTGATTTGTTCTCACCATAACTTTCAACAGTCCAAAACCGTTCAAGCAGCTCATTTAATGATGCGATATTTTCATCGTGGTTCGGCTCAGCAACTGCAGTGCAAAAATTGCATTTATTTTTAAGGTTACCAGACTTACCAGACACAATTTACCCGAACTTTGTCTCTCTCAACAACGGTAGATGCTTAGCCAATTTTATTTATTTATTTATTTTATATAATTTATTTTATAACCCTGTAGGTAGGTTACAATCGGTAATTATTACAATTATTAAAAATAAGCGACATAGTTCGTTCCTCAATGAATTTCTTATGAACGGTGATCCAACCGTTGTAATCCTAAGAGAGCACAACGATCGCGATAGGGGGGAAGTACGTGCTCATGTGCCCGCATTGAAGGTAAACCTTTAAGCGCGTAGATAAGAAACTGTTTTTGAACACTCTCAATTCTCTCGGAATGGCATCGGTAACCAAATCTGTGAGGCATACTCCAAAATTGATCGAACAAATGAGACAAACAGAGATTTCAAGGTTATCGGATCACAGAAATTCTTACAATTCCGTTTAATAAAACCAAGCATCATATTTATGCTCGGCTTATTATCGAATCAATATGCCTTGTAAATGTGAGATCTCGAGTGAAAATAACACCCAAATCGGATATGAACTTAACTCTAATGACTTCTTCATTATAAAGCGAATACTGATGTATAATCGGAAAGCGGGTACGCCAGAAAGACATTGCCTTACATTTACTCACGTTCAGCAACATTTTGTTTTCAACCGACCAATCACAAAACCTGTTTAAATCCGCTTGGAAATTTATACAGTCGGATACGTTTGATATTCGTGTAAATATTTTCATATCATCTGCGTAAAGCAGGCAATCTGCAGAGACAAAACAGTTAACCACGTCGTTGACGAATATTGAAAATAGAAGTGGCCCAACGTGGCTACCTTGTGGCACTCCAGAAGTAACCCGAAATAGACGAGTAGATGATTCACCAATTTTAACAAACTGCCACCTATCTGAGAGGTAGGACAGCAACCACTTAGTAGGGATGGCTTGACAATTCAACCGCTGTAGCTTTTTGATTAGAATTAAATGATTAATTTTATGGAACGCTTTAGAAAAGTCGGTATAAATAACATCCAGTTGCACTTTCGAATCAATACTGCTGAATAAGAGTCTGCAAAATGTCATCAAATTGGTAACGGTGGATCTCCCGGCGAAAAAACCATGTTGTGCGGGTGAAATAACCGTTTTAACATGGAGAAATAAAAACCTTTGTACCATAAGCTCAAAGAGTTTTGGAATGGCGGAGAGAATAGCTATCCCACGATAATTACAGATATCACTTCTTTTACCGCACTTGAAAATTGGATGTATATACGAAATTTTCCGGGGATCTGGAAAAATTTGAGTTCGAATGCTTTCGTTAAAGATAAAGGAGATGGGAGCAGCCAAACTAGCAGCACAATTCTTAATAAGAATCGGCGGAAATCCATCATGCCCAGCACCCTTATTAACATCAATTTGAGACAAGCTGTCATGAACGTCATCTTCGGTGAACCGTAATTGGGTAAATTCCACCTGTTGCAAGAATTAACTGCTAGATCGTTTTATGGCGATTCGGAAACGGATTCAAAAAAATTGGCAAATAAATTGCAGACTTCCGAGGAATGACTTGCAGAGGCATCTAGATACGTCATAGGTAAGGGGAACCCAACGATCTCTCTTTTCATATTGATAAAATTCCAAAACTATTTTGGAGTAGAATATAATTATTATACAGGAACCAGTTTAATGTTTTAAACTCCTTCCGTGCGGTCTCGAATTTATGATAATATTTTGAACCGTGTATTTTATATAGGGAGTGTATAGTTTATTACCGCGTGTCTCTATATGTCCTTTAATTGCTTGTTATACCACGGTTCGCGGCAGCAAGGTTTAGTTTTTTTCCGCCGGATATGTTTTTCTACACCAGTCTTGATAAGTTTGTTAAAAGACAAAACTATTGTATTTAGATATCCTCCGACCTGAGAAATTCCCAATCCGAATTGAGCAAAAATTCGTTTAAGGAAACGTAGTCGCCATTTCTAAAATCAAAAAAAAAATTATCAATAGGAAAACTAGTGTCGCATTTTTCATGAAAAATATTTAACATAACTGGAGTGTGGTATACGCTGGTACAGCCTGTAAGGTCCTCGCTATTTACCCTGATTATTGCTCGTTCGGTTAATTTCGGTTGTTGAGATGCTAGCGAAGTAGTCCACTGTATTGATCCCTCTAATATCTGTGGAAGATGGTGTGAAAATACCGTTGATATCAGACCAGTTCACCTTAGGCAGATTGAAGTCACCGAAAATCATCAGCTGCTCATCAGGATGAACAAAAGGGACTATAGCAAGGTCGATGAAGTTGATGATCTCGATATAAGTATCCAGGCTTGACCCACATGTAACGTAAATGACCACGCCGAGAATTGACGAATCGGCTAGATTAAACCGTACAGCAATGACATCATGAACTTGATGAGAAGCAACCATCTCATTCGGAATTGAGTTTTTCACGACGATCAAAACACCTTCACCTTTCATTGTTGTGACATGGTTGTATCGATCTTTTCGGTAGACGATAAAATTCAATGGGAAGAATTTTTCGCTATTCAAAAAATTAGTAAGCCAAGTCTCACAAATGATTATGACTGCATAGTTATTGTCTAGGACACCCAACCGAAACTCTTTAGACTTGCCTCGAATACTGGAAGCGTTATGGTAGTAAATTGTCGAAGAGGCAGGTTTTCTGTAGTTATTGTTGTTATTGTAATTATAATTATTGTTGTTTTCGATGTTAGAAGAGGAGCAGTAGTTATTTAATATTTTAAATGGTAATAATTGTAAGTTTACTGCAGAACTATTGGATATAAGTATTTTGGGTTTTTTGGGCGATCAGTGAATTCTCTCATTGGAACACCCACTGGCCAAATTTCTGGTTGAAGTAGTTTTGGAAATATCTCCAAATTTACCCCGATTTTGAAAGACACGAAATTGAGTTGCTTCACGTCCTGATTGGCGGGAACCAGCAAACGACAAACAATCAACCTCGGTTTCCGCTATGTTTAATTGGCTGCATAAAAAAGATCGTAATGCCTCACCTGATGTCGTGTTGGCAAACTTAGAGGCATAAATATTTTTTTTAATAGGAACAATCTTAACTACGTCTGATACAATTTTGCAGGTGCCAACAATAACTTCCGGTACAACGAAATTTGAGTGCTGCATATTAGATTGAAGAGAGCTCATTAATAACACATAATGTACTATTTTTATGTTGATATTTTTTATCTATAAAATGTATGCTTGGTTTCTGTCCAGATTGCATTATTCCTACAAATTTATAATTTTAACGTGAACAATTTAAATGTTACAGATAGTCACAAAATTGAAGGCACAAGCAGTTTTACTTATAGAAATGTTACACATTTTATTGAAACCAGATGTATAATTAATTTTTTTTATTTTCTATTAATTTTAAGCTCATTTCAAGTAATACAGCCAAAAATTCACATTGAAAAGTTCAATTTCTTAAAAGCACAATAACATTAATTATAAAAATCCAAAAATAATTGACACAAAATTAAAGGCACAACCATATATTAAATTTTATTTTTTTAAAAATATGATTAAACTTAATATCTAGTCGCAATTTTTCGGTGATAACGGGACTAAAAAGTTGCCATTCCTTAGCAATAATATCTTTGAGCAGCTTCGTTTGTAATTGAATGCTTCCGAATCCGTCGGTCCAGTTCTGACCAAAGGTGCTCTATGAGATTAATGTCTGGTGATTGAGGTGGGTTCTGAGCTGTTTTGGAGCATTGTACAAAAGCCAAGACTTGACAACATAAGAAGTGTGTTTTGAATCATTGTCTTGTTGGAACCAAAACACATCTGGTAGGCCCAACTTCTTTGCACTGGGTCGCATGTATCTTTTCAGAATGTCCAGATATAGGTATTTGTCCATGGAAGTGTCGATGAATTCTAAATTACCCACACCTGCAGCAGCCATACAGGCCCAAACCATTATGTTTCCACCACCGTGTTTTACCGTACATTTAAAGTTTTGTTTGCTGAGCTGTGTATTCGGTTTTCTCCACACTATCTGTTTGCCATCCGAACCGAAAATATTCAATTTACTTTCGTCGGAGAATAATACATTTCTCCAAAATTCTATGCTGTGGTTTTTATACTGCATTGCAAATTCCAGTCTTTTTTTGCGATTCTCCTCAGATATAAATGGCTTTTTACGTGCGATTCTACCATTAAAACCTTGATTTCGGAGCGTTCGTCTAGTGGTTTCTTTCGAAATTGGTCTCTTAATCATCGCAGAAACTTCAGCTGTCAAATTGTTTACCGGCTTTTTTGGATCTTTTTCAATCTGTCGGCGGATATATTGTTCAGTTTTAGATGAAAGAATTTTTTTCCTCCCCCGACCGATTTTATTGATCAATGTTCCATCTTTTCTCCATTTATTTATTATAGTTCTAATTGAAGAAAATGATCTGCCGACAATCTCACCTACTTCGCGATATGTTTTACCCTGACAAACCAGTTTTATTATAATTTTTCTTTCTTCGACTGTAGTTTCCTTTCGCGTCTTATTCATTTCGATTTTTTAGAATTTAATTAAAATAAAAAAGCAATAAATATATGCAACACCTTCTATTTTCTGTTCGACAACTGAAACAATAAATCTAATAAACGAATAATTTTAAAGAAACAATGCATATGGATTTGTGCCTTCAATTTTGTGTCTCGTTTTATTTCTCTATCTTTACGCTTACGCAAAAATAAAAAAAACCGTTATTTGTTTCTCATGGAATTTTCCATACATTATAAAAATAAATGCGTAACAATTAACATAAAACCAAATTAAAAATCATTATCTTAATAGAAGGTTAAAATATAACCAATTTTTAGTTCGTTAACGTGTTGTGCCTTCAATTTTGTGACTATCTGTACATATTTTAGTTCAAATACGAGTTGTGTGGATGTAGTTGGCTCAGGGCCCAATTTCGCTAATCTGCCACTTAAATACTTCTTTCTAATTTTCCTTAAAGTAAGGCATATGTGTGACCATCTCAAAACTACATAGCCTTAATCCGAGAAATTTATATCGTTAACACTAGAACTACGAACCGGTCAAAATGACCGGTTGCATAATTTATTTATAACATTTCCGCTTTAATAAAAATCATGACATTATCGTAAAATATTAAATAAGACAAATAGGAAATGTTATAAATAAATGATGCAACCGGTCATTTTGATCGGTTCGTAGTTCTAGTGTTAATATAACGTGCCAAGTAACTTTAACGTGTCAAACGTAATTTTAGTTCAAATACGGGTTCGTTAGATATAACGGGCTAACTTCAAGAACAGTGAAGTGTTGTTTGATGATTTTTTTTTATTTTCTGGGATATACTCGTGGGTAATTTCATATACGTATGCAGTGGATAGTTTCGTGGAAATAATAAAAAAAAAAATTCTGGGATGAAAAATCTGGGATGGGAACTTCATACGCTTGCTTTGAATGGTTCTTTCATTAGTGTCTAGTTTCACTGATACATCCGACGACTTAGGTAAACTTGTTTCAAATCGCTCGACTATATTAGTTCAAAACCTGGATTATCTTTGGATTTATGTTGCTTTTTATGCAAATATTGGAAGCGGTTTGAATAAATTTGTCACCTGTTCACAAACTCTTCTAAGAAACGCAATTTTAACTCTTCTAAGAAACGACATCTAAAACCGGTATCTCGGTATTCGGTAAACTGGAATTGTAAGACCTAATTGGGATGGCTTCTTTAACAAATGAAACCCCATCGATACCCTTATTTCATAAAGTGGGGGAAAACTTTTGAAAAATGTTTTGATCAATGGTGAAATTAGCTTTTACCCAATGTACTAATAAATTTATAACCAGCAACAACAACAACAACCCAACATGTATCTTTTTTTTTATATTACCCAATCGAATCCTAACTTTGTTTTCTTATTAAATAATTTCAAGTCAATTTTCTTGTTAAATTTTCTGTCAAAACCAGAGAAATAAATTAGTTATATACGTAAAATACGAACCAAACGAATTGCTACAAAAAAAAAAATAAAAGGTAGGAGAACCTTCGAACGATAATCTTATTTCTTTCTTGTTTGTTGTTATTGCTCTAATTTAATTCAATGATGTCAATTAAATATAAATAGAAAATTCTTGTTACAATCAATTTTCTTTCATACGTACACAAAATAAATTTCTAAGGTGTTTAAATGAATTAATTAATCGATTGAATTAATTTTGTTGGTTAGTTTGGTCGATACGCAAAGTGGAGGACACAATTTTTTTAGTTAACGTTAAATTTAATTCCCGCAAAATAACATTTCTTTGTATTTATTTATTTTTTTCAGGTGTGGTTTCAAAATCGGCGAGCAAAATGGCGGCGTCAAGAAAAATCGGAAAGTCTTAGACTAGGATTATCACATTTCTCCCAATTACCGCATCGTTTGTCATGCAACGGAACTAGTTTACCGGTGGACCCGTGGTTATCACCCCCTCTACTATCTGCACTTCCAGGTAAGTTAATTATAAAAGAACCATTTTATGTCTTTAATCAAAAAATTATTCACTAAAAGTTGTTTTTCCAGGATTTTTATCACATCCGCAAACTGTGTACCCCAGCTACTTAACACCATCGCTTAGTTTAACGCCATCCAATTTGCAATTGAGTAATTTAGGAATTCCGGGGCCGCCACCACCCGGACCACCACCGTCACAACAGCAAAACTCAAGATTAACACCTTCCACACGCCATTCACCGAATAGTATTCAATCGTCGCCGACAATAAATAGTAATTTGGGCATGTCTTCGGTTTCATGCCTTTCGGCAAATAATACACCACCGCATCCTATACCATCGCCACAAAATTTATCAATATCACCATCACAAAATCTAACTAATATCTCAGCACCATCCTCAGCGTCATCGTCTTCAAACACGATGCTAATTCAGCCTTCCCAACTGAGTCCAACTCATAGCCTAACAAATAGCACGCATTCACCATGTAAACTAACATTAGGCATCACCGAGGCCGGAGACCAATGTGACGAGACAAATGAAAATAGCGGGGCTCTACCTAAAGATAACGCAATCAATATGTCGATGAATAATTCGGATATGCGAAGCAATTCAATTGCCACGTTACGGATTAAGGCGAAGGAACATTTGGAGAGTATAAATAAAAGCTTGACAATGGTTTAATAATAAATTCGGTACCTTTAATTATAATAAATAATAAATAAATTTTTATTTTTATTTTTAATTTTTTAAACAAAATACGAAATAAGACTGTGTACATTTGATGATTTAGCTATTTAATTAAGATTACCTACTAATTAACAAAATAAGTTTTAATTTTAGGTAACAAAAAATCACATATCGTAATCATTTATATAAATAAAAATAATTAACAAAGAAATTAAATTAGACAAACAAGAGCTAATTATTATAATTAAAACAATAAGAAATTTAATCGTATATATAAATAAATTATTTAATTTTAATTTTCGGTAAAATTCATTTATAGAATTATAATTTTAAAATTTTAAATTAATTAATATTGCATTGTAATTCTTTTATTTCAAAATTGTTCTGTAAATAAATTAATGAATTTTATATTTTGTTTATTTTTGTTTTGATGGAAAACTCGTGTGGTTGCATCAGCTTTGTTTCTTCTAGTTAGAAATTTAATGCCCCTTACTAGTAGGTATCGCGTAAGTCGTATACCAACTATAGAGGTTCGTTTCTATTTAAAATTGTTTATACAAATTGTAAGACAGATGTTGTTCGATTCTGCAATGTCGAGGTCATTCAAGATAGTTTGTCAGTCGAATACATACTGATTAGACTTTCCCTCTGTCTGGGATTCATTTACTTGAAGATCTTTCTAGTTAAAAATCCAGAGATGGATTCAAATTTAAACTTTAAAAAATTCTTTGTACATCTATACTTTGTTTTTCCTTGATGCATTCAATTCAAGAGTACAGGGCGTCTATTAAAATGGACCATTCAACGCTATTCGAATATTCCCCGTACGTTTTATCAAGTTGTTTCGCTTCAGCTAGCACAGTTTTCTTTCAGTTTAAAAGCCGAACCACAAATTGCACTGGTCAAAATCGATTGTACCAAAGCTGGTAAAGCAACTTGCTGGAAATTTGAAATTTCTGGTTTTCCTACTTTGAAATTTTTTAAAAATAATAAAATTTCACAGCACCATAATGGTTTGCGAGAAGCTACTGGTATTTAGAAATATAGGCGTGCAAAATTTGGCCCAGTATCATGCGATTTATTAGGATTAGCTGCATTCGAAGCATTGTTAAAGGTAGAAGAACCAACTGTTATTGGTTTCTTTAATAAAGAAAGGGATTTGAATAAAGTTTCTTGAAATGTTCAGACTCGATGGAACACCGGTTTGGACACACAAGTGATTCACAACTTGATAATAAATTCGAATATAGTTCAGTAGGATTGGATGACAAAACTATGCTGACCTTGTGCGAGTATAATTTATCGAAGTATATTGGTAGGCGCCTTAACATATGTGTTTGTTGTCGAATGTCGATGCATGCTAAGTTTAAACAGCACTCTAGGCTTTGTTAGAGTAGGCTAGATTTAAGCCGCACGCTGGTTTGATTGGAGTAGGTTGCGATTTAAGCACAGCACACAGGATTTCACTTCACTGGATTTCACTTTCTGGATTTCAAATATTTTAGTTAGAAAGAAAAGCCACTTCACAAACGTTATAATTTATTATTATATAACTAAGATATTACTCAGCCACTCATTTTACCCAACTAACTAAGAATTATCGATCGATATCGATCGTATCATGGTAACCCTTACAAATCCATCTCATCCCGGGTATATGTTGGTTATCCTTCCTAACATCCATTTGGCTGAATTCATTTGATCGTCTCGCACAACAACTACGTCGTCTATTTTTAAATTTAGCATCTTAATAGTCCACTCCGACCATTGTTGCAAAGTGGTTAGATACTCGTTGAGCCAACGTAACCTGAAGTGTTGTAACATTTTCTGAACCATAGACCATCGGGCTGACGAGGTCGACCTTTTATGTTGGTTAAATCATATTCCGGAACTAGTGTAAGCGGTTGACCTCTGATGAAGTGGGTCAATGCATCTATTTCTCCGCTTGCAGTTCGGCCTCGAATTCAAAACCGCTACAATTTGAATGATCAGTGTTAACATTTCCTCCAGAGTTAATATAGTGTTACCAACCACTCGCCTAAGATGGTACTTCATAGATTTAACTGCGGCCTCCCAGAGACCACCAAAGTGTGGAGCTGCTGGTGGAATCAAATTGCAAGTTATTTTGTTTTCTAAAAGTAAATTGGAAATGGCATTAAAATTTTTTGATAAAAAATAAAAAAGGTCACTGTATCCGAGCATAAACCGCGACGCGACACAAAACGCTTTATGGCTGCTACAAAGGCCTCTGTGATCACTCACTAATTCAAAGGAAGCGAACTCATTAACTGCTTTTGTGACATCTTCATTCTTCTAAAACAAGGCAGGCAATGAAATATGATTTGTCTTATCATATTTTTAGCTCCAATTATCCAATACGTTTGTCTCAAAATAGCCATTAGTAATGATGGCCCTGCATGATGATGTTTCAGATGTGCGTCTCGGATGATAAGTCTTGTAAGAATGTGGTCTGGAGGTAATATTATAGGGTGTTTTATTTCAAATGAAGCCATTGTCAGTGAAGAAAGCTTATTATTTTTATCTAGCTGCAATTCGGAACTTAGTTTAAGAATTTCCACCGGGAAGGATACCTTTTGAAGCTATCGAATCAGGATAGCAGCGGCTTGGTTTAATTTATCAGCTGTCAGGTTTTGGGTGAAGGCTGATAGACAATTTTTTCGTGACCGTTGAAACATTTTACTACATCGTATGACAGAGGCTAGTATTTAACTACACTTATAAAATGAGGAATACAATATATAGTAAAGCGATCGAGTAAGCAAGACGTTTTCGTACTAACATGCACTAGAATTGATTTAGGACGAATCTCTTGGTTGATGTCTTGAGTATCTTTCGTAGCCGTAATTTGTTTGGGCCATGCAGACTCAGATTTTTTAATCCAAGTTGGCCCGTACCACCATAAATGAAATTGGATAATGTCACGAGGATTTAAGCCTCGAGAAGCGCAATCTGCTGGGTTGCATTGTGAAGCTACACACCGCCATTGAATTCTAGAAGTTGTATTTAGTATTTCGGAGGTTCTATTGGCTATTAACGTTTACCATTTGCTTGGATGCTCCGAAAGCCAGGCCAAAACAAATGTTGAATCGGTCCACGCATATATGGTGGTGTCTCCAAATTCTAAAGATTATTTCATCAGTTTCAGTAATCTTGTCAATAGTACTGCCGCACAGAGTTCGAACCTAGGCAGCGATATTGTTTTTATGGGTGCAACCTTCGTTTTGGCTGCAACAATAATGGTTATAATTTCATCTTCAGCTCAATCTCTCGTGCAGTTCAACCGCATTACTGCGAGTGAACAATGAACAACCATCTGGGGATCTTAATATCCCTAATCCGGGATTTTTCATTTCGAATTGTGGTCGATTTCGATGAAATTTCTGCAGGCAACTCATCATCCCATTCTAGGTGATGTAACCATAGACGTTAAAAAAGGATTTTGACGCTCACAATGACCGGTGAAAGCCAACCGAGTGGGTCAAAAATTTGCGACAATTCCGATAATAAATTTCTTTTGGTTAGTTTTGGATTTTCAGCAAATATGGTTCTGAAGGTAAAATGATCACTCTTTGGGTTCCATTCGATACCCAGAAGTTTTACGGATTTTGATTCTTCCGTAATTTCTAGCGCTTTAATTCTTGGTTCTCTTCAAGAATGGTTTTTAATAACCTTAAATCATTTGAGGCCCATTTACGCAGCCTGAAACCAGCAGAGCTTAAAACATTAGATATATTAATTTTGATTTTGCGTGCTTCGTCCAGCGTTTGTGTTCCGGTCATTAGATCATCCACATAGAAGTTCCGCATAATAGTTTTGGTTTCTTCCGGATACTGTTCTCTGTTGTCAACTGCTACCTGATGGAGAGCCCCGGTAGCCAAAAATGCGGCTTAATAAGTGCCATACGAGATTCAGTCGATCGCCAAACGATTCGTTGATAATTTGTATCAGAATTTTCAACCAAGACTTGTCGGTACATTTTTTCTACATCGGCTGATAACACGAATTTCAAAAATCTGAACCGAAGTAGAATAGACACCAAACTTGATTGAATATTTGGGCCAACCATCAAGCAATCATTCAATGTAGTGCCCAAATCTGATTTACAAGAGGCGTCGAAGACCACGCGTAATTTAGTGGTTGAGCTGCTCTGCTTTATTACGCCATGATGTGGACGGTAATATCAGAATTTGGCATCAACTTCAATATCAGGAGTTAACTCCATGTGTCGTAGGTTTTCGTATTCGGTCATAAAATCAACGTAAGTTTCTCGAAAATGTTCATCATTTCTAAATTTGCGTTCCATGGCGCGGAGTCGTTTGATAGCGCTCGTTCTCGTATTTCCTATGCTTGGAGTTGGAATTTTAAACGGAAGTTTTACTACGATTCTTCCATCGGAATTACGCATAAAGTTTTTTTCGAAATGATGTTGGCAATTTTGTTCTTCTCCGATGAGGGTTTTAGGTGCAATTATTTCTTCAGACTCCCAAAATCCCTTTAAGGTTCGATCAATATCTACTTCAACGAATAGAGTAGTTATTTGATAATGAGGATTTGAGTTTTGCTGGGTATGTGTCTGACCGGCTACTATCCATCCCAAAATTGTTCGTTGAGCAATAGGCATTCCCTTTTCTCCAGATATACGGCCTTCGGTGATTATATTAAAAAATTGATCTGCGCCAATTAGGAGATCGATAGGGTTCGAAAGATGGAATAACGGATCGGCTATTTCAACACCATTTAGGTGAATCCATTGTGAGCGAGCTATATTGGTAATCGGTAAATTGGACGTCAGTTTGGGTAAAATTAAGGCATAGAATTTGTAATTTTTGCATTAGAGACTCAGTAACGAAGGAGCTCTTGGATACAGAATCCTGCAGTGCACGACATGCTTGTGGACTACCATATTTATCTTTCACATAAACGAGAGCTGTTGGTAATAGTGTTTGTGAATATACATTTAAAGTTTGTAACACCTTAACTTATGGATTACTTAAATGATGTGGACTTAGGCTAATACTTGAGTGCTGTGTGCAGGGCTCTGTATTTAGAACGTTTGTGCTTAAGTGATTTGTAGTGTCTGGCTTGTGTGTTACTAATGAAGATTCGTTGATTGAAATGGTGTATGTTGATGTGGTTTCTTTATTATAATCGTTTGTTGCAGTGCTAGTAGATGGCATGTTGATTGCTGAGGCCTTGTGGACTAGAGTGTGGTGCTTAGAATGACATTCATGATATCTCTTCTTTGATCGGCAATCGTAAACGGAGTGACTCCTTCCAAAACAGTTAAAACAGCGAATAGAGGTTTTAATAAATTCTCTACGTGCATCGACGCCCATACCTTTAAACTTGGAACATTCAACAATCAAATAGTGATCGGTATTTTGGCAAACTGGACAAACTGAGTCGAATGTTTCTGCTACAATACTTTTTCGGGCTTCTAACCGTTTTACAGGCACGCTTCTTCTTCACGGGTGGTGGCCTCCCCCAGGTTCGAGGTAATAATCCTGCTTACCAGCATCTGGTTTATCAACCTATACTTATGGGGTAAACCACCTTCAAAAGTTAAACTCCTTCCATGATCGCCTCCGTTTTTACATTATTAAAGGCACCCTCAATGTCGAGAAATGCTACCATACAGATCGTGTAGAGGTGTGTCCACCGATTTTCCCTTATTGTACGCATGCTGCGACATTGCCCATTTCCTGGGTTCAATTTTTGCTTGAATATCTACATCTACCAAACTTTCCAAACAGAAAAGATGAAAGAGTTAACGGCCTTAGGTATTTTGGATAACCAGTTTCACACATCCCCTGAAGATACCCTCCAGCCAGGGGAGGATGACGGCCGAGTTCCTTCGGATCTCTGCTGGTATAATCCGATCCGGGCCCGTCGATTTTTAAGGCTTAAAACCGTTTAGCGCTTACAGGATTCGTTCCCTGTCCACGATGTCCTCCATCTCTATTGAAGATGTTCCTCGGTGAGCTCCTTGCTCCGTCGAGTCATCAAGGCTTCCCAGAAAATGGGTGAGCTCCAATGATTCCGCACTTAAGCTCCAATGTTCCGCTGTTGTTGACCCGTCCGGTTTAATTAAATAACTACGACTACGGGGAGAAGTCTCATAGATCTCCTTCATAGGAGGAGTCCTAACCCCTAACCTCTTTTGTGTCCTTAGCTTTATAAAGGCTGTCCTATACGCCCTCTAATAAGTTGCAACTCCGAGGTCCACCATATCGGTTTCTGCGTATCCCTAGGATTTATCAGAGGGCGCGGAGCTTTAAATGAAAGATTGCGTGCTTTTGTGGCAATATCAACCATACAGTCTAATTCTTCTACTGCTGTCGGAAGTCCAGGTACCTCGAGCGGCATTAATTCCTCCAACACCTCCCCATATTTGTTCCAGTGTGTCCTTCTGAGATTCTTGAAGGCTTTCCCGGTAACAGGTTTAATGTTGAGGTTATATGATACATATCGGTAATCAGAGTATGAGTGCTCCTTTGCCACTCTCCACAAGGTCACATCTAAAACCTCCTGTCGATTTTTAAAACTAAATGTCGGTACTCGCGTAATATTGCAAACTAAAAGGGTAGTATTTAATAAGTAATCAAAAAATAACTCACACCTCTCGTTAATGTCTATGGTACACCTAACCTTCTTTGACCTGCACTCCCTGCATCGGGATAGTGCCATCTGGCTTGTTGCTGCGGGTGCCATCCTCCTCCCATTGAGAGTCCTACAAGATGTCCCCATTAGACTCCAGAGAGAGGAGGCTATCTCCACTCACTATACTCCCCACGTCCGAAGCATTACTGCTCTGGTCGTCCTACGAACGCTTGATCGTCTCTCGCTGGGTCCGCTTACGGTGGCCCCCAGGCTGGTCTTCCACGCACGTATTGGTCTCATATTTTTTTATATATATTTTAAGGGTGATCGATCTGAACCCGAAGTTGATCACTAATTTTGATTTTGCAAGGGAAGACAGGGATTCTTTATTGATCAGCATGGTTGCCAATCTAAAGCCCCTCTTAGCCTCCTCTGGCTTTCCAGTTCTCCAATGTTCCGTTGGGACATCGGGATTACTAGCCCGAATGGTCTCATGAATTTCCTCTGGCTTATCCGGCTCGGTTAGTAACCAGAAGCCTGCCCTCGGCCTGCTCGAGATTTCCTCTCTGCAGACTGCTAGACCTCGCCGACTTCGGCCACTGCCCTTTTATAAAGATCGACCGATCTCTAACGCAGTTAACTTCACGCGACCCTGGAACCATCCCGCATCTCTACAGGACGGGAGGATCCCGGATTTTCTCTCAGGACCTTCAAGAATATGGACTCTACTGCATTGTACACAACAATCCACTTCACCGACATGATGTTCCCATCTTCCTGGCATCTGCAAGGACGGCTCAGTTTTGATCCCTAAGAGCACCCGACATCCTGTCTGTTTGCACCTTGGCTCGCTTACTGTCGCCCGCTTCAAACTTATCCTGGGAACTCTGTCTTTTAGACCCAAGGACTCTTTCCGAACTATCGCAGCCAACATTTTTTTTAGCTCATACCAATGAATACTTGTATTCTACTGTAAGCTACCAATCAGCAGGGGTCGCAGCCACTTTTTCTAAAATTTTGACTATCTTTCCCTGTACCGTCGCTTCGCCGGAGAGATCTCTTTCAATCCCCACTACTTTGATTGGTGGATCCGCTTCCTCCTAGGATGGCTGGTTTCGATGCCATGGTGTCGCTTACCCTGACCCCTGATGAAGGAGCCTCAACTTTATGGTTCCAGTTACTTCCTTCTTTTATACCTTTCAGTTTTTGGAGGATACTGGCCCCTTTATTTTTTTACCACGAGTGTCGGAGAAATACAGGTCCACCGGAGCAGAGAATAACTGGAGGTAGCCTGGAATCCAAAGGGCTCATTGGATAACCAAGCACTCCGGCCCCCAGCGCCCCCGCCCCCATCCAACATTCACCCGCCCATTCAGCAATTCATATGGTTATCCCAAACCAATGGGACCCATTCCATTCAAGGGATGATCCATTTATAGAGTGCGCCACTCACTACTAAGGGACTCGGGATCGCAGGAAGACGCGATGCCTACTTCGCCGTGGTTAGTTGTCGATGGCTTTATGGCACCATCATTTCGCCTTTCCATGCTGGGTAACATAGGCACTCAGAATTGAGTTGAGTTGAACTGAGTTTACCCACTCCTCGGTTCCCTGAGACTCTCCGCCCAGCACAGTTGCGGTTTAGGCGGCTTATTTAATTCACCGTTAACCTACCTATCGAAAGGCCGTCCACTATCCATCACCTGTGCAGGGTAGCAAAAAAACGGTTTTTTTTAAAATTTAAAACAAAAAACACGTTTTTTTTGTTTAAAACATGTTTAAAACAAACACAATAAAATATGTTTAAAACACGTTTTAAACGTTGTGAATAGAAATTCTTCTGGGTATAAAGAGCTTACAAGTTTTTTACATTCTGCAAGACGCGTTCCGTTCTTGGTATGGAGACAGCACTTCAGGTCTTCTTTGTTATTTATTGTGTGACGCCTGACTCTGCGTTTTAATAAACTTCATAAATGTTCTATGGGGTTCAGGTCCGGGGACTGGTTAGGCCACTCCAGAACCTTAATGCCATTTTCTCTGGAATTTAACGCCATCCATGTTTGTATCAGCAAAAAGTGTTAAAAGTGAGAGCAGCAAAGCAGTTTCTAGGACGTTTATGTATTTTGAAGAGTTGAAAGACTCCAAAATTAGTCTTGAAGCCCCAGGGCTAGACCATTATGCTGCCTCTTCCCTATTTTACAGTTGGTACGATATACTCTGGACTAAATACTTCACCTACCAGGCGACGCACAAAAGGCACACCAGGTGTACCAAAAATCTGAAATAAAGAAAATGTAGACCCTTCTTAAAACTAAAATATTTCATTTTAAAATCATATTATTTAATATTATTAGGGCATAGAATTGTCAACTTAATACAAAGTTTGATTGGTCTGACCACACGGTATTTGAAGTGATTTTTTTTGGCTTTAAAGCCTTTCCTTTGGTTTCCTAATTTCTACTGACAACTCATCAGCGAGATCTGACGAAGTTTTTTTTTCTCTATTTTTTAAAGCTTCTCTCACTAACTTTCGGTTTTCACGGTATGTGGGTGATGCGTTTGGGCCCGGTTCTGTACCTATTACTGTATGATCCGCTAGAATTACCGCTATTGAATCATTCTATAGTATATTGCACAGATCGGCGTGAACATTTCACTGCGGTGTTAGTCATTGTTTTTAACCCTTTTTAGATTTCGAAAAAATAATCAAATAACAATAGGGGTTCTTTTTTTCTATACTTATCGTGTACGCCCGAAATGTATGGGGTGCTCAATACTTTTGGCCAAGGCTGTAGATGATAATTGGGTCCTGATTGTTTAGCATTGTTCATGCATTGATTAATGTATGTTTTCAAATAACTAATTTTGTTGTTGTGTCCTAACTTGTCCTAGACATCAAAAAATCTCGTCCATTTCATATGCTCCTCATTAAAGTGCGGTATGCTGATTTCTGGAGGACTAGTGGACTTGGACTGTTCCAAGCAAATCAGAACAGTTTTAACATTCCGCCCCTTTGCGTATAACAAACAACAATTGGTCTGATTTTCTCGATTTTTCTCGAATTTTTTTTTTCTACAAAATCAATGATGAATGGATGAATCCTTAATGGATTCAAGGTCAGAGGCCGTCGCAATTTCATTCGAAAACGATGATGAAAAGTGTCAATTTCCACAACTGTAATCGACGTAAACTTACATGCATCTACATGTTACCCTTTCTGGCGTAACGAATGATGGTATTTTCTTCTTTAGTTATGTTGAACATTTTAACCAACACTTTCATCACTGAACCAGTTCTGCCAAGTTTCTTTTAATCTGACTTGACGAAATCAACACTGTGTCGTATCAATTATAAATTATTGCTAACTTGAACAGCAACGAATTGAGTCACAACCTACGAGTACATGATATTTTGCCACACAAGGGTATTCGGCGTGACTGATTTCCTTCTATCCACTCAAATATTGTGCTCAAATCGGAATTAAGCGAAGTGACCACTTCTCGAATTTATAAAGGGTGATTTTTTTGTGGTTAGGATTTTCATGCATTAGTATTTGACAGATCACGCGGGATTTCAGACAAGGTGTCAAAGAGAAAGATGCTCAGTATGCTTTGACATTTCATAATGAATAGACTTACTAACGAGCAACGCTTGCAAATAATTGAATTATATTACAAAAATCAGTGTTCGGTTCGAAAAGTGTTTCGCGATTTACGTCCGATTTATGGTCTACATAATCGACCAAGTGAGCAAACAATTAATGCGATTGTGACCAAGTTTCGCACTCAGTTTACTTTATTGGACATTAAACCAACCACACGAATGCGTACAGTGCGTACAGAAGAGAATATTGCGTCTGTTTCTGAGAGTGTTGCTGAAGACCGTGAAATGTCGATTCGTCGCCGTTCGCAGCAATTGGGTTTGTGTTATTCGACGACATGGAAGATTTTACGCAAAGATCTTGGTGTAAAACCGTATAAAATACAGCTCCTGCAAGAACTGAAGCCGAACGATCTGCCACAACGTCGAATTTTCAGTGAATGGGCCCTAGAAAAGTTGGCAGAAAATCCGCTTTTTTATCGACAAATTTTGATCAGCGATGAGGCTCATTTCTGGTTGAATGGCTACGTAAATAAGCAAAATTGCCGCATTTGGAGTGAAGAGCAACCAGAAGCCGTTCAAGAACTGCCCATGTATCCCGAAAAATGCACTGTTTGGTGTGGTTTGTACGCTGGTGGAATCATTGGACCGTATTTTTTCAAAGATGCTGTTGGACGCAACGTTACGGTGAATGGCGATCGCTATCGTTCGATGCTAACAAACTTTTTGTTGCCAAAAATGGAAGAACTGAACTTAGTTGACATGTGGTTTCAACAAGATGGCGCTACATGCCACACAGCTCGCGATTCTATGGCCATTTTGAGGGAAAACTTCGGAGAACAATTCATCTCAAGAAATGGCCCGGTAAGTTGGCCACCAAGATCATGCGATTTGACGCCTTTAGACTATTTTTTGTGGGGCTACGTCAAGTCTAAAGTCTACAGAAATAAGCCAGCAACTATTCCAGTTTTGGAAGACAACATTTCCGAAGAAATTCGGGCTATTCCGGCCGAAATGCTCGAAAAAGTTGCTCAAAATTGGACTTTCCGAATGGACCACCTAAGACGCAGCCGCGGTCAACATTTAAATGAAATTATCTTCAAAAAGTAAATGTCATGGACCAATCTAACGTTTCAAATAAAGAACCGATGAGATTTTGCAAATTTTATGCGTTTTTTTTTAAAAAAAAGTTTTCAAGCTCTTAAAAAATCACCCGTTACAAGAGTGCAATGTAGCGTCATCAGCAAAGTTATAACAAAAATAAAGTCGGTGATTGTTCTATGGCGAGATTCTATTTGTTTCCGATATTCGTCAAGGAATCGGCAGAAGAGCGCCTCTCACGAAAGCCGTGTGTTCACCTGAAATTATTTAATTAATTTCTAGATACCTAACTAGATGTTGAGTAATGCATTTCCCAAATTGTTTGGCGATGGCTGACATAACTGAAATTTGCCGGTAGTTTGAGTTTCAGTTTTACCACAACCACGAATCAGAATCTTTTCACTCTTCCTTATAGGAAAGGATACAAATTTTGGTGAAGCTTATTAATTGCCAATATTTGAGCTGGAATTCTGTCGGGTCTGGTGGCCTTGTTTACGTTCACCTTTTTCAGGCTTCCGAAAACAATTTCCTCCGAGATGTTGATGTGGTCCAAATGATTTTGGAACCACAATACGGAATTGACGAAAGCGTAACTCCATCTATTCTGCACATTTCAATGCTGAAATGGATGTTTTGGAAATCTTAGCAACCGATGCGCCCATCTGGTAAAACTTGCGATTGGAAGTTTTCAACTTGGAAGCCCTTGCACCTTTCTTGTTGTCGGCTATTTTCGGTTCCTTAGTACAGATTTTTCTACAAGTGGTCCACGTCTTATATTCCTGAATAGAAATTTTGCTGTGCTTACGTTTCATTTAAGCGGTTTTATTTTCTAAATCTTTTGAAAAGATTTTAAAATTTGGATTGGGATTGGAAAACAATGATCGGATATATTTATTCATTCCATGTAACACGGTCTTAGTGAAATTAGTACTGGCTTCATCTAAGTTAACGAGTTTTATCCGTGAAACTTAAAAAAAATAATTTTATTAATTCAAAATGTTAGATTTAAGTTCACAATACGATAATAAACTAGCTTTACAATCTAAAAAAATATATTCTTATACTAAAAATTATGCTTTTCTCAGCAAAAGCAGTAATGGAAAATTTATAAAATATTTGTTGATTCGACTTTTTTGGTGTTGAACTAATTTATCCGGATACGCGTGGCGGATGCGCATGTTTCTACAATAAGTTGAATCAGCATTTCACACGTTACATTGAGATGTTAACTCTTCCCTCTTCAAAGATCCACGTCTCATGGGTCAAAAGTTTAATTTAATGGGTTGGATTCCTCTTAGGTTACCGGAAATCGCTTCCTGTTGGGCTGGTTTGTTTATAAATAGAGTCCTCCTCTGGCTCCTTACTCTTGCTTTGTTGATAAGAGATATGCTAACTAAGCATATGATGACGATTATGATGCTTAAGTCGATGAAAGCAGCCTTTTTGTGGTTGTTGAATAGTTGCTGAACTTTTTTAATATTGTCTAGATACAAATTATGCAAGTATCCAGAATCGATTTTGATGCTTCTCTCGGTAATGTTTGTTTATAGCACAGGTGGCAGTATTTGGGATGTTTTTATTTCCTTGTTTATGAACGTGGCACCGTTAATGTTTATTGTTTCGTTATGATACTGTATTAAAAAATTGCCTTCCAAACTCTTACTGGAGTTGCTACTGATGACGTTCCCCTTGAAGTTATTCAGAAAAATTGTGTTATCGTTTAGGGTTTCGATACCTTGGTTGCTATTGACTTGATAATCACACCTGGCACTCAATCCATTAATTAATTTACTAACACAGTGCTCTTCAGTTAATTTTTTCAGCTTACTTTGTTCACATATTGTTATGTCTCGGAAAATCTTGCACTCCTTTGTTATTCCATAAATTTCATTTTGATTGAGCAGAAGCTCTTTGAACTCCAGGTAGATCTGTTTGTCCTGGTTAATTGTTGATCTTATGATTATATGATTATAATTTTGGTTGCTCGTCTTTGGTACAGCTATGACGTACAGGAGTGTAGAGTTTTCAACCATCATCATCGGTTCCGCATATTCTAATGCTTCTATATCATTGGAGTATGGCAAAGTTTCTATTTCCATGATCACCCGGTTGATTTCTCCTTTGTCCAATAGGTTGGTGTTGATAATTTTTCTTTTTGCTAATTGCGCAGCGCGAACTATGTCTTTAACTTCTTCCTTGATGAGCGTAAGTCGATTAAATAGTATTTGTTCTGTTCGGTCATCATGCTCCATATCCAGGTGTTCAACGATTTTGTTGTACTCGTTTAGCATCTTTTGTGAAGTGTCGATCAAAACCCTATTGATTTTGTACTGCTGGTTGTTGTGATCGACTATTTGATTTTGACTTCTCACTATCTGGTCGCAATCTGTGGCGTCAGGTGAGCCTGCGATCCATTTCCAGGCGCTACCATTCCAATCTATAGATCTTCTGTTTTTTGCTTTTTGATTCTTCAGTTCCAAAATTAATTGGGATGTTTGTCCTATCTGATAATTTAGTTGAGGTCGAAGTTTACTTCCTTGGATGCTATTAATTGTAGGTGTTATCCGATCGATTAGTTCTTCATAATTTTGTAGATTAATGACATGGATTAGTTTGAAATTTCCATTGATTATCCGTCCATTCCCTTGTTTCAAGGTTACTATTGGGGCATCGTATTCATAGATGTGTAAGGTTAATGTTAGGCCCCATAGCTATGATCTGGAAAATAGAGTGATTTATTGTGTTAGATTTTTAATCTGGGTTTAATGAATTCGTTTTCCTAAAGTTGTGGTAACTGTAACATTGTTATCCTCTGCTACAGTTTCTTTTTGAAATTTCGGTTTATTTTTTGATTGGATTTGTTTAATTGCTGTGAAGATCGTATCACCCGCCTCGTAAGTTTTGGGCTTTTTTCTTCTCGTATTTTCTCTTGCGATTTTGGTTTCCTGTGCTTTCCTGATTCTTTCGATTATATCTTCATTAAGTTTGGTCTTGAAATCCGTTAAATTTTGATAGTTAATCTTATGAGTCCTTCCGAAGAATATGTCGCTGGGCTTTTGTTGAATGACTGAATGTATAGAATTGTTATACCGGTCCACCGCGATGTTGATCAGCTCCTTCACCGTTAATTCTTTATATTCATTCTGGAGACACCTAAAAATTTCGATTACCGTAGAGTGGACTCTCTCAACGATCCCATTCACTTCACTCTTTTGTGTTGGTGTTAGGTAGATTTCGACTCCCAAAGTTTTGAAGTAGTCAGTGATTATGGGACTTACGAAACTCCTTTCATTGTCCATTACCAGCATTTTAGGTACGGTAAAATAATGTAGTGCTTTAATCAGGTTGTCTCTTATGTGCAGGATGGATTTGGATTTTACACGAAAGAATTTAACAAATTTAGAGAATTTATCCACACAGGAAATGAATTTCTCATTCTTGATTTCCATTATATCAATGTGGAGTATTTCCGCTGGGTACGTAGGAATAGGTGTGTCCTGGTTTGCACATGGTTTGGAAGTCTATCATATTTGTTGATGTTACATGTGTCACAAGTTTGAGTATATTTCTTTACTAGACTAGCCATTTGAGGGAAATAGTATTTTTCCAAAATCTGTTTCCTATTTTCCATTTGATTGCGGTGTGCCCTCTTATGTTCCTCTTTTATAATCGCAAACTTATTGTCTTCGTTAGCAATGTCCGTAACTGTTCTCTGGGTTAGGCGAATCTTGTAAGTTGAGAAATGCTCTTTAAAGACTTCCTGTAGTATGGGGATGTATTCCTCAGGTATCTTTATCCCATTGATCGTATTCGGGTTTAGATTTTCTCGTAGGATTTTACTTAGAATGTTTTTATTTAACCCTGGATTGATAATATAATGTCGGTGGTATGATGGGTGCGGTTCTTCATGGACATAAATATCTTGCCCTTTTTGAAATATGATCTGGTTCTTAAATGCGTTGATTGGAGCATCGCAATATCTTATTAGGTCCGTAGAATCCTCATCGGTACTATGGGCTGTTTCGTTTGTGGACAACGTGTTTGCCTCCAATTCCAATCTGGATAGGGCATCAGCGACTTTGTTGGTCCAGGGCAACCTGGATAACCAGTATAAATAATTCCTTAAGTTGTCTAGGGCCCAAATGATGGCCAGCATCTCCTTCTCATTGACAGCGCAGTTTTCTTCGGTTTTATTTAAAGCCCTAGAAATATACGTGATCGGTCTATCTTTGCCCATATCCCCCTGCGATAATACGGCTCCTATCGCCATATCCGAGGCGTTGGTTGTTAGATTGAAAGGTTTATTGAAATCGGGAAACATTAATATTTCTGAGGATTATAGCAGTTCCTTGATTTGTTCGAATACCCGTATTTGATTTTGATCCAAACTGATTTTTATTTTCCTCGACTGATTAGCTTTAATCTGAGCGTTTTCACCTCTTGTAAGATTTGTCAGTGGCTTGATTACCTTTGCAAAGTCCTTCACAAAACGTCTGTAATAAGATGCCAATCCGAGAAATGATTTTAAGTCCTTCAGATTCTCCGGTATTTTAATATTACTAATGGCAGCTACTTTCTTTGGGCCGGCCTTAATACCTTGGTTAATGATGATGTAACCTAAGAATTCCGTTTCTGTCTTTAGGAATTCTGTTTTATCCAAATTGATCCGTAGGTTGGCTTTTTCGAGTTTGCTAAATATCATTTCAATGTTCCTTAGATGTTCTTCCTGCAAAGATTATAACATCGTCTATGTAGACGTAGCAAATTTTTCCAATATACTCCTTTAACACGTCATCGATCATTCGTTGAAAAATGGCCGGCGCATTTTTGAGACCAAAGGGAAGCCTCAAAAATTCATATTTCCCGTTCATGGTGGAAGAAGACGTCTTAAGAATATCTGATTCCTTCATTTTGTTCTGGTGGAAACCAGAAGTGAGGTCTATTGTCGTGAAAAATCTAGAGTTCCCGAGGTTCGCGATTGTATTGGATATATCCGGAATTGGATGGTGACAGCATTTAGACGTTTATAGTCAATGACTATAAACTACCCAGATAGGTGAATTATATGGGCTCCTTGAAGGTTGTATGATCCCATCCTTTAGGAGTTTGTTGATTTGTTCTTCGACTTCTTTCCTCATATTAACTGGATAGGGATAAGATTTTGTGTAGATCGCTTCATCTTTTGTTGTCTTGATTTCGGCTCTTACAGTGGTTTCTATGGGTGTTATATTGTTTACTGGTCCGAACAGCGTTTTATATTTTGAGAGCATTACTTGTATGCTATCCTTTAATTCGGTGGATAGATGGTTATCTCGGATTTCTAAATTGTTCACTTGGGGTGCATGCTTCTCATGCAATGGTATTTTAATGTTTGAGTTAAATGTCAGGGTGTTGTTTTTTCGATCGATAATTGCACCGAGTTCTTTTAAAGTGTCATCATCTATTATGCCATCGAATGTCTTTAGTCCCGGAAGAACGAAAAACTCTATATTTATGTTGATTCCGCCACTCTTAAAAAATTGTCCACATATTTTTCTGCTGATTTCGATTTGCCCCCCGGCTGATCTAATTTTGAATTTGTTATTGGTTGCCACAGATGAAGTTCTTGTTTGCACCTGTATCAATCAAGAATTTGAGCGTATCGCCACTCCTCGTTTGGTACTTTATGTATGGTATGCTAGAGAGGCTTCCAGCATAAAATTTAACTCGGCATTCTCTTCCCTTTCTTCGTATTCTGTTGATTCTTCGATGTCCGTATTTTCGTTTACCATCTGTGTGTATTGCTCCTCTCCTTCTTGTGTCTCTATATTGTATATTCTCTGTTGTTTCCGTGGCTCATTGTGATACGCGTTTTCTCGTTTGAATGCGGGTGAACTTAACTGAGCAGGTAGCACTGGACGATTTATGTAATTACCCTGTCTGCTTGTCGACGGATCAATATCCATTGGCTCTTGTGGTTTGGCTTGTGTTGGCCTTGGTGGTGCTCTGATATTCCTATGTTGGATATTGTATGCCTGATTCTTTTGAGGTAATGCTATTTGGTTGTGATTCCTGCGATGGTCATATTGATTGACATTCGTTCGTGCGAAGATTTGATTGATAGCGCAGTGCACAGTGAGGTTCCGATAATTTAAATTTTGAATTTCTAGACAGGATGCATAAGCTTCAGGCAACGTCGTTGGTTTCTGGATTATCAGCATTTTCGATAAATCTCCATTCAATCCTCGAATAAAGACATCGAGTGCTCTGTTTCGATAGGTTTCTATGAGTACTGTAACTGTGTCGGTCGAGTAGTCCTCCGTTTTAATTTTATTTACAATCAAGGAGAATTGGTGATTGACGTTAGCGTAAAATTCATCTATCGTCCTGTTTCTTTGCGTTAGATTACCCAGTTGGTATTCTAGTGTTCTTAAATCCCGTCTGTCCGCATAGTGGAGGGACAAACATTTTTTTATTGATGCCCATTCGTCATCAAATATATTGTACGATATTAGGGCGGAGTCAGCATTCCCCCTGATCTTCTGCCTTATATTTTGCAGGATGGCACGATAGATTGGTCACGCACGATATGGTAGTCACTAAGATATTTTCTACGCTATGAACCCAAGAAAGGTATTGAGTTGGGTTGCCATCAAACGGTTGTAATTCTTTAACACAGTCTGGTAATTTACTGATTTCTTTTAAATCCTCCGCATTTTTAGGTGACGTTAAGTTAGTCGTTTCCTCCCATGGTCGTGGTTGTTCTAATTTCTGAAGCCTTCGTTCAATCATTTTTGTCTGTTCCATGTGAGCGTTAAGTGCTCCAGTTAATTGTTTTACAGCATCCTGTAGTGCTTCTATTTGTCTTTCCATTTTTATTATAATTGATTAGTGGGATTAAGATTTATTAATATGCACTTAATTTATTAGACATAAATTTATTATTCTCACTTAATATTTATTCACTTTTATTATTTATGTCGGTATAAAATTTTTATTAATCTTTTGTTTTTATTACTTCCAAAATTATTATGTGCTTCATTGGCGAGGATATCTCCTCATGAGTGATTCGTGGATTAGCGTTTCCGCGAAGATCTTTATAGTGTACTCCGGGTAGTATATGTACACTTGGCCTGATTTATTCTGGGTGGTCCGTTTTCTTCCTTTTTAGCCGTCAGTGTTTACAATTACTAACAGCCTACTACGGTACGTAGCACTCACAAAATTTAAGCGAATGTGAGGTAGGCGTATTATGGTTACCTGGGTATAATACGACTTAATTTAGTAAAGCACTTGCCACAAAATTATTGTGTTCAACGGGGTACAATGTTTGAGTTTAAAAGTTATCACTTCACTTTTTTTTTTAAATACTATGAACGACTGGAGATAGTAACTTTCTAAATATTCACTTTTTAATTACCAGGTTCCGGGTTTCGGCACCAGTTAACGAGTTTTATCCGTGAAACTTAAAAAAAAATATTTTTATTAATTCAAAATGTTACATTCAAGTTCACTAAACAATAATAAACTAGCTTTACAATCTAAAAAATTATATTTTTAGGGTCTTTTCCAAACACCGAATTATTTGCTTATACCGACTTATTCAAATAAGTCTGCTATCGAGGTGAATTATTTGCTATCTCTTTCTTCAAGCAAAAAACTTATTTTGTCATGTAAACATTGTCAATTGAGTTCTGTCAAAGTAGTTTCGCCGGTACATTTTAATAATTTGATTTTGAGTTAATTAAGTATTTAAAATACACGAATTATTTATTATTTATTTAAATAATATGAAACGAAAACAATACAACAATCGTTGTAAGTATATTTAGAAAGCTATTTTACAAAAAATATTCAAATCATAACCTCAATTTCAAAATTTTATTTACAATGAATAATTGAATATTTAAACATGTTTAGTTTTGTGTGTAACCACTATTATAATACGTATAGCATAATTGAATATTTTTTAAATTACAGGGACTGAAGAGGAGACCTTCGCGCTTATAGCCGCTAGAAGTGCCAAGGATGATGACTTCAAAAAGAAAAATTGTGTATATCCAGTCCTATGGGCGTAAGTTTTGTGCATAATTAATTTAATTTATTTATTGAAAATAAAATAATCGTTCCATTTTTAGATCTATACAAGCGAACACACCAGATCTGGCATCTCGAACAGCACGAGAATGCATTAAAAAATTTAAAAATTTGGTGGATACATTTAAAAAATTAAAAGATCCAAAAGATGAATGACCTAATGGGCACCAAACACACCATTAGGCCTACGAATGTATTAGAAAGCACGAATTTCGAGTTCTTCTCTGACAGTAGTGCCGATTTCGAATTAATCGAATATGATCTGCAGGATGCCCAGTGTGAAAATTCATCACATCTGGAAATGAATTACTTACCAATCCCGAGTTCCAGCCAAACTACAACGGGCACAACAACACAAACAGTTAAAACAAAGAATGTGAAAGAGCGGCTGTTAGACCATATTGTAGAACGAGACCACAAAATAATTAAAAGCATCAAAAAAAATAATAAAATGATGCGAACGGTGTGTCGGAAATACTTCGCAGAAGCAGAGTTGTCTTCGGACACGGAGACTGATTAATGGAGAGTTATTCCCTTAATTTTTTGATGAAATTTGGATTTACAATATATAATATTTGAAATGTGATTAAATAAAAAAGACTAAATTATTGAATAAATGAATTATTATATTTTAATGAAATGAATTTAATAAAAATGTATATAGAAATTAATATGTTTTTATTGAGGACTTTTATTGAATCTAGCGCATTAAAAATAAGCTCATTGAGTCTTTTTTTACATGAAATTTTAGTACGGCATACTTTATTAAAATAAAAATTAACATACAAAAATAAACCCAGTTAGTTTAATTTTTTTGTCGTTAGATCCACTTGTAGTTGTCTATATTAGTGAACATAGATGGTTTCTTAATTCTACGGCGCTAGTTTGTGGTTGATAATTCTCATTTGCAAATGTAACGTTATTCGCTTGTTGAAATTCGCGATCTATTGCAATCAGATCACCAACATTTAAACAAATGTTGTGGAGTATGCAGCAAACAGCAACAACTTTAATTGAATTTTTAATGCTAATTTCTAGTGACCGTAGAAATATGCATCTCCATCTAGTCTTCATTAGCCCAAAAGCCGGTTCAATAGCTATTCGAGCTTTACTGTGAAGATGATTAAATTTTTTTTGCTGTGGAGTTGAGCTTTTTCGGGAAATGGAGTTATTATTGCTATGGGATCCACAGTTAACGGGTATTCTCCATCACCGAGTAAATAGTAGTCCGATGGTGGATATTTTTTATTTAAATAAATATCACTATTTCTCAGAACACGTTGATCGTGAACCGATCCTGGCCAACCAACACAAATATGAATAAATTTATGTTCAGCGTCACAAACAGCTGCAAAATAAATGAATATCCGAACCTTATAAACCAATAACTAAACTACGTATAAAAGCATACCTTGTAATTGAATGCTGTAGTCCAACTTTCTGTTTATATACTCGTCAAGTCGTTTGGTTGGGCATTTTATTTTTACATGAGTCCCATCGATAGCACACTGAGAGAAAAGTAAACTCATATTAAGCGGTAACGGAACGATTCAAGGAAATTTCGTGTTTGAATGTGTGCTAAGCATATATTTGCTTAAATTGAGATGAGTGTTACTAAATTCATTCACAATCGAGCAATCTGTTTTTGAGAAATACATGTATAATTTTAATAAATATAATTTCTTTGATTAATTTTTATATACTATTTTTGTAAAATATTTATTCTTCGTTTGAGGCATTACTATCTTATTTTGAGGAATAAGTTTCTCAATTTCAGTATTTCACATTTACAAAAATAATATCTCATTTCGAGATGAATTTTTGTTCCAAAACAGAACATTCACTTTTCATTTAAGTTTCAATTTTCTTAAAACCCAATGTTTAAATCAGAAACTGAGAATATCTAATATCGATTTAAGAAAACAAAACTTGATGAACTTGATGGATTTGCTTAAATCAAATATTTTTATTCTAAATTGGAGAAAGTTTATACCACATTTAAGAATGAATGTATTCTTGGATAGAGATTTGTATAAGTTCAACTTATACTCTATATTTTTGAACGTTGGTCTTAATTGTACATCAGAAACTGAAACCATTTTTGAATAGTTATCTGATTTATAAAAAACACAACAGATGCTTAAATATTGTTTAATTTCACTCAAACAAATGGTACTAAATTTTATTATTTTAACAATGCTATCTATAAACTCTTGTTAAGTAATAGAAAGTAGACAAATTTAATAATAAATCTCTTTGCTATTGGAACTGGAAAATTAACTCTAGAAAATGTTACTTTGCATACATAGTATATAATTTTTAATATCTATGGCTTTAGATTCGTAACGCATACACCAAAACATGCGTATCAGATCAGATTTTTTGCGGCATATTTTTATCGTATATTTTGCAATGATTGTTGTAATAAAGTAATAATTGAAAGTTCCAAAAAGCACGAGGACACTGAATTTTCAAAAGATGGCTTCCAAAGTTTTTTTTGTATTTTGTGTTTGATATCCGTCCGGTTGGTGGCAAGCAATAGTTTTAGCCGTTTTAAAACTTCGAGATTTTGTAAATCTGAAAAAAAAACATAAATAATTATTAAGCAACTAATAATGTACCATTAAATTTAAAATTTAACATCGAACAACCGAATATATTTTATACATAAATATGTATAAGAAAAAGACTTTACTTACATACTATATTTATGTTTTGGAGGACGGTGATTGATCCTGAGGACGTTATTATTAATAAATTAACTCTAAAACTTTTAACTTTTAAAGGGGAGTAATAAACTTAGACAAAATAATTTCACAATTAGTTTGGGCTTAAGATGCTGAACTTAATTCAATGATTCCATTTAAAAAATAAAAATAAAACAATATTCATAAAGTATATATGGATAATGGATTAAACTATCCGCAACCAAATTGCGCGTCGTATTCCATAATATTGTATACGAATACCTAGCCATACAAATAATAAAAAATTTATATTAACAGTGTAGATTATGAAAACAATTTTGAAAATGAATAAGAAAAATAGTAAGTTATGCACGCGTAGATGTACAACACTGCTATTAGGTATGAAACTTTTTGGATGTCTGAATATTATGAAATATATAGCTTACCATGTTCAAGCTCTCCTAAGTTCCCTAATCGTTCTAATGCTTTAACGTCCGTAGTGTTTCCGTTTAAAATGTTAACCAACACGTCTTGGATCCTTGGCTATTTCGATAGAAACGAAGTATTTTTATTTGGATAACGAATATCAAAACCAATATCGATCTATAAGTGAAAAATGTAAACAACAGATTAATAAAGTAACATAATCGAGATAAAAAATAAATATATTTTAAAACTTACAAGTCGATATCCATTTGCACTTAAGGGCCATTCTGACAAAATTTACGTAATTTTTTGTTCCTTGAATAGTTTGAATTCCTTGATCCTATCTAAGCTGGTTGCTTTCCACCTGAGTTCTAAAGTTTCGCATGGCTCATAGAAACAGTTAAACCATGTTTTGTACTGTTTAAAATCGGGATTTTCGATTGCCTCAGTTTCGGATGTTCCTGTTATTTCATGTTAAAAATAAAACATACGCGTTACGCGAAAGTTTTTTTTTTTAAAATTACACTGCCAATATACCTGATGACTTCGATTTTGAACGTATTTCTACCGTATGGTGCCGTGTTATTCCTTCTTTCTCAAACGGTGTAAACAGTTTTTAAACTTATGATATACAATCTTCCTGAGGGATTTCGCTGGTTTGGTTGCAGAGGGTCATAATAGTACTCTTGTGTAAACCAAAATATACACTGAGAGAAATCATAATCTAATATTATGAATAGTGTATTCTTAAATGCACAAATTTAAAATTTTTAAAATTTCAAGAACATATGGTGAGGATTTATGAATTAAATGCATGAATTTAACCCAAGCAGTAAATTTTCTTCGCAATTAAGGCTTTATAAATTGAAAATAATATTCTTAATTTGAAATACTCGTAAAATGCTCAAATTCAACCGATTTGTTCTAGGTTCGGATTTACTACTCTTGAATTAAGAATTGCATGCACCAAATAATATTTCCACGTGTTTTATGAAATTGTGCCTAATTTGTGATCAAGTCAAACAGAAATTTAGTGTACGAAATTGAGAAAATGGAATTCTTGAAACATTATTTTTAATTTAAGATTAATTTGTAATGCTTTTAATCTCAAATCCGAGCAAATATACTTAAAAGATCGCGGTATGATGATTTAAAGTTTTATAAATATATATAAACATTTTTTTGTGTATGTGATACATGATTTGAGTTTAATAATTATGATTTAGGAATTACACAAATACTTATCACGTTTTATAACTAGGAGGCAATTCAGAAAACTGATAACAAAATCGGGGGATGCAGTTTGATGCAGCAGCTATATACCTATCATCTACATCCGAAAAATTTCGGCGTATTGACTCCGTATTATCTTAAGCAATTATATGGGATTGGGTATGTTAGATGGAAATGGGATCCTTAAATGGTTTTTGAAATAAGTTCTGGAATATGACCACCTGGGACAGAACCCTGTATTTTCGTAACCGATTAACGCTAGCCAAAATTCTAGATGTATCGCGTAGGTTATTTCCTTCCAGAAACATTCCAGGTGGCCATATTCCACAACTTCTCCAAAAATCATTTAAGAATCCCATTTCCATCAAACTTACACAACCTCATCATAATCGGTTAAGAAAATACCGAGTTCCGCCTCAATTGGTCATATTTCAGAGCGTCTTCCAAAAATCGTTTAAAAATCCAATTTCCATCTAACATAAACAATCCCATCATAATTGCTTAAGATAATACGGAGTCAATACAAACAGCGAAATTTTTCGGATGTAGATATTCACGTCAAAAAATCGATCCCCGATTTAAGTAAAATTATTGCAGGGACAAAAATAAACAGTTATGTGAGTTAGCGGCTCTGCAATTTTAATTATACATACGTTCATTGAATTAAACCCAATCCTCTTTCTATCTCGAAATTCTTTCTATCTCGATTTTTTTTTCGGTCCCTTGGAACTTTGAGGCAGACAGAATTGACTGTAAATATATTACATAAAATTACATTTCATAGTATAACCGTGTACGAAATATATTCAGAACTTTTAGTAACATGCATTTATATTTATGTCTTACAACCTTTGTTTATGTACAATGTACATAATTGTCTTGGGATTTGTTCTAAATCTTGTTGGACCGTTGAAACAGTTTAGTAGGGATATATGTACACATAATATATAATATGTACAATTATAATTATTAGAATTCTGTTTAAATTATAAATTAAATTTAATTTTTAATTTTTTATTATAAATCAAATACAATAATTATATTTTCATATAATATTTATTCATATAGTTACAATAAAATAAAGAATTTAATTCATAATCCATGCTTAATAAGCTTAACAACACAACTAACGGTAAATTTTAACATTTGTATTGATTCTCAATTTGTGGATTATATTCTCAATCCTAGTATACATTGTCACAAATTAGATCTATAAATTAAATGTATAATGCTTTAGTTTAGATTATAAATCTCAATATCAAAATAAATTCAAGATTTGTTTATATTTTTATTTTTACTTCTCCATTTAAGATTACAATGTTTGATTTCATGTTTTATAATATCACGATTTGGAGAATACTTTTCTAGGTAGTTGTACAACAATACTTAAAAAGGAAGATATCCCAAATTGTATTTTATTTCAATCGTTTTCCTCAGTTCGTCTTGAAACTTTATACGTTAACGTTGTGTGTTATAAAATATATATAAAAGTGAAATTGTATTTATATAAGGTGTATATATATATATATATATATATATATATATATATATATATATATATATATATATATATATAAGTTATCACATCTAAAACTAGGTCTCTACATTCATGCAAGGAATCATATTGCTATGCTCGCAATATGACCCAATAAAATAACACGCGCACCTTGCATCGCACGTTTCGCAAGCAAGCACATTCCTTGTAGAAGTGTATGACTCGTATAGAATAAGTAATTAAGTTTAAGTTAGTTGTAATCCAGAAATTTAGAAGTTAAGTTCATAATAAATAAAATATTGTAAAAGTAAAGTTTTAATTCAAAGTAAATAAAGAAAAGTGTTTAAGATTAAAATATTAAGTAATAACGAAAGTGTAATAAACAAATAAATAAATTTATAAATAAATAAAAAATAAAAGAAAAGAAAAATTTAAAATCATAAATTGATTTTTTTTAATAAAAGTGAACCTGAGAAATTTAACTGGCGCCGAAACAGGGACCCCGCCAGGTGTCAATAATATACCATTTATAATAATCTAACCAGTGATTATAATCGAAAGTGAAATTGATTTTAGTTAACCATACTAAAACAAAAATTTGAATGTGAACACACCACACACATTCAACCACAGTTAAAGAAGCAGAATTAGGAAACGAAGCGCCTAAGTACTCCTAACCAAGGAAAAACAGGAGTTGGAGTAAGACGACGGACACCAAGCCGAACCACTATAATTCTTCAACAGCGGCCTAATCACCTTTAACGACACTTGAGCAGGGGGCAAGGATTACAACTCCAGATGGTCAGACATCTGATAATTTTAATGTAAGTTAATAGAAATTTTATAAACAAATTTTTGTTTTGAAAGTAAAGTGAAGAAATATTTATATTTTATTAAACTATTTGAAATAATCAAAGCAATAGATTTAGAAGAAAAATTTGGTAACAAAAATTAAAACGAAAATTATTAGTTTACTAAAAATTGAATTTAAAAATAAATTTCTTAAATTGAACCGAATTTATATTTCATAACAGTCAATATTTCAACAAAAAATTTATTATAGAATAATCAATAATCTATTTAATTAAAGAAAATTAAAGTGAAAAAGATTTGAAGAAATTAACTAAATTACTAAATCCAATTATAAGTCATAAAAGGTTACAAAGAATTATATTTCATATTAAGTTACATTATACTTCATTTAAGTAGTTGCGATAGCCAAGAATATTGATATACATTTTTAAACCACCATATATTTAGTATACCAATTTAAAATTATATCTGATAATTCTGTATCATAAAGTTCAATTAATTAGATATTTATTATTTAGAATTCTTATCGCCCGCGTGCACTAACACACCATTAATTAAACTTAAATATTAAAAGAATAGTAAATTTCATCTTAAGTCTCAAAATGGAAACAAAACCCTCGACGTCAACCGCTAACACAAACGCAAAAACAGAAAACACATTTGACCTTAATAAATTGACAGAAATCATAACAGAAATTGTACACGAACAGAGTCAGGCTCATAATAATCTTAGACATGATATAGACCAAACGATAGAGGACCGGTATAAAGGAAATCTCACAGATCTAGACAAGATCCCAGATATCGTGAAATGTATTCGTGAATTCTCAGGGGAACCTGGAGAATTCGGATCGTGGAAAAAAAGTGTTGACAGAGTGTTACAAATTTATGAACATCTTAGGGGTACTCCAAAATACTATGGCATTTTAAATGTCATACGAAACAAAATTGTGGGTCATGCAGATATAGCTCTAGAATCCTATAATACCCCACTAAATTGGCAAAAAATAGCCAAATGCCTTACTCTGCACTATGCGGATAAACGTGATCTAGGCACCCTTGAATACCAAATGATGACGTTGGTACAAGGAAACCAAACCATTCAGGAATTTTATCAGAGAGTTTATCAACACCTTTCCCTAATATTAAATAAACTATCTTCCATGGACATGGGTCAAGAATCCATGAACAATTTAACAGATAATTATCGAGACAAGGCACTCGATACCTTTATTAGAGGCTTAAAAGGAGATCTGCCACGACTCCTAAGCATTCGCGAGCCTAGTGACTTGCCTCAAGCACTACAATTATGCCTAAAGTTACAAAATATGGACTATCGAGCGCAATATGCTAATAATCACAGTGCGCAAAACGTCCAACGCAGGCCACCGGTTCCCCCACCTCCTTTCATTCGAAAGAATCAAATGTCTATGTCCGCTAACGGACCACAACAATTTTTCCCACAGCTCCTTCACAACCCTCAAACCTCGTTCGAAAGATCAAAAATATTTCAACCTAGTCGACCCCAATTTGGGTATCAAAGCCCACCATTTCCAAGACCACAAAATCAACCTTTCAGACCACAATGGGGATACCAAAATTATCCACCTAAGCCACAACCTAAACCGACACCTATGTCAGTAGACGGCAGTGGTCAATCAAGGCATGTAAATTACATGAATCGACCACAGAATGTAAGACATCCTATGAAAAGACCTTTATTTAACTCTTCACAACAACATCACCATCCAAACAAAGCTCAAAGGGTCTACCATTATGAGCAATTCAACGAGGATCCTACCGTTCAATACTATCAAGACGAATTAGCTGAGTACGACTCGCAATACGAACAAACTTTAGTGGAATATACAGACGCTGAAAATATCCCTGAAATAAAGGAAGACAACCCTACAGAAGTTTACGAGGAAGAAGAAAACCCCGAACAACTGGATGACATAAATTTTTTAGACTAAAGAGTTCTTCGCTCCCATATTTAGAACATCGAGCGAAGAACGGCAAAATTGTAAAATTCCTAGTAGATACGGGCTCCAATAAAAATTATATACAGCCCCAATATATTCGTAACCCTATACGGAACGAAAAACCATTCATGGCCAATTCAGTAGCTGGGAGTATAAAAATCACTCACCATGCTATGATTGACCTATTCGGTCCTGAACGGAAATTAAAATTCTTCATTCTTCCTAGTCTAAAATCTTTTGGGGGTATAATCGGTAACGATAGCCTTAAAGATCTTAATGCCACCATTCATACAAATAGTGGATTTATGATCATCTACCCTAACATTAAAATTCCGCTCAAACAACACGTATCGGATTCTGTAAACACTATCAATTTAAGAACCTCACATCTCAACCCAGAACAGAACAAAACTTTAGAGAGAATAATTAAAAGCAACCCTAACTTATTTACCGAGCCAGAGGAAAAGCTAACATTTACTACCACAATAAAGGGAGAAATTAGGACCCAGACTGATGAGGCAGTCTATACTCGGCCCTATCCTTACCCTATATGTCTCAAAGATGAGGTGGAAAAACAAATACAACAACTATTGTCGGACGGAATAATTAGACCATCGAAATCACCTTATAACTCTCCAATTTGGGTCGTACCCAAAAAGGAAGACGCATCGGGAGAGAAAAAGTATAGGATGGTTATCGACTACCGTAAACTAAATACGGTAACAATCCCCGACAAATATCCAATCCCTGAGATTAATGATATCCTAGCAAATCTCGGTGAAAATAATTTATTCACAGTCTTAGATTTGAAGAGCGGCTTCCACCAAATCCCGCTCAAAGAAACGGATATCGAGAAAACAGCCTTCTCTGTCAATCATGGGAAATATGAATTTACTCGGCTTCCTTTCGGCCTGAAAAATGCGCCATCTATATTTCAACGTGCTTTAGATGATATCCTTCGTGAACATATAGGAAAACGCTGCTATGTCTATATCGACGACATAGTCATATTCGGAAAAGACGAAAGCGAGCACTTTCAAAACATCGAAATAATATTCAAAGTTCTTGAAAGAGCTAACCTTAAAATTCAATTGGACAAATGCGAATTTCTAAGGGAAGAAGTTGAGTTCCTCGGATTTGTCATCAGTAAAGACGGAATTAAAACAAATAGGAAAAAAGTCAGGGCTATAACAGAATTTCCTATCCCCAAAACTGTAAAAGAGCTAAGATCCTTTCTAGGAATGGCTGGATTTTACCGCCGTTTCGTCAAGGATTACGCTAAACTAGCTAAACCCTTGACTGCACTTTTAAGAGGGGAAGATGGACATGTGTCCAAAACGATCTCAAGACATAAACAAATTCAGTTTAACGAAGAACATATTTGTGCTTTTAATAAAATAAAAAACTCCCTTACCTCAAACGAGGTCATACTATCATTCCCTGATTTCAAAAAAGAATTCCAATTGACCACAGATGCCTCAAACTTCGCACTAGGTGCAGTACTTTCTCAAAACGAAAGACCAATTACCTTTCTGTCCAGAACATTAGATAAGACAGAAGAAAATTATGCAGCTAACGAAAAGGAGATGTTAGCAATAATTTGGTCTCTAACTTCATTAAGGAATTTCCTATACGGAAGCAAGAAGGTTCAAATTTTCACAGATCACCAACCACTTACGTTTGCCCTAAGTAACAAGAATAATAACTCCAAGATGAAAAGATGGAAGGCCATCCTGGAGGAATACAATTATGAACTTAAATATAAACCAGGGAGAACGAACGTGGTAGCAGACGCTCTTTCAAGAGTGACAATTCCCACTGAAGCGAATGCACTAACTTCGACACAACACAGTGGCGAAAGTTCTGCACATGATCTCATTCCAACAATTGAAACTCCTATTAATGTCTTCAGAAATCAACTGATATTAAAAACAGGAGATGAGGACTCATACCAAATTCAAACACCGTTTCCAAATTATTTAAGACATACCATAATTAAACCAAATTTCACTCGTGCTGATATAATAAATATATTCAAACGATATCTAAATCCCATTACGATAAATGGCTTAAATACTACCGAAGCTATTTTGGGTATAGCCCAAGAAGTGTACCCAGTACACTTTAGAAACTATAAAATACGATATACGAGCAGAGTAGTAATCGATATCACAAGTGAAGCGGAACAGGAAGAAACAATCCTAGCGACACATAGACGGGCCCATCGCAATGCCGATGAGAATAGAGCGCAAATCATTCAAACACACTACTTCCCAAGGATGAATAGGAAAATTAAATTACTGGTCAAACGATGTACTACATGCAAAGAGAATAAGTACGATCGTCACCCGAATAAGCAAGTGATCAATGATACCCCTATTCCTAACTATCCAGGGCATACCATACACATAGATATCTATTCGACTGAAAACCAACTAGCCCTCACAGCAATAGACAAACTTTCAAAATATGCAGTTTGTAAGCCACTCAAATCCAGAGCGATAGAAGATATCAAACAACCTCTCAGAGATATCTTATTTTCTTTTAATGTACCCGAAGTTGTAGTAATTGACAACGAGCCATCACTCAGCTCAAATACAATATTATCCATGATGGAAGACTCTCTAAAAATTTCTGTATTCAAGATTCCCCCTTACAAGAGCGAAGTGAACGGACAAGTTGAACGATTCCACTCGACCCTTTCAGAGATCATGAGGTGTTTGAGAGCAGACGGAATCGAGAGATCATTTATAGAGCTGCTTGAAAGATCGGTGAATGAGTACAATCATTCAATACACTCTACTACCAAAAGGAAACCAGTAGAGTTATTTTTCGGACGAAGTCCAAATGTTTCCCCCGAAGAATTCGAGCAGGCACGCCTGAACGGCATAGAGAGGCTTGTACAAAAACAAGAACAAGATTTAGCATACCACAATAAGCGACGAAAGCCTATAAAAGTATACCAACCAGGCCAATCTATTTACGTAAGACAGAATGTTAGGTTAGGCTCAAAACTGACACCTAGGTATAAACACGAGATAGTTAAAGAAAATCGGAACACCACGGTAGTAACCGAGTCAGGAAGAGTTGTGCACAAGAGCAATATTAAGTCGTAACGCTGCTTTAATTACAGGTACGCGATAAGCGCTATTTCCGCAGAAGTACAACTGCTGGACTATTCAAATTCTCAGATTATTTCCATCAATAGTGGTAGAGGTAAAATCCAAGAAGGAAATTTTAAGTTAATTCATGTGATCGAGCTAGAGAACCATCAGAATTTCATAGACAGGATGCGTACCATACTGAGTACGGAAATCACAACTGTACATCCATTGTATCCATACTTAAATCATGAACTCACTATGTTACAAACATTACTGGACGGACTGAAATCGCATAGGAACAAACGGTCCTTAAACTTTATAGGAACCACATGGAAATGGATCGCAGGCAATCCAGACCATGAGGACTTCGAAATCATTAAGAGCAAGATTAATAACGTGTTAGAAAATAACAATAGACAAGTTATTATTAATCAACTATATAATGAAAGGATTAATAACATTACAAAAATGGCTAACGAAATTACTAACGCTATCCATAAGGAAAACAAGTTAACAGATCAATTGGCACTAAACATACAGTATAAATTAAGGTTGATGAAAGAGGAAATAACCAACATTAAATATGCAATCCATTGGGCAAAAGCAGGAGTAATAAACTCCCTCGTTTTATCAGATTCCGAAATTAAATTAGCCATACGAACAATTGAAAAAGAAAATTTGCCATACGCGACACCAGAAGAGGCCTTAGATTTTGCGAATATAAAAATTATCAGTAATAAACTATGCCTTCTCTACATCGTTTATATCCCTTTAACAACAATTGAACTTTACGATAGATTATTATTAAAACCAGTCAAGAAAAATCAGAAAATAATTGAAATTAAATATGAACATATATTAAAAAACCATAACAAAATATACGGTATCATTAGTAATTGTAAGACCATCAACTCGTTATCAATATGTAATCAAAAAAATATAGTAGATATAAGTAACACCTCTTGCTTGCCAAACTTGCTTAACAGTCGTCTTTCAAAATGTAATCAAACCAATAGTCAACATCTGTTAAATGTCGAAGAGGTATCGGAAGGCCTCATTCTACTAAATCAATATGATGGAGAAATGCTCATTAATCACGAAGTGCAAAAATTAAATGGCACCTACTTAATAAAATTTTCCAATGCAAGTCTAACCATTGGAAACATGAATTTCATTGCCAACGAAAAATCAACAGCGCAAGCACTTCCAGCTATTCTTCAACCCACACCTGAAGAGGATGAATATAGAGAAATACTATCAGTTCAACTCATGAAAGACTTAAGCATTGACAATACCAAAACAATTGAACTTCTCCAACAAGAAACATTTCAACAATCCATCGGTATAGGATTGTTCTCAATTAGCATTATCATCACGATACTTATTATTGCTTTCATATTAAATAAAAGAAAAACTCTACGAATAACTAATTCCATCAATCATGAGATATTAAAGAAATGCACCGAACAAACAATAAAAGAAACTACGGAAAGCGATGGCACTCAACAGCCTCCAATAGCCAGTTCATCCAATGCAACAAATCCGGATCCTCCTAGGAAAAAGTTTTATGATGTTCCATTCTTCTAAAAATAAGAACAAGATCAAATGGGACATTTGATTTTAAGAGGGGAAGAGTTATCACATCTAAAACTAGGTCTCTACATTCATGCAAGGAATCATATTGCTATGCTCGCAATATGACCCAATAAAATAACACGCGCACCTTGCATCGCACGTTTCGCAAGCAAGCACATTCCTTGTAGAAGTGTATGACTCGTATAGAATAAGTAATTAAGTTTAAGTTAGTTGTAATCCAGAAATTTAGAAGTTAAGTTCATAATAAATAAAATATTGTAAAAGTAAAGTTTTAATTCAAAGTAAATAAAGAAAAGTGTTTAAGATTAAAATATTAAGTAATAACGAAAGTGTAATAAACAAATAAATAAATTTATAAATAAATAAAAAATAAAAGAAAAGAAAAATTTAAAATCATAAATTGATTTTTTTTAATAAAAGTGAACCTGAGAAATTTAACTTATATATATATATATATATATATATAAAACATATATAACATATATGTTATGTTATATATGTTATATATAATAATCTCAGAAGGTGCATTCCGAATAAAACAACATCACAAAATGGATTCTTCCAATTATGATTATGTGTTTGATTTGGTAGTTGGGGTACAAATGATCCAACACAAACTGAGAATATTATTTTGGATGCCAGTATAGAAGTTTCCGTTCCTGATGAATTGTATACCATTTTACAAAGTTGGGGGTTGTCTAATTTACATGAAAAATTAATAAGTATTATTTTTGCTATTATTTAATTCATGAAATTGCTTATATTGATTGAAACCTTATGTTCTTAAAGGATTAAATATTTCGGCCGAAGCATTGCCTTACATGAACGTAGATGATATAAATACAATATTCAGCAGTGTAGAGGAACTTGGTTTTAAAATTTTATTTCTCGGCAAGCTGGACGAATGGCGTAAACAAAATGTATGAAAATATTTCTAACTAAAATTAACCCATATTTTACTTCCATATGTATAAGAAAATCAATTCTACGCGCCCACACGAGATGTCATGAAGTTCAATTCAATAATCGATTCTTCCCATTTAAAGTAAAGGAGAAAAGAAACGAAGATGGAAACCAGTTCTTGACATCCCGTGTTGACGCCTAGATTAACATAATAATACCACAGCACAAAATCATCACATTAACGTATCCATCATACTCAAATCGAATTTTTAACAAAATTTTAAAATATACTCTTAAAAATACATATGTTGTAATTGTAATTTAAATCTTATATTTCAAGAAAGAAATATTAGTGTATTATTGAAGAAAATTAAATTCGACACCCAGACTTTAGTTTACAAAGCAACTTTACAATTAAATTTCATAGATGAATTTTTATCAATTTAAAAAAAAATCTTTCAGTCTGAATACCTTAAATACTATTTCAGTAATAAATTTTCAAAATCGTTTGACCCATGTAATTACATATACAGATATTAATAATTAAATATAATATTTGATTGAATACTATATTACGTTGCATCGTAAATATATTACAAAGTCAAATATGATCTATAATGTTAATTTATATTTTACAGAATTACTTATCATTACACGAAACCTCATATAAACCGATACCTTCAAGCTCAACCTACGATAATTCACCAAATACTAGCACTTATGCAACCGATGAGTCAAACAGCAGAGAACCATTTATAAGTGTTGATTATACTAAAAGACATCCAGACTTAGATTCAATAAATAAATTTACTTTTTGAAATGCACCTATTTTTCTTTAAATTAATTATCTTAATAGATAAAAGTAAATTTTTAGGCATTGAATGTTACGGGAATTGCATATTTCTTTTTCTATAATCTTTTATATTTATTATTAATTTATTTCGAGTTACAAACATTGTTTCTATATTACAATCATAAACCTAGATATTCTCAACATTCCTGAATACTGCATATGGAAGAAAAATTGTAAATCTGTATAATAGAGAAAATCCTCCCAAACTAACCAATGAGGTGCGTCAATACCTTGTGAATTCAGTAGTCCAGGAGTTTATGTCAAAAGACGTATGCATGAAACCTGCTGATTTTAGAGAAATTACAAGAAACATTACGGAAACATTTCCATCGGAAGAAGCTGTAAGTTATTATACTTAACATTTCTGTAAAGCTAAAACTCAAGCGAGTCGATGTTCTGTTTTAATTCAGTCTTTTAATTCAGAGACTAATCTCGCTTGAAGCTATAAAACTTCGTTATTACTAAGAATAAATGTTTGATTTTCTATATTTCACTAAGGATTACTACTACATTCCGCCAAGCGAGAGCCAAAAAAACGCAAGTGGGAGTTTATTCACAAAAATTGCTTGAGTCACTTGCGAAATAAGGGAATATTTACCAGTCGTAAACGCCACAAGAGTACAAAAACTTCAGGTAAAATGATACTTTCTTAAGAACGACTAATATATTTATTAAATCAATATCCATTGTCTTTTCAGACAAAACAACTAGCGCTGTGGATACAACTTTTCCGGTTAACCACGAATCTGATAAAAGATGGCTTAGTTATTTTCGTGAACTTTGGGATACTGTCGAACTTAAATGGCAATCAACTTTTCCAGGCAGAAGAATTGAATTAAATAATTTAGCTTCTTCCATAAATAAAATAACAACATTCTTGAACGAGTGGAGCATTTTTAAACCGCCTAATGGGTGCTGATTAGTAAGTTCTAAATGTATCTAGTATCACCAAAATGGCACTAACAAAATATTATTTTTCTATTTCAGGTTGATATTGATTTTGAATCTGCATATCCAGAAGAAAGTACGTTACTACTAACTAAATGGGAACCATTTGTAAATATAATTGAAAATTTGCTAATGAAGCACATAAAAGATGTGAAGATTAACACTAGAACTACTAACCGGTCAAAATTGCCGGTTGCATCATTTATTTATAACATTTCCTCTTTAATAAAAATCATGACATTATCGTAAAATATTAAATAAGACAAAGAGGAAATGTCATAAATAAATGATGCAACCGGTCATTTTGACCGGTTAGTAGTTCTAGTGTTAAAAATATTGATAAATAAACAGAATTGACTGGAAATACATATTTTATATAAAAATCGTAAATAATATTGTTAACCATATTTTTCATTAAATAATAAATAAAAATTTATTTTATAAAATTAATAACGAATTTTATTTACTTAATTGGAAAATTGAATACTCAAAAAATATTAGTTTATTCTTAAAACATAAAACAAGAACTAATTCATTGCCTTATAAAATGAAATTGTGAATTTTAGTCTCATCTTAATATATAATTTTCCTTCTAAAATGGAACTTTATCCGCTCAAAGTTTATGGATTTAAATGTTTAAATGTGAATTAAAATCTCAAAAATCGGAATTGTAATCTCAAATTAATATAGTAATTCTTATATTGCTGCTTGATTAAGCTTAATTCCAATTCTATTAGTTTTATTATAATCATAATATTCTCGTTTCTACCTCAAGTGCATTCCCATCAGCACAAATTTTTTGAACTATTGGCTTAGAATACAGTTTGATCCTCTCGAATCACTAAATGTATTCTTATATTGCAATTTGACAATACTTAATTCAGGCAAAATAGGTTATAATTGTGATCCCTATATTCTCAATCTTAACAAAAACGTAAAAAAGGTTAACAAATAATAATTATATAATTCTTAATTTTAGAAGATTTTATTCTTAAAATATGCAATACAATCATAAATTTAGATTAACTAAAATAAATATTAACATTTTTTAACTTATATATTTACATTATTAAGAATAATAAACTTGTATAAAGAATTGTATATAATGCAAACTATGCTTTTTCTTCACAATTTCGTCATTTTCTGAAATTGTAACTCATCAATGACATTTTCAACCCTAAACTGTATTTAAGAATAACTCCGCTTAGCGCACATTTGATCCGGTTTTATTCACGAATTCATACATATAATGCTTGATATCAGCCATCTTTTCTCTCAGTGTAGCCAACATGATTATTTTATATACGCACACACACATACAGTATTAACTCTAAACCATACACAAACACATTATTTTCATGCAACTAAATGTATGTAAAAGTACACAAACCTAACGGCTTTACACGGGGACGGGACTTCTCTTAGCGCTTGCTATATCGTTTTGCTTTTGTCACAAACATTTTATTTTTATTCATTTTTACGTTAAACACTTGAAGTTTATAATTTCTTAATTTATAAGTTTTATTTTTATTACATTCTTGTAACCACCAAAATATTGCTGAAACTTCTTTTTCCTTATAAAAGTAAAGAAATATTATTTTAATTCGCACCACGCTATACATATTTTATAAAATTGTTTTAACACATGACCACTGCCTTTATAATTTTCGATTACACTAACCATTTAAGTAGCGAACAAATTAACGCTATTTCATTAATTGTCTACTGCTGAAAAGAAGTTAATTCTTAATTCTAGAAAGAAAATTCCGCTTAACATTATTAAATTACTCTGCGTTTGAGATTACATCAACAAATCTATTGTTTTATTCTAAAAATGAGAATAATTTTCTAATAAACGGAATAAAATTGTATTTTTATATTCTAAAGTAGAGATTTTGTAATCTTAAATATAATATTTTTAATTTCGTTTCCAATTTATTCACTACCATATATTTAAGAATAACGATTCTATAATTGAACATAAAATTAAAGAAAAGGACGCTTAATTTTTTTTTTTTTTTAATAAAAAAGGTTTTAATTTCAGAGGATTCTAAAACCTGTCCCTTATCAAGAGTTCTTCTAAACAAGATTAAATTAGAACGACAACATGTACGATCCTTTACGATATGTATTTGGAATACGTAATTTGCGTATTTCGTACTTGTTTGTGAATTTTAAAATCGATCATATGGTAAATTCTGAGAACTTCAACTGTTATTTTAAAATTTTGACATTAAGGTATGTATCAAAGTTGCACTGATATTTAAATATATTCACAAAGGGTGCGATTTAATCAACTAATTACAGATCTGAAAGGAAATTGACTATACGGATACGTATTATTATACTATAGTACACATTTGGATAACTAGTGGCAACGGTGGTTACAGGTATGTATACCTATACGTATGAATAGACAAATCGAAAATAGTTTCAGGAGCATCATGAGTCTTTCTGTCAATTTCAGTAGATAAAATGTTATTAAAATTATCGCAGTTTTATAATTCTCGAATTGAAGTATCATTAGTAACCGTGCGCTGCTGTACTAAACTCGGGTTACCCAATAGTTTTATCAGGAAGGTAATTCGATGTATTAAATTTGACCTCTGAGGGTATGGGCTGTTGTAATAAATTAGGGAGTACCTTTTTCTTGTGCAAGAACGTATTTCGGTTAAACTTATTGTATGTAAATTGAAGCTATACTCAATACATATCAACCGATCCTTGAGTGTGTTTGCTAACCGATACCTTTCTTATGCAGGATAATAATTCGATGGATTATTGCTCATTTTTGAGAGTGTTATGTGATTCTCACTTTTGAGAGTATATATTAATATATTCCGGGGTATCTTTTTGTAATGATAATTATTATCGAATCCTGAGATGTGTGGGGTGATCAAAGTTCCCATTTTGTTGTACAAAAATGTAAAGCAATCCATTAATTAAGATCTTTAAAGTATAGGATGTTGTAATAAATTTTCGGATAAAAATTTCTTGAATAATAATGTAATTTGATGCATTGTAAAACACGGTTATAAATATTTAAATTCCAAGCTCAATACTCATAAATAATAAAAGTTATTTTATTAAATCGCGGAAATGTATGGATTGTTTTATTTGTGTAGTAAGGTACGATCCTGCTGCTGTAACTTTTAAAAAATAGATTACATTTCTGGATAATTTGACTTTGTTTTCAATATTCAGTTTTCTAAATAGTCGTTCTAGAATAATTCTCAATACGAGAAAAACGGATTGACTATCTTGTTCTGTTTTTCTTGTGTTGAGAATTATTTTATCAAATTTAGAGGACAAAAGAAATATGATTTTCAAGAATCAAACATTCTTTATTCAATCGTTAAATATTTTAATTACTTATAGGTTTTATGATACATTAGAGAATAGATACTGATTAATTTCATAAATAAAGTAAAAATTTAAAATAGAGTCTAAAATTATCAAAAGAAATGTAGTGTTTCTCAAAATTAGTAAATGCTATTGAATTAAATAACTATTTTTCTTTCTTAAACTAAGAAACTTAGGTTTAAATCTATCTTGCATTTTATTAATAAAATTAAGCGTAAGTGGCTTCATTTATTCAACTTATTCTTCCTTCAGCTAATTATTTCTTGAATTTTACTAAAAGTTGAATTTATTGATTCATTATTCGAATTTTTTTAAAATTAGAATACGATTTTGCTCAGTGCACCCACTGCCTTTCTAAATACATAAGATCCTGCGCGATTTGCAAATTTTATGCCTTCACTTTCTAATTGATTTTCATCAGGCAACTTAATAATTTGCTTCATTAAATTAAGGATCATGTTTACTGTTCGTTTAACGATATTAAATACCGTAGTGGTTGGAATATTAAAAGCAGTACTAACCACGCGATAAGTTGTTCCTGCGGCTAACCAAAACAGCGTTACACCAAGTTCCATTTGTGGATCATATCCATGATGCTTTGAAGGGTAAAGTTGAACCAGTTTTTGAAAAGCTTCTACAGATATTCGAAGGTGGCTTTTTATTAGAATTGCATCTCGATTCATGATTCCATCGTAAATTACATTTCTTTCCATACGGCAATATTTTAATCCCTACAATTTTAAAAACATTTCTTGAGATTAATATGTATAGACAATTTGATTATTTTGCGTTAATTAACATTACATATACGCATAAAAAACCTTTCGCATTTCACAATTCTCCAAAAACAACATTAAATCTTCATCGCCTTTGATTATTTTTAAACAACACTTTATATTTTTTTTACTAAATAATTAAGTAGTAAAAATTGTTTATTTTATCCATTTTATTTAATTTATTTCGATTAAACCAAATAAATTGTCTTTACAATGTACAATACAGTTTTGTTTTGTACTTGTCAAAATAAGTCGGTGAAAGCAATTGGAACAACTTGATCGACTTATTCAAAATGGCGTCAAATAAGTCAATAAGTCTGTAATAAGTCGGTGTTTGGAAAACACCCTTATACTAAAAATTATGCTTTTCTCAGCAAAAGCAGTAATGGAAAATTTATAAAATATTTGTTGATTCGACTTTTTTGGTGTTGAACTAATTTATCCGGATACGCGTGGCGGATGCGCATGTTTCTACAATAAGTTGAATCAGCATTTCACACGTTACATTGAGATGTTAACTTCTATGTTATTGTTAGAGAAACAATAATTTTTCTAAGAGAACTGTTGAAAAAATGACCGGAAACCATCAAACAGCCACGTTAAAATGATTGTTAATTCCAATGGAATTAGATGGAATGGCTCACAATGAACTCGGTTTGACTATGGCCGTTTGGTGGGGCGGTCTTCCTCAGTTGTTAGTGTTAATAACGTTATGATTATTTTGTTGGCAACATATTATGATGCTTATCTCAACTACATAAAATATAGAGGTATAAATGATAGTATATCCGTTACAATGCCTCACACATCAAACTAATTATTTACTATAAGTTCATTATACAAATTATTTCATCAATTAATCATCGATGGGCTATGATACCATCACCAACTAGCACCATATACCGTTAACAATATCCCTAATTTGAAATGTAGTTTCTGTAGCAATTATTCTAATTTCATATATATGCGGTGATACTGATAATCAACAAATTACGTGTAGATAGAAGAAATATCTAACACCTTTATTATCATTATCATTACATCATACAATTATCGGTAGCATTAAACCGAAAACAAAATTGTATTCCATAATTTGGGAATACTGATAAAATCGGTGAAATAAAATACGAAACCCATAACACGGCACAGATGTAATACGACTACCTGAGTGTTATAAAGGACATGACAATTCAATGGAGGGGTGTCCATCCAATTTCTCATAAATGTTTAATTCAATAATTGCGCGGACTGTTTGAAACAGTTAGCCCGAGCGAAGGTAATTTCGTATACAGTGTTGATCGAGGTGAAGGACTTATAATAAGCACTCTGTGGTACATAAAAATTAATAACACCAAAATATTTGTGATGTCACAATGAAAATTAGTGTACTATTCGTGTCTGGCATAAAGTTTATGATTTATTTCGACAATTAAAAATTTTATTTTTGTCTGCATTTTTTGATTTTTATTTTTTTAATTAGAAAAAGTTTTGTTAATGTTATTATAAAGTTTTGTCACATCAATTTAAACCACAAAGCTGAAAACCAATTTTGGATCCCATAAAATAATTACGTGCCGGTTATCATTTTTAATTTAAACACCTAAACTAAACTATAAAAGGGGGAGTTAATCTTGTGTGTTCAAGTTTAAACACCAAATTTTACTCGTCGTATTATAAACAGGGCACGGAAATGGCAAAACCGAATTACAAACATGTAGAATGTCTTTCAAATAAAACGAAATAAAGGAGGTAGGAATTTCCTAACCAGAATTATCGCAGAATTAAAAGGATTAGATTGTAAATTCGGATAAAGCTTATATCGATTTCTTACGAAATGTTCGTGTCAATTACACCAAAAATCTATGAATTTCGTTGTCCATTCATTCTTCATGCCAAAACAATACCGCACCTAATTCATAGTTGTCCGAAGTAGTCGAATTTGTAAATATAAGCAAAACGACATCTGCAAGTTAATTTACCTCGATACCCCAGGCAGTCAATTCGCGTTCCGTGAAATAATGTCCCCAAAACACGCCGTATTCTTTTTTTTATAATTAAATTTATATTAATTTTGTAATTTATTCATTAGAACTGAAAATCTTTTTTTATTTGTTTCCTTTACCAACGCTATCAATCGAATGCTCCAGAGTTCTTCAAAAAAAAGAATTACATTTTGTTTGAACATTCGATTAGAGCGAGATAATAGCATATATAACAAGTTAGGTGGAAGTATGAATGAAAGAATTATATAATGTAAATATTAATAAGAAATATGAATCAATTCAATACAAGTATATTATACAATGTAAGTAATAAGAATAATAATAATATGTAGATAATTTAATGTAATATATATGTATAATGCAATATGTGTATAAAGATAGGTTATAACATCCCTATCCCCCATCCCAGAATAATTCATCGGTACGTTTAGGTAAGTCATTCACCAATTATCGATGTCTTATTATGATTTTTTTTTTTTTTTTTAATTTATTCATTACAAACTTTATTCTAATATATATAATTTATATAAAATCTTAAAACTATGGAATTTGGCAATTATTTTTCATTTCGCCGATACTCAATCTTCGTTCATATATACTAAATATTTGTATTGTAATTATACAAGCAAAATTCAATACTTTCCATTTAATAATTTGTAGTTTCATGTTAACCCAAGTAATAATTTATGTCAATCCGATATTCACTCATGGAACTGTTTCAATCTATTATTATGCACTGATTTAACTCTACGATTGATTCGAATTGAAAAATTTATTGGGGATGATATTTTCACGACTTCAAATGGCCCTGACCACAAAGGGTCTAGCTTATTTGATCTCATCTCATTTTTCAACAAAACTTTGTCTCCAATTTGAAAGATGGGTATCCTAAAAGAAGCTCAATTGGCATATAACCGGTTGAAGTATGAGGGGTTGAATTAAAATTGAATATAGCATATGGCGTCCATTCGTCCCATGCTAAAGGATCGTCATGAATGAAATTTCTTAGAAATTCCGTAAGTGTTCGATGTGTTAATAATAATAATAATAATAATGTTTTATTATAATGTATAAGCCAAAGCTTTTGTACATAAACACAATAACAATTATTTAACATCTTAAAAACAATGGAAATAATACATTCAAAAATAATAACAACAATAAACCAAATATGTGCAATAACAATAGCAAAAATTAAATATCCAATATTAAATTAAATAAAACTTTTTTAAAATTATTAACAGAGGTTAAATTTTTCACCGCAGATGGTAAACTGTTCCAAGTGACAATCGCATTTGTTAACCCCGAATTATTATAAATATTACTTCTATTGACAGGTAAGTCGATTGTGTTCGTAGTGACTTGGAGAAATCCAATTTATCAAACAAATACAAAGGACATCCTGATTTAATAACACGAAAAATAAATAGAGCGGTCCTAAAACTATAAAACTCAAACAAGTCACAACCAAGAACCGAACGTTTAAATTCAGAAATGTGAAAATGTGATCAAATTTCTTTAGGTCGTAAACATAACGAACACAATTATTAAAAGAAATCTGAAGCAAACGTTTTGAAGAACTATCACAATTTGAAAATATCACATCACAATATGAGAAAATTGGAATAACCAAACTTTTCACCAAGTATATCCGTAAGTCAACTGGACAAAATTTTTTTATTAACCTCAACGAGTACAAACTATAATTAACACGCTGGCACAACGAACTTACATGATCATTCCATCCCAGCTTAGAATTCATGATAAGCCCTAGATTATTAACAACTGGAACAAATAAAATAGTATCATTGTTCAAGAAGAGTTCAGGTACAATACCATGGGAGCTATTTTTGGAGAAAAATAATGCTTTACTTTTAGATGGATTTATGGTAAGCACATTATTCTTGGACCATAGCAAAACACTGTTAAGATCGGAATTCAGATAACTCACAATTTCATCTAAATTCGACAAGTCCCCAATACCAATATACAATTGCAAATCATCAGCATAAAAATGATAACGACAATTTAAAATAAACCAGGGTAGATCATTAATGTAAATAGAAAAAAGTAAAGGACCTAAAATTGAGCCTTGGGGAACACCAACAAAAACATCCCGTAGGACGGAAATATCATCACCGTGCTTTACAAATTGTTTGCGATTATCAAAATATGAATGTAACAATAAAATAGCAGAATTAGAGAACTTATAACAACCTAAGCTTTTGAAGCAATTGCGTATGATTGACACAGTCAAAAGCTTTAGAGAAGTCCAAAAGTACTAAAATCACAAATGAGTTACATTTATCCAAGGTAGCAGAAATATCATCAACCATATGAATAAGTGCGGTTGTAGTACTATGACCAGATTTGAATCCCGATTGGAATTTGCAAAGAAAATCAAAACAATTAAGGTGCTCAAGCATTTGAATTTGCATAATTTTTCCAAAACCTTGGAAAGGGCAGGCAAAATGCTTATCCGACGAATGTCAGAAACAGTGGAAATAACATCCTTCTTAGGAAGAGGAGTAATAGGAGCCACTTTCCATGACTCAGGAAATACTGATTTCATTAAACACTGGTTAACAATGAATGTGATATGTGGCAAAAACAAATCAATAAATAATTTTAATATTTTGAAGTCAACCATATCATATGCCATTGAATCTGATTTAATAGCCTTAATGGCATTCAGTACCATAAGCACATCAACACAATCAAATGAAAATGTAAAACCATTAAAATTACAAAAATCAGAATCCGGCAAAGGCAAAACGCCTAACGATTCACTAAAATTACTTATACCGTCTAAAATGTCATTAGCAGAAAAAGTAATATTTCCTACAGTAGACGAACATGAAATACCAAGCAATTTTAAGTTGTTCCATGTAAGTTTAGGATTATGCATATTCCCAAAGTAAAACTTATTTTTCGCTTGATTGACGCAAACATTAGTTTTATTTCTAAGAAATTTAAAAGATTCCCATTAAGTCCAAAATCTTTACATTTAACCAAGGAGCAGTAGGGCATTTTTTAACACTTCGTTTCCGAGGTATACAAGCAGAATCTAACTGTAATACATATGAATTAAATTCATAAACAATATCATTGATGTCATTATAAAAATAGATTCCACTCAAATCAAAAGAAAAGAACTGATCTATAAAATGTTCATAGCTAATAGCGTTGTAATCACGAACTATAGAAAAATTAATTTTGTCTCTAGTACGACAGAACTTGTAGCAAGCATAAATCACGTCATTATCCGAAATGGCAGGAACTGCTAGTTGACCAAAAGAAATTATATTGCATTTATCGGGCACATATAAAATAATTAAATCTAATAAACTGCTGTCTAATCTAGTAGGATTAAAAGGTAAGTAGCACAAGTTATGTAACCTCAAGCAATCACTTAACTTATTATTTATCAACATGTTAAAATTAAAATCTCCACAACAAATAACTTTCTCATACTGTGATAGGTATTGTAAAAAAATCAACTCAATATTATTAACATCATCAGCACAAGCAGGTGGAGAAGAAGAATATTTTTTTGATATTTAATACAGATCGATAATAAATAGCAACCCCTCCCCATCGCGTATTATTAATTCGGTCAAAACGAATAATATTATAATTAATGATACGAAGTGACTTGTTTTAAATTTTACAGCTAAGATGGGTTTCAGTTAACGCAAGGAAGTCAAATTTGTACTCATTTAATAAAACAGTAACGTCATCAAACTGCTTTACTAGACTTCGAACATTTAAGTGGCCGAACCTTAAACAAGAACCAATATTTTCCTGCAGATTATCACTTGGAACAGTAATACCACTACATATGTTACATGAAAGGAAATTTAAACTATTAACGTGTTGATTGCAGCTGGAATCCGATATTTCGTATGATGAGGCAACCTTGCACGAAAATTTACATTATTAAATTCCCGAATATTAACTCCAATAGGCCAAATATCAGGATCAAGAGCCTTATCTCGTAATTCCGCAGGTAAACCCAATTTAAAACAAGAATAATGTAAGGAGCCAATGTCTCTTCCCTTAGGCACCAATTTAAACACCTTACAAAAATTAGTATCCAAACATGTTTTTGCCATCAACAAAATATCATCTTCAGATGTATCAATATTAAATTTTGATACATGCAACCATAACTTCGGCATAATCGTTTTAACGCCAAAATTTTCCGAATAGCACTTAGTCCCACAAAATGATTTGCTTAATACACCAGACGTGGAACTAAAGTCAAGACTTGCAGTTTTAATAACAGGTGCAACATAATTTGCACAATCAGATGTATCAGCAACTGTAGATAAATGATTGACAGCCGTAGACACAGCAGATGATGAATCCAAAGTCAAAGAAAAAGGCAAGTTACCCAACCTCGTTACACTATTAATTGTTTGCCCATGCACACTATTTAACTCCATAGCTAGATTAGCAGGATTTACAACTTGTTTAATTCCTTGTTGAGACACCTTAGCAACCGTATCTGCTGAAACACTCTTCGGATTATTATGAACCGGTAATTTTAAGATATCCGCATACGACGACGACGATGCCTCTTTCTCAATAAAATTAACGACAGCTGAATTAGCGGTTACTTTATTATTCAACACCAGAACTGAATCCGCCACATTATTTAATTTAGCGTCCATTAACTTTATGCTCGCCTTATGAACTTCCACAATTTTTAAAATTTCCACCAATTTGCTTTTCAAAAAATCAAAATTATTGGAACACTCATCACAAACAAATTTTATGCCAATATCTCTACTGATCAATTCAACATCGTAATCAGTTAAACCCACACATTTTTTGTGAAACCGTTCACTACAAAAACCACCACATTTAATGTCTAATGTATCACCTCTACTAAGTTTTTTACACTTAAAGCAATTCATAATTTAAATAATTTATAGCAATATTATAAAAAATTCAGTAACACCCAAAAAGATCACAAATTGAGGGGAACGACCAAAATTTCACTATATACAATATTTACAATTGTATACAATTATTTACACTATATAACAAACAATTAGTAATATGTTATAGAATTACAATTAAACTAAACAATTAAATATTATTAAAATGAAAATTCAAAAAAAAATAATATAAATTAAATATCATGCGCAAAAACAAACACGACCAGCTTAGCTTGCTTGAAGTTCACGAACCAAGTGTTCGTTCCAACGCACCGTTTGACTCGGGATGATATGCTGTGGTTTTAATTTTTTTTATGTTAAGAATTTTACAAAGGTTGATAAACATCTCCGACATAAAATTTGGGCCTTGATCTGTAACAATAGAGCTAGTTGCCCCAAAACTACAGATAAACTGCTCTGAAAATGTCCTAGCCACTGTATCAGTATCTTGGAACGGAATTGGAATTGCCATAGAGTATTTCGTTAGGTCATCCTGTATAGTTAATAAATATTTATTTCCATGATGCGAAACCATCATCGGACCAACAATATCCATAAAAATTTTTGCAAATGGCGTTTTTGATGTCGTAATAACTTGAATTAAACATTTATTTGATCGAGATACTTTGTTTTTCTGACACAAGGCAATATTTTTTAATGAATGATCTGATTCGTTTTTTCATACTCGGAAATTCGTAATACTGCTTAATTCTATTAATTGTGCGAGAATATCCCTGATGTCCACCAAGGGGAGTTATATGAAATTCCTTTATGACCTCGTTAATGTCATCTTCAGCTGTTAATGACCGTCGAGTTGGCATACTAACACTTGAGACAGTATTTGTAGGCGGAATGGTTGTGTCTGTTTGCCCCTCTACTTGATTATGAGTTTAAATTATCAATGGTTTGGTTTATATTATTCTGTGATGAATCAGTGGTTAAATCTAGTGTGGTCTTTTTCGATTGTGCTCGAGTAATTGCTGCGATCGTATTTGTAGGTTGTCGTGTGTTCAATTCTTCAATCTTAATACGACTAAGCGTGTCTACATTCTGATTAAGTTTACCTGGCCTATATTCAATGTCGTATGTATACTCGTCTAACTCAAGTCGCCACCTAATTAATCGAGAGGAAGGTTTAAAATTTTTATTAAGCCAAATTAAAGGACGGTAATCAGTCCTTATAACGAATCTTCTACCGTATAAATAAGCATGGAATCTCTGAATGGCCCACACAACAGCTCTTTCTCGACTGTGGGATAATTTCTTTCTGCGTCATTCAGAACCCGACTCGCGAATGCGACTGGTAGATCATGTTTTTTAAATTCATGTGACAATATTGCCCCGATTGCGTAATTGCTGGCATCAGTGGTTATGATAAAAATTCGCTCAAAATCGGGATGTTGTAAGATAGGCGCTGATATAACTGCCTGCCTTAATTTCGTGAATGCTTCATCGCAATGAGCATTCCATTCAAATTTGGTTTTCTTTCGTAACAATCGATTTAATGGTTCTGAAATTCTAGAGAAATCTTTTATAAAGCGACGGTAGTAACCCGCAAATCCCAGGAAAGATCTTACATCTTTTATTGTAGAAGGTATAGGATAATTTGTTATGGCGTTTATTTTTGCTGGATCGGGTTTAATTCCATTCTGGGTAACTATATGTCCCAAAAAATTAATTTCGGTTCTTAGGAAATTACACTTGCTAGGTTGTAATTTTAAACTGAAGAATCGCAAGCGTTTTAACACATCGATTAATTTTGCGTTGTGATCGTGAAGATCGTAGCCATAAATCACAATGTCATCAAGATACACAAAGCATCTGAGACCATTCAATCCGGATAATATGTTATTCATCAGTCTTTGAAATGTTATTGGCGCACCCTTTAACCCGAAAGGCATACGTACAAAATGGAAATGACCTGCTTGAGTACTAAAGGCTGTCTTTTCTTTGTGGGCAGGATGTAGTTTAACCTGATGGTATCCGTTTGCCAAATCGAGCGTTGTAAAGTAAGTGGCTTTCCCTAATTGGTCGAGGATCTCTGTAATGTTGGGTAACGGTTGAGGACTTTTTTGGTACTATCAAGAGTGGTGAATTCCAAGGACTCATGCTCGGTTCAATTATTTTTTCGTGTAGCATTTTGCTAACTTGGTCGTTTATTTCGGCTTTAGTTGCTTCCGGGAGACGATATTGTTTTACATTGACAGGTTGTGTATTTTCAGTAATAGAAATTTTATGATAACAAGCATTAGTTGTTGACAGAATATCGCCATCGAGATAAAACACATCACTAAAGTTACCGGAAATTTCTAGGATGGATGATTTTTCCTTCTCGTTAAGGTGACTAAGGTCAAGACTCTGGCTAAGTTTATATAATCTTTCCTGTACATTCGGTTTCCAATTTTCAATAGCACATATGTCATAAGAATCTACCGATCTTTGATTTTTCCGATGCTTATGTGATAATCGTTTGTATTCACAATACTTAGTGGAATATCATAATTATTAAAATTGACTACCTAACCAGCTATAAAAACGCCTGGAATAATTTCCTTCGAGAGACATAGGAAATCATTCTTAATCTTGTACGGATTTGAAACACGAATAATTGTTTCAACGCGATCAGGAATTGTACAGTTTGGTAATTCGATTTGAATGGATTCAGATATCTTACATAGAGGTAAGCAATAATATATATCCTTAATTAAAATTTGAACATTAGCCTCATTATAATCTATAATACACCTATTCTGTTGTAAAAAGTCTTTTCCTAAAATGCCATCAGACTTTATAGGGAAATTATCGGACACTAATTGAAAATTTTGGTTCAGTTTTGAATCTCCAATCAGTATGATGCCTTTGCAGAGAGCTAGAGTTTGGAGTTTTTCGTGTGTGATTCCCTTAATCTCACATTTAAACTCAGGATAACATACCGTTTTTTGATTTACCGATGATTTTTTTATTAGACTAACATCTGCCCCAGTATCTATTAAAAATATAAATACGAATTTCCCGATACATCCAATCTAAGTTTAACGAATTTCGAATTTACCGATGTTTGCGGATTAATTGATGACTGACAGAGTATTTGTTGTGAATCATTAGTGGTTTTAGTTACTTCTGATATGGTAGATGAATAATCGCAATTGGGTGTCGTCGAATTTTGAACTAAATTTATTAACATAAATTTGATTTTCGAACATTTCTGGCTTTTTAATGATGGCTATGGAATGATTTTCTTCTGGATGATTACGAAACAATTTTGATAAATTAGGATGTGTGTCGGTTGTAGATGTTGAATACAGATTAATATTTCTATGTCTTGAACTCGGACAACTGTATTCGTCTTTGTCTGTTCGAGTTCCCGTTGGTTTTCCGCAATATGAACACTATTTGTAAGTCGCGGTCTTTTAACATGTGACCCAAATTTTTTGCAATACAGGCACCTAATGGGGTTTCTATTGTTTGTAATATCATTGGTCACTTTTATATCACTAGATACCAAATTTCGAGAATTTACAGAATTATGACTTTTGTCTAGATTAGCGATATAACTTGAACTAGGTATATAGTCTGAGTTAGCGGTATGTACAGATTTTGAAATAGATTCTGAATTAGACATGCTAGGTTTATTGTATTTAAAACATTCTGTCGCGACATGACCCGATTTGAAGCACAATTGACCAATTGACATTTTTGAAAATAATTCTTGAAATTCGGCACTGTTTGTGATCTAGACTTGTTCATTACTACCATTTCTTCTTCGATCGCCTTGTCAATTGCTTCTTTTAATGTCCCAAACCGACAAGCTTTAACAATCGTCGAAATCGATGGGTTAAGCTCATCTTAAAATGACTTTAGCGCTGTTGCTTCATTCAAATTATGAATGACCTTACAAGCTTCGTTTCCTTCTCTACGAATACACGCACTATCTATTTAATAGTTTTATCTATTTAATGAGAAAAAGACTTAACATCCTCGCCTCTCTCTTGAAAAAGGTTAATTAACTCAAGTTGAAGTCGCTCGACGGACCTTGAGTCTTCAAATTGGGTAGTCAATTGTTTTTTCAAGTCCTCCTAGCTTTCAATAGTTCTATATTGCACCAACTCATAAGCCCGACCTGAAAGCTTCGATTTTACAATCTGTAAAAATAGACTTTCGATGGCTTCCTTCGTTAATGGTAAATAGAATATTTCACAAGTATTCAGGTATTTACTTAACATGTTACTTGAGCCATCGACATCTGGTACCAACTTGATCACATGACCAATATTGAGAGACATGACTATTGGGTTGTCTGAATTTAGAGTATTTTTAACAGAATGTTCGTTATCAGATTTCGAATCAGATTTGGAATGATTTGAGTTTACATCGGAGTCGTCGGAATCAGTGATAAGATCTAATTTACCATCGTCGGAGTTGGAATCGGATTGAAAAAAATTAGTACTTACGGTTTCTTCTACGTATTTTCCGCTATTGTCCAACACTAATCTTTTATTTCGTAAATTTAATGATTTCTTTTTTTCCTGGTTTGACATACGAATAAAGATTGAGTTCCGTTCATATGGGATTAATTACTGAAAATAATAAAATACATAAAAAAAATAATTAAAATTATGAACTATGTATCTAATTGAATTTAGAATCAGAAAAATAATTTACCTAACCGGACCCGTTATTATGTTACCTTCCAACTAAAGCTATCTCCGTTGCTTGTAATCTCGTACTTAACTCGACGAACACGAATCCAATGTTATATTCTGGTTTATATTTATCGACAATCCAGTGTTATATTTGCGGTTTGTTTCTCCGCTATTGTCCAGCACTAATCTTTTATTTCGTATATATAATGATTTCTTTTATTTTTTCTTAACTGGATCCGTTATGTTGTTTGAACTACTGCTAATTCACGCTAATTCAATGTTATATTTCCGGTTTTATTTACCGCCAATCCAATGTTGCAATTCCAATTTTCTATTTGCACCACTCTCTTCGGTTCGTAATTTAAAATATGTTCAACTCAAATCACAATTATATGATAATGCTTTTTTTTTAAACTACACTGCGTACCAACAAATTTTTGATATGCCAATGGGAAATTCTTTATCTACGGTGATAGCCGATATCATTACGAGAAGGCTCCTAGACGTAACTCTTGTTAAATTGGATTTTTAACCAAAAATTTTCTTAAAGTATGTTGATGACGTTTTTGCCATTATACCAAAGAGTTCGATAAATACAACACTTAATGCTTTAAACTCTTTTCACCCCCGATTGAAATTAACTGTTGAGATTGAATCTGAAAACCAGATTCCATATCTTGACGTCTTGTTAATTAGGAATTTGGATGGCACAGTTTCAACAGATTGGTACAAGAAAAATGTTGCATCAAACCGGATCCTGAATTTCTACAGTCTACAGTACATCCTTTCACTCATAAATCAAACACAGCAATGAATTTTGTTAATAGAGTGTTCAATCTAAGCTCCAGCTGCTTCCATTCTAAAAACCGAAGATTGGTCGTAGAAACCCTACTCGCAAACAATTACCCGGTTATATTGATCAATAAATTTATCGCTAAGTATTTCCAAACACATAACAACACCGGTATTCAAAATACAAGTAATGCACAAGATAACGAAAGTAATACAACCAAACGGTACAAAGCGTTAACGTATTCCAAAGGTTTATCTGAAAGAGTAGAGAGGGTCATCACCACCTATTCTCCAGATATCAAGTTGGCTTACAAACCCGCAAATGGTCTACGCAATGTCTTTACTAAACTCAAAGATAAAATTCCGCGTGAAAAACAAACAAATGTTATATACCGAATCCCATGTCTAGGCGCCTTGAATGAGGGTTCCACTTGTCACTTATCCTATGTCGGACAAACAAAACAGTATCTCGAAAAGAGGTTAAAAAACCATAAACGTGATTTGGAAAAATCCAATGAATTCGAATCACCAAAAACGGCCCTAGTTGAGAATTGTTTCAAAGAGGGACATAAACTTGGTTTCGAGTCTGTGGAAGTTTTGGCCAAAGCCGATCTTCTTGGTCGTAGGTTAACTATGGAGGCGTTACACATCCTAAGCGAAGACTCAATGAACATAAAACAAGATACTGATCATATCGCGCTGGTTTTTTGTGCATTAGTTGATGACTTCAACCACACAAAGAACAGAAAAAGACGGCGTACACACACAAACACACACAATAAGCACACACACAACAAACGGTATGATATCAAAGGGCCGAATGTCGAAGGGCCGAATGGCGAAGGGCCGAATTTCAAAGGGCCGAATGTGTCGAAGGGCCACATGTGTCGAAGGGCCGAATGTCGAAGGGCCGAATGTGTCGAAGGGCCGAATGAGTCAAAGGGCCGAATTTTTTTTAATTTTTTTTTGTTTTTAGAAATATATATTTTTAAGTTTTTTTTTTAATTTAATTATTTTTTTATTTTTTGTATCATATACCTATTATCAGAAGGCTGACAAATAGGGCCGAATGTCTCTGAAGGCGCATGATAAAATTTTCCTTCACCAAAATGTATCGCTGACCGGATACGTGGAATTTCATAAATATTCAAAGATGAAAAATATTAAAATATATAAATTCATAAGAAATTCATTTTTGTTTAATAAAAAAAAATTACAAAATATTCTATAAAAAAAATATGAAAAATAAAAAAATATAAAAATATTCTAATATTCTTAAAATATTTATTTTATTATAAAACAACAAACTTAAAAAATTATATTTCTAAAAACAAAAAAAAATTCGGCCATTCGACCCTTCGATATTCAGCCCTTCGACACATTCGGCCCTTCGACACATTCGGCCCTTCGACATTCGGCCCTTCGACACATGTGGCCCTTCGACACATTCGGCCCTTCGACATTCGGCCCATCGACATTCGGCCCTTCGACATTCGGCCCTTTGAACCTATTCCCAACAAACGACTACGGATGCTTTAACCTAAAATACGTTTGGTAATCAGTTGGTTTATTGACACGCGATCAATTACAGGTCGGTAGTTATAGATATTTTTTTAGTATTTTTATTTTGCTTCATGTGATAATGGAGAATTATGTGAATAATTTGTGAGTTTTTTCGCATTTTTACTGTTTATTTTTCTTCAATTTTATGTCGTTTACAACTGTAAGTACAAAGATTGTGATTTTTTACTTATGTTTTTTCTTATGTGTGAGTGCCTACGTTAATAAAATTAAAAAAATATTATATTTTTTTGTAGAAATAAATTACAACCCCCTTTCCCAACTAGCCATAAAAGCAAATTGTATGTACAATGTATGCACACCTTGTCACAGTAAGTATAGTCATGTGTGCACACATTTCAGGTTAAAATCGCTTGATGTACGCGATTTGGGGAATGATTGTGTGCAAAATCTGTATGCACAATGTATGCAATTTTTGTAACCGTATGCAATCATTTGTTACTAATATCCAACTGTAGTTAAACCCCTCATTTTAATTATTCTAGATATACATTTGGTTATAATCATCTACGCTGTATGCATACACAACACCAATTTATCAACCATTGACGATTTGCAAACACTATATATCGACTGTCACCTAATTATTTATATAATAATATATATAAATATATATATATATTAATTTAATAAATATTATGAATGTTAGCAATCAATGTTATATTTTTTTTGTAATTAGAATATTTATATAATATAAATTTAGCTTATTTGAAATACATAAAACACATGCGATTTCGGATTTATGGTGAAAGTAAACGTTACACCCCTAAAAAAATGAAGCGATCGAAAATTGGAAATTATTTAAAAATAATAAAAAAAAAATTTGGTCAAATATTCTTTTTTTATGTTCTCGATGTCTCGTGCATATATGAAAAAATGGCTTAAGCAACACAATAAAATGGCGATAACGCATCGTTTTTTTATGCACGCATTTTGCAGGCAAACTTTCAAAAACGTACAAAATGAGACCGTGTTATGTGCTTAACGTGGCAATTTTTGATAAAAAAGCGTATTTCTATTTCTACCACTTTATGCTCACAATTCGGGCCAAATTTCGGTGGCAAATTTTAGCTAAGGACATGACATGATACTGTAATGTGTGCTTAAGGAGGCAATTTTGAATAAAGAGATTTTTTCTCTATTATGCATATATTTCGGCATAGCAATACATATATAGTAGTACCATCATTCGAAAAAAATTTTTAGAGGGTGAAAATCCAGGTAGCGCGTTAATCGAAATTAAGTTATGCAATAATTTTACTAGTTCGCCTAAATGTTTGCAAGATTAAATATATTTACAGTACACACGGCGTATTTTTGTATACCATTAACCAGTATAGTATTGCTTCACTCTAACTTATTATACTACATATTAACACAGAATATATTTATTTCAACTCGTATTGTTTTACAATTGTCAAGGTCATGTAGAAAATGTGTTTAATATTTTTTGTGATAAACAATAAAACAAATCATGAATACCTTATTTCAATTTTCTTTTTATAAAAAATAGCATAAATAATTTTTTTTCTATGATAGAAATGCAAAAGAATATGAATAGTTCAATCAAATAAATCCATTATTGGAAAGGAGATATGAACGATAGGATATATACATATTTATATTAATATATTGAGTACATACTTAGCTGTGTATTATTATTGTTTATTTTAAATACATCTGTTCTCACAAACACAAACGAATAAAGATTAAAAATGAAAACGATGTAGAAATTTATATAGAACAACTAAATACAATTTTTTAAAAGGATGCCGTTGATTGCACTGTTACAGTATGGTAATTTATAATTGAAAATATGAACGAGTAATTTTCTTATATATGCATACATTAAGAACAATGTATTGTTATGGAAAGGCAGATTATCTATTTATCCAAATCTGTGTGAAAGTTCAGGGACATTGAACCCAATATTTGTTTCAAAATTAAAATAAAATTTATTAATTCGATTTTATCATAAAAAATATTACGTAAGAGAAGTACGTAAAAATAGGAAAATTGTCACTTGGACATACTACAATAGTATGTCGTTTTTCATTATTGTCTTTCAATCAACTATTTAGTTATTAAGGGATTGTTCCTCATTGGAATAGAAAAAACGAGGATGTCATTATAAAGATTATAATTTCAACCAAAGCATGTCTGACTTGATCTGTTTTGTCACAGAATTCAATGAGAGTCATGTGGTGTTTACAGTGTGCAAATCTAGAGCGTATAATTATAATCTAAGTATGAGCATTTAAGGTTTGCTAACAAAACTTAAATTCATTTTTCTGTTAATCTCTAATAAATTTTATTGTTTAAATTGGGGGCTGAATTAATCCATCTCAAATGAATTACATATCCCTTTTGTGTTTTACTAACACAATTGTGCGGGTAGGGCTAAAGTACCATGTATATGTAGTTTTGTATGTTTTTTGAACAAATTTACACATTTGTGAATTCCTTTTTAACTTATTTTCCGTCCGAAAAAACACTATATCTATACACACAGTTGTGTTGGTTTTACTTCAAATCAAGCGAAATTTTTAATGAACAACGCCGTTACATACGTTAATTTTTTACTCACACATTTGTGTGGGTTGGACTAAAATTGAGAAGATTTTTTATTTTTCTTAGTTGAAAAAGGGATATAAGAAAGTATATAAGATATTTTTTATAAATTCAATATACAAGTGAATAGCTTACGAGTTTAGGTTGCCGCTCACTATTTTGTAATTAAAACTATTTTTAAATAGTAGTTAAGCTAGAGATTGGTCAGCATTGTCCGAAAAAAAACGTTTCAGTTCTTTATGGCAGGATAAATAATGGCTTACTTTTAAGTTCCGTCTTTATTCGAACGCTAATTTTAAATTGTTTAGTTTGATGTACCATACAAATTATTTTTTTTAAATAAAAAATGCGTTGTGTATTTTATTTTGAATAAAAAAATCAGTTTTTATTTGCCTCTAAATTGTAAAATTTTATTTTTATGTCTAAATTTAATTAATTAACCTTAATTTGTATTTAGTCTTACACCGTTTTAATACTTAATTACCTTTCCGAAACGAATATTTATTTGTGGAGACTTTAAACAGCTTTCACAATAAAACAATTTTTATTTTGCCTTAGAAGTTTGTTTGAAAATCAAACTTTAGAAAAAAATTTACTTTAGAGAAAAAATTTGCTATTGTGAGAGCTCTGTTAAGGCGATGATACATGTACAGATTTTCCCTTTAAGGCATAAAAATTATGCGCGCTTGTTGGTTAAAAGTCAGCCATCTTGAATCGCTTTGAATCAATTCGGATGATTTTGCATACTCATGAACGATGGCTACTAATAAGACAATAAGGCCTGTTTCAGCTGAACTAAGACAAGCGAACTGACCTATGTTCATCGTTCTTGGTTGTATATAAAAAACTTTTATAAGCCCCGTTTCCCACTTGAGCTAAGTATTTTGACTGATATGAGCTATGTTTTCATTTAACAGTTTCACGTTTTGGTTTTTTTCCCAAGTCAAATAAGAGAAATATTGTAGATAAATTTCAGAGTCTACCCAATCTGTAAAGCAATGTATTTAAATTTTTATTTTCACCTTGGAGATACGAGGGTATATCCAAAAGTCTTGCAATATCATATGAAAAAAAAGAGTGAGTGAGACAACAATATATTTTTCAAAACCATTTTTTGTCGCGATGAAACTTCTAGAAGAACATTTCGATGTAAATTTTACATTTCGTTTGTTTTTGTCAATTTAGTAACACGTGTTTTGAATTTTTCTTAAAATGAATGAAATTGAATATCGCGCCCTTATTAAATTTTTCTATAAAGATGGACGAAATGCAATTTATATATTCAACTATATATCAAAAGTTTACGGCGAATCTGCACCATCATATGCCACAGTAACAAGGTGGGTAAAATTATTCAAAAGTGGTCGGGAGTCATTTGAAGACGACAACCGCTCGGATCGGCCAGCAGATGCTATTAGCCATGAAAACGTAATTTTGACCGAATCTATTGTATTGGAGGACCGGCGTATTTCTATTCCGCGGTTAGCGTGGAGACTTTCTCTTTCATACGGTACCACATATACTATATTACATGACCACCTTCACATGTCGAAAGTAAGTGCGCGATGGGTTCCCCGTTTGTTGAATGCAGAACAAAAAAAAATGCGTGTTCAAACTTCAAAGGCGATTTTAGATATGTACAAAGAAGATCCAGAAAATTTCTTGGATAACATAATAACAGGCGATGAAACATGGCTTTATCATTGGGATCCGGAATCCAAACAAGAATCGATGCAATGGATTAAACGTAGTGAACCACCACCAAAGAAATTCAAAACTCAACCGTCTGCTGGTAAGGTTGTGGCAACAGTTTTTTGGGATGCTGAAGGAATTTTGATAATCGATTATATTGCACCGAAAACCACAATCACAGGCATATATTACGCAGAAGTTTTGCGAAAATTGAAAAAAGCGATCCGGGAAAAACGGCCAAGGAAAGTTATTAAAAAAATCTTGCTTCTTCACGACAATGCACCAGTGCACAAGGCTAATATTGCTCAAGCTGCATTAAAGGGCTGCGGCTTCGTGGAAATTCCGCATCCACCGTACAGTCCAGACTTGGCACCCAGTGACTACTTTCTGTTTCCCAATTTAAAAAAAAAAACACTAAGGGGCCCGAAATTTTCCAGTGACTATGAAGTACAGTCTGTTGTAAATGAATATTTTATGGAGCAAAAGAAATCTTTTTTTTAGAGGGTTTAGGCAAGTTAATTGATCGATGTGACAAATGTATAAACCTTAAAGGAGATTATATCGAAAAATAAAAATATTGCTGTCTCACTCACTCTTTTTTTCATATAAAATTGCAAGACTTTTTGATTTGCCCTCGTAATTAATCAGCTCACAATCAGCTATGTTTCTATCCCACAGCTTTAAATAAAGAAATTAAATAAATCGGGGCGTACGAGTGGGTTGAGTTAAGCTTCGCTAATTCGGTTTCACTTATTTAGGCTTTGCAAAGTAAATCGAAAGCTGTGATCTCAAAACATGCTCACTTTGCTAAAAGAACATAGCTTAAGTGTGCAAGGGGCCTTATCGAGAAACGCAGCTATTAGCTTAGTTTGGCATCCACAGTTCAATCCACTGCACATTTGAGGTAATTACATCGCTCTCACATACATTTCAATTCAAGTAAAATGCTATATGTCTGCCAAAATATTATTAGAATCACATAGTCACATAGACGAATATGTACACAATAATAGCAATGTATGTGTGAACGATATAGCTGACTTTTGCAATCCAAAGACAACCCGAGCTAAGTTAGTTTGTATCGCTCAAAACAGAAAAACATAGCTCGCATAGCTTAGCTCAAGCGTGCATCGTTTCATTAAAACTCTTTATTTTCAACCAAGAGCGATGAACTTAGCTGACATCGCTTAGCTTAGCTTAGCTCAAATGTGCAACGGGCCTAATGGAACGATGCACATTTGAGCTAAACTATGCGAGCTATGTTTTTCTGTTTTGAGCGATACAAACTAACTTAGCTCGGGTTGTCTTTGGATTGCAAAAGTCAGCTATATTGCTCACATTGCTATTATTATGTGTACTTATAAAATATTGAAATTTGGATGACATTTGAGTATTGTTGTGTTTGGTATTGTGGATCAAATTCAAAAAAGTGGTTGAATTCTTAAATAATATAATAAAATTAGTTAATTAATTTTTGACAGACATAGGATTTTACTTGTATTGAAATGTATGCGTGAGAGATATAATTAGCTCAAATGTGCAGCGGAATGAGCTGTGCGAGCTAAACTATGCTAATAGAAACTACGTTTCTTGCTTAGCTTAGCTGAAATGTGCAACGGGCGTTAGAATGAAATAAGTAGCCGTTTTGAACAGAACCAAAGAGCTAAATAAAAATTAAGGTTAATTAAATGGGAGCATTATTTTCATAAAAGCTTCCATTTAATTAACCTTAATTAGGTTAATTAAATGGGATTTCAGTTGGGCTCTTGAAAGTTCTTGTTGCTACAATAGCTTAAATTGTTGTAATTTATTTTATCTTAAAAAACAAATTAATCTCTCATAAGATAAAACAATAATATTTTTATCTAAATTGTATTTTAAATAGGAAAGCAATCGCCAATGGTAGTTTTTAACTTGCTTATTAGAGTTTTAATCTCTTTACAATTTTCATAATACCCTTCTAAGACCCTTCTAAGTCACATAAAAATAAAATTAAAATTTAACCCATACAAAAATTTTAAAACATGTACTAGTTTTTTTATACTGAATAATACAATTTTTTATCCTTATCTGGCAAATTAAAACCTTTCTTTAATAAATGCTTGTAACATGAAGGTGATTTAAAATCAAATTCCAAATACATTTTTTGTTCAACTTGGGTCCAAGATAATTTTAATTTATGAAATATTTGTGCAAGTACAAAATGTGTTTACTTGTGGTCGATCGTCAAGTGTATTATCAATTAATATTTTTATTGTGTTTTCTTCTGTTTGCATTTTACTTTTCTGAGGGGTATTTAATATAAACCTGAGAATTTTGTTTAAAGGTTGAACGGGTTCTTTATTTTTGTCTTCAATTTGATGTTGCGGACTAGGAAATTGAGATGGTGAGATGGAACATTCATGAGGAATTTGTGGAACTTGATAATTCTTTTAATAAGTTCTTGGAGGCCCTTTTTCATATTTCAATGTTATAGGTGGGAAATCAGGTGTTTTCAATATTCTTGTTGTTTGACTCTCAGTGTTGTGTGTCTGGTTGGAAATCGTACGCGAAACTTTTGGAATCAATTTTTTTTATTTAAAAAAAATTCGAATTTTAATAAACGCTTGCATCGTGCATCTATGTCATTGACCTTACACTTACAAACAAGATTATTAATTGGCTGGGGAAAGACAGTTTTTTAAATATTTTTTGTTCTAAAACTACTTATTTTGAAATCATTAAAATTAAAGTTCTTCATAATAGTTATGCGTTTGGAAGTAACTTTATTCTTGTCGAATACACGACGATGGTCATGCAACACCGTAAAAAATGTTCTGGTGGATTTACAGTCATTTTTATTTAAGCAGTTTTTGTAAGCACACACCATTTTATCACGCAAATTCACAAAAGTTTTAATACACAAATTTTCAAAATGAAGTTTTTATAACGTTTAAAAATAAGAAAACACAAAGCTACATGCGTTACGATTAGACGACAAGCAATAAAATTTTAAACGAACAAATTTACGAAATTAACTTGCAAACAATTTTTAAATCTTTGTAGTGTGTAGATGTATGATTTCCTTTTACATATATTGAATTGCTATGTGTGTGCGTGTAAATAAGTATGTATATCATCGGTGGTCTATCTATATAGTTATCGAAACGAAAACCAAATAATGTATATGTGTTGTACCTACAAAATCATTTAAAATAATCTTTAATTGGATTTAAATGTAGATCGTTTTTATGGACAATCTTCAATTATTTTAGCTTTTTATAATTTTCAACGAATATTTTAACGTTAGAAAACATTGTTGCAATTCAAAACAAAACCAACTTAGTTGCGATCGGTATTTTCTCTCCATCATCTTTGTTACATTTTCTATTTACTTTGAGCGTAAAAACTGTTTTGACTTATAATGAGAGCGTCATTATATGAGTAATACAATGCGATTCATTACTATTTATGATAAGAAAAAAATTTAGTTCCCATTTCTGTTTGTTTTCATATAAAATTATTATTTTTATTACTATTTTATTTGTTAATTATGTATTTGTTAATTATTATTATATATGTTATTTTATTTGTCAATTTGATATGAAAAGAAACAGAAATGGGAACTAAATTTTTTTCGTATCATAAATAGTAATGAATCGCATTGTAAGTATATGTATAGATTTTTTTTTTGTTTTCTGCATGTTGTTTTATAAAATATTCTAGCTACATTTAGGAGAAGGTTATGCTATTTAGGCGGATAGGTAATTGCAGAAATTCTTTAAAAAGTTTAAAACGATACCAGTAGTGGTATCTAACATTTCACTCACGAACCTACCATTACATTACTATATAATGATTATACAATGCCTAAACCAATACCCAGTATGCAATTTTTCCACTGTGTGGAAAAAACTGCTCATATGTCGTACAAAATTCCGTACTACAAAATATCAAAGACACAAAAATATTGATTTTGGAGAAAAATACCTCTTTGGAGAAAAAATACATATGTTGTAATTGTAATTTAAATTACAATTACAACATATGTATTTTTAAGATTATATTTTAAAATTTTGTTGAAAGTTCGATTTGAATATGATGGATACGTTAATGTGATGATTTTGTGCTGTTGTTATTATTATGTTAATCTAGGCGTCAACACGGGATGTCAAAAACTGGTTTCCATCTTCGTTTCTTTTCTCCTTTACACTAAATGGGAAGAAACGATGATTGAAATGAACTTCATGACATCCCGTGTGGGCGCGTAGAATTGATTTGCTTATACATAAGTAAAATATGGGTTGATTTTTGTTAGAAATATTTTCTTACATTTTGTTGATGCTATTCGTCCAGCTTGCCGTGAAATAAAATTTTGAAACCAAGTTCCCCTACACTGCTGAATATTGTATTTATATCATCTACGTTCATGTAAGGCAATGCTTCGGCCGAAATATTTAATCCTTTAAGAACATAATGTTTCAATCAATATAAGCAATTTAATGAATTAAATAATAGCCAAAACAATACTTATTAATTTTTCATGCAAATTAGACAACCCCCAACTTTGTAAAATGGTATACGATTCATCAGGAACGGAAGTTTCTATACTAGCATCCAAAATAATATTCTCAGTTTGTGTTGGATCATTTGTACCCGAATTACCCAAATCAAACACATAATCATAATTGGAAGAATCCATTTTGTGATGTTGTTTTATTCGGAATGCACCTTCTGAGATTATTATTAAATATAACATATATAAAATATATAAAATATATAACATATATAACATGTATGTTATATATATGTTATATATATACATATATATATACCTTTATATAAATACAATTTCACTTTTATATATATTTTATAACAGCCAACGAACGTATAAAGTTTCACTTTTATAAATATTTTATAACACACAACGTTAAGGTATAAAGTTTCAAAAGGAACTGAGGAAAATGATTGAAATAAAATACAATTTGGGATATCTTCCTTTTTAAGTATTATTGTATGACTACCTAGAAAAGTATTCTTCAAATTGTAATATTATAAAACATGAAATCAAGCGTTGTAATCTTAAATGGAGAAGTAGAAATGAAAATATAAACAAATCTTGAATTTAATCTGATATTGAGATTTATTATCTAAAATAATGCATTATACATTTAATTTATAGATCTAATTTGTAACAATCTATACTAGGATTGAGAATATAATACACAAATTGAGAATCAATACAAATGGTAAAATTTACCGTTGTATTGTTAAGCCTATTAAGTATGGATTATGAATTAAATTCTTTATTTTATTGTAACTATATGAATAAATATTGTGTGAAAATAGAATAATTGTATTTTATTTATAATAAAAAATTAAAAATTAAATTTAATTTATAATTTAAACAGAACTCTAATAATTATAATTTTACATATATCCCTTCTAAACTCAACGGTCCAACAAGATTTAGAACACATCCCAAGACAATTATGTACATTGTACATAAACAAAGGTTGTAAGACATAAATATAAATTCATGTTACTAAAAGTTCTGAATATATTTCGTCCTCGGTTATACTATGAAATGTAATTTTATGTAATATATTTACAGTCAACTCTGTCTGCCTCAAAGTTCCAAGAGATCGAAAAAAAATCGAGATAGAAAGAGGATTGGGTTTAATTCAATGTACGTACGTATAATTAAAATTGCAGAGCCGCTAACTCACATAACTGTTTATTTTTGTCCCTGCAATAATTTTACTTAAATCGGGGGATCCATTTTTTGATGTGAATACGTCTTTAAATTTGCTTTCATATAGGGAGGCAATTCAGAAAACTGATAACAAAATCGGGGGATACAGTTTGATGCTGCAGCTATACCTATTATATGCATCCGAAAAATTCGCCGTTTGTATTGACTCTGTATTATCTTAAGTAATTATGATGGGATTGGGTATGTTAGATGGAAATGGGATTTTTAAACGATTTTTGGAAGACGCTCTGAAATATGACCAATTAAGGCGGAACTCGGTATTTTCTTAACCGATTATGATGGGATTGTGTGTGTTTGACGGAAATGGGATTCTTAAATGATTTTTGGAATAAGTTCTGGAATATGGCCACCTGGAGCGGTACTTTGTATTTTCTGAATCGATTAACTTTCGCCAGAAAGCTCGATATATCGAATAGGCTATTTCCTTCAAGAAATATTGTACGTATTCACGTCATATATCCGTACACGTGGTACAGACACCCACTTTATTTTCTGTTACTTTTCATTATTCTTACTAGTTAGTATTACAACTAACGCTGGTCGATCAGTAAAGAGTGAATAATCCAATTTTATTTAAATTTTTAAACCCTGAACAAAATGGATTCGCCGATTTAAGTAAATTTATTGCAAACAAAAAAAGGAAATTCAAATAAGGGATTCCCAAATTAAGTAAAACTATTGGAAACAGAAAAGGGAATTAAAAAAGTGAGTATCTGTACCAAGGGTTTTTCGTACAATTTTTCTGGAAGGAAATAACCTACGCGATACATGTAGAATTCTGGCTAACGTTAATCGGTTACAAAAATACAAGGTTCCGTCGCAGGTGGTCATATTCCAGAACTTATCTCAAAAATCATTTAAGGATCCCATTTCCCTCCAATATACCCAATCCCATCACAATCGGTTATGAAATTATCGAGTTCCGTCCCACGTGGCCATTCCAGAGATTCTTACAAAAATCGTTTAAGAATCCCATTTCCATCTAACATTTCCAATCCCATATAATCGCTTAAGACAATACGGAGTCAATATGGTGAAATTTTTCGGATGTAGATGATAGGTATAGCTGCTACATTAAACTGCATCCCCTGATTTTGTTATCAGTTTTCTGAATTGCCTCCTAGTTATAAAACGTGATAACGATAAGTGTTTGTGTAATTCTTAAATCATAATAATTAAACTCAAATCATGTATCACATACACAAAAAAATGTTTATATATATTTATAAAACTTTAAATCGTCATACTGCGATCTTTTAAGTATATTTGCTCGGATTTGAGATTAAAAGCATTAAAAATTAATCTTAAATTAAAAATAATGTTTCAAGAATTCCATTTTCTCAATTTCATTCACAAAATTTCTGGTTGACTTGATCATAAATTAGGCACAATTTCATAAAACACGTGAAAATATTATTTGGTGCATACAATTCTTAATTCAAGAGTAGTAAATCCGTACCTAGAACAAATCGGTTGAATTTGAGCATTTTACGAGTATTTCAAATTAAGAATATTATTTTCAATTTATAAAGCTTGAATTGTGAAGAAAATATACAGTTTGGGTTAAATTCATACATTTAATTCATCAATCCTCACCATATGTTCTTGAAATTTTAAAAATTTTAAATTTGTGCATTTAAGAATACACTATTCATAATATTAGATTACGATTTCTCTCAGTGTATATTCAGCTGACGAGCCCAACGCATACAAACCAATAGCTAACCTTTTATCTAAAGCTATTAGGGCACGGAATGATGTGTCTTGCCTTTTAATATGGTCTAAACCATTTTTAATATAGGTGAATGTAGTTCTTGTTACTCGGAACGTATTTTTAAATTTGGTGTCATCAAATTTTGGAACTTCTTCTTCCCAATATCGTGATTGTTCAACCTAACCAAAATAAATAAAATTATTGTAAACTAAAATATAATGCTGCATTTTATGTTAATGTTAACTTACAATTGACCAAAAGCGCCTGTTTCTACGTGTCTTAAATTTATTTTTTTGGTATATATAGCTGCATAAAATGATAATTCATTTAAAAAGTAAATGGCTTTCTTTTTCGCCATTAATGCCTCCTTTATTAATCGAGCTGATTCTCTTTCTAACAAATAAATTTGCCTGAAGTTAGAAACTTGCATCGAGTAAGCATTTAATAAAAAGTTTGAATCAGCCATTTTAATCTCTCACTGCTTAAATTTTAATATTTTTGCACAAAAAAAATAAGTTGAAAGTTATATTCACAAAAAACTGAACCGAAATTAAATTTGTTTTTATTTTGACAACCGAAATTTACTTTGTAGTGTGTCACGTATTCTCATTTCGTAAATCACGATTACGAAACCATAGTAACGAAACCAATAGTGTGTCTGTGGTATAAGATAAAATAACGGTATTTAAGAAGTAAGAATATTTTTTTTTTGTAAAAATATTACTTCTAAAATACCGTTATTTTATCGAACACGCATCGAAACGGAAAAATGTGATAGTTACAACATGTCGACACAGCTCTTACAGCAGATAAAAAGTTTGACATTTTTATTCACCTCAATTTTTAAGTTTTATGCGGTATTTAAACCAATTGAAACACACTCTAACTAAAAGTTTTTATTTATTTATTTTTAGCTGCTTAATTAAAAAGTGCATAATAGATAAAAACCTGCCAATTATTAAAAAACTCCCCGGTACACTTTTAACATATAAAAATTTATTCTAATTAATTTTAACTCTGTTTTTTACTTTTTGAAAGATTGTAAAATTTCTTTTAAAGTATTTCAATTTCCGAACTTTGTAGATTAATTAATGAATCATATTCTAAAAATTTAAACGAAAACTGTCTTATAAACATCACGTACAATATAAAAACTAATATTTTTCTTCATACGATTCGATCTGCCATCTGCGTATTAATAGAATAACATCGTAAAATTTTTTCTTTGTCATTAATAATTATAGATGGCCTTAACTACAGTAAAAATAATTTTTTTATGATTTTAAATGTTTTTGAATTACTCACTCAAAATAGATTTACTTCAGTGCATGAGATGTAATACCAACTGCGGTAAGGAACAGCATTAGAATTGAATGTTTTAGGGTGACTGCGGGGATTAAAACGTAGTATTTTTGATATGTGCCTCTTAAATAGGCGAGTACAAATTTTGCTTAAATATTCTAATATTTTTTTTATACCTAATACGGGAATAGAAATATGTAATTACTCATTAACGCCAGTAAAATAATTGTTTTATTATGGAAGGGGTTTTATTGGTTTGTTTACGATTAGGAATGTGTATGAATATTTATATACTAGAAGTATTTATGGCGTATTGCACTAAGCCGGCGTTGAATCTTGGATTTGCTTGTGTATAAAATAAAATGCATACTGCAATGAAAAAGCCTGAACGAACCTATTCATTACAAACACTAGACAAATACTACATGGTAATAATAAATATTTGTCTATTAAACTCATATACAAATTATTAGCAAAATAACAATTTTAATACCTCTTAGCACAACCTAGTTATTCTATTATTTTGTAAAAATCTCCCCATAAACTCAATTATCCCACATAAAATACATGCCCAGCACCACACATACGAGCATATCAACATATAACCAGCTCATACACATCATCATAATATATGGGGTGTGATTTTGTTCAATGCAAATATAAAATTAAGCCAATTAGTTTATAAATTTCTATGTGCAGTTCATAAATGAAAATTGATACAAACATAATAGATAATTTTGATCGCATCTCAAAAATAAATTTAAAACGTTAGATAATTAGAATTTGGAAAATAGGAATATACCAAATTTTAGGGGCGATGAAAAAATAATAAATGAATTTTATTGTATTTCGAAGAGATCAAAGATAATTGATTTGGTTTCGCACATTTACAAAATACTGTGTACAAAATAATGAGGTTATGTTCTGTGATTTATAACGATATAATCGGAATCATTTTAGCTTTTCAGCGAATAAAGGTCGGCAAGCAATTATTCAGTTCAATTATAAACCGTGACACGCAAAATTCTTGTGAGCGACTTCAGTAAATGTTTTTCATTGAAATGATTGGAAACTCAAACCACGGTTAGAGCAGTATAGGAAGGGATGTTAATTGATTTAGATTAAACGAAGTGGGTGGTTTAAACCATTTATGTCATAATTTTTATGTTTGCAGACGCAAAGAGTCACAGTACCATTGTTAATAAGTCATTATTTAATACAATTGGTTTAAGAAAAATTACTTATTGACTTCCAAATCCTAAAAAATGTGTAAAGTATGAAAAATGTCACTTTTTAAATTCATTTAAAAAACTAAAGGTTATTTTGAAATTAGCTTTGTTTTAAAAAAATCTCTGTTTGTCTTCGCTGTTGTTACGATACCTAACTTTAGTAACGCGCAGTATGCTGACAGGAAAGCTGACAGGAATTTGTGAGGAAAGCTATCCTGATTGACGTTTACCCCACCACGAAACTTGTGGCAACATAATGATGTTGCAGTCGATGAAAAACAATACAAGCTTTTGATGAGGTTCCTACTACAAGCAAACAAGTTATCGTCGAAAGACTAAACTAATCAGTTTAGAAAGTGTGGTCGTTTCTACGTCATGGAAGGCATGCATTCCATTACACTCTAGTTCAAGGTAATTAAACCCATTATTTTCTTCTCTCAGTTTACAGAAAATGTATCATATTTGAGCAATTGTCACAAACTCACGCATTTAATTAATTGCCCAGGTCTCGGAAGAGAGTGATAATGCTAGATGGCTGAAGTTTTATAGATTTTACACTACATACAGATGTTGAAGATGATAACTGTTTGAAAAGCAGTTTGTGAACGAGTGGAGATGAGTCTAACTTCAATCGTGAAGGAATTGTGAATTTACCCAATCTGCACCATTGGGCCAGAAAAGGCCAAAAATAAAAATTCAGCGGTAATGTTAGGGTGGTGTTGTTGGTCGAAACTTTATCGGCCCATATTTTTGCCAGAACGCCTTTCCGGAGATATTTATCTCGAATTTGTCATGCCAAATCACAACGAAAATACTGTAGAAATATCGATAACACTCATCTGTTTGAGATTATTCACTTTGATTTATCGCACTTTTAAAACATTGAAAAATTACAATTGCGTTGATTTTTACTGACTTTTTTCAATGTTATCGCAGATAATGAACAAACTCATCCATTCATTTCGATATGATACAAACGTGAACGCGATACAAACATGAATTATATAACAAAAACAAATTTTATTGGCTTAACAACAAACATTTTGAAAATGCAATTCAACAGGATGCAACGTAGCGCAAAATTACAAGATATGTCGTAACATAACCCCAGCATATAATTATAGCAAAACACGAAATGATGAAACATGAACCAATATGTTGCAACATACCTCAAAAAAGAAAAACATCGTGCAAAGTCATGCAATATGGTGAAACATGGCGCAACAACGATCCTCCCTCGGACTCCTTAATGCATTTCCCGGATATCTATTCCCCAAATAATTTTTAATAAACTCGTTTATTCCGAAAAAACTTAAAATATAAACAAAGGCGGGGCTCAATCAATTCCTAGTACTCTAAAGGCCGATTTCCGCAATTTTAATCCAAATCGTCCAATTTGAGGAAATAAAATTAATAACAAAACCTTAACTCCACCTAATGATCCTTAAGGAATTTCGTTGAAACCATGGAACACCAATTCCAGTTACTTCAGCAACTTTCATCAAATTTGATGGAACTAAGAAACCAAGGTTAAAAATGAAACCTAGGCCTACTCATCGGTGGTACCCCCGAAACGAGTTTTCCTAACATCAGTCCTCATCGCAATCAAACCGTGGAACTCAAAACCTCGTTTCAGCGAATTTTCTTCTTTTAGTTGAAAAATCATAAATTAAAATAGGGAACCCAAGTTCACCGGGAGACCAAGTAAACAAAGTTTCCTGTGCTCAGTCGCGTTCGAAATCAATTTTTAAAATATCTAAGAGGGTTGATCAATACGTACCCGTTTTTAAAAGAGGTGGAGTTGCTGAGAAAAGTTGACATTACATCGTGTATCTGCCAAATTACACAATGTTGATTTCTAAAAATAGTATACCCTCATTTTCACAGAAATGAACTACCCCTCTTATAAATGTCAAAACAATATATTTGTTTCATCTTTACGATTTTGACAAGTATAGAAAAAAATGGCGTATGACAACAATAAAACAACAAAAATGGGTTACGCGATCAAAAACCTCTAGTAGAGAAAATTACCCTGGGTGTAGCAAAATAACACCCTTGTGGTATTTGTTTTTTCAATCTAACATTTTGACAGCAATTGGAGTACCATTTTTACCCTCAGGCTGTGTCCCAAACACCGACTTATTACAGACTTATTTGCTTTTTTGACGCCATCTTGAATAAGTCGGTCTAGTCGTTTCAGTTCATTATGCCGACTTATTTGTGACGTAATATAAAAAAAAACAAAATGCATTTTCTGTTACATGGAAGAAAAAAATTCCTTGACATGTTGGTCGTTGCCACTAGATTTGAAAAAAAATTGCATGATTACATTTAGTCAAGGCACTTTTTTTGGAGACATTTCTGTGTAGACATACTTATTCAAATAAATCTGCTCGCGAAGTGACTTATTTGAATAAGTCGGTGTTTGGGACACAGCCTCAATGTAACATTTTTCGTTCAATCGAAATCAACATAAATTTCACAGGTTTGTTTTTATTTGACAGCCAAAGGCTGAAGGAATAAAACCGAAGCTGGATGCTGTGCTGTCTATGAGACTCTTCACGATCCATGACAATCGTCAGATATTGGTTCAAAGAATTTAAACATGACCTTACATCGGTTTTGGCCCGGCAGACTTTGTTACCGACAAAATCATGCAAAATGTCCACGATATGATTCTCGTTGATCGCCGAATTAAAATGCGCGAAGTGGCAGAGCACGTAAGCGTATCGCACGGAATGATAATACATATTTTAAATGATAAGATAAGTGTGAGAAAGAGGTTGAGAAATTGTATTTTTGGAGGGATTTAACAAATGGCAGAAATGTTAAAAGTGTATCGATCTGTATGAAATTGTATGAGATTGACCTTCGTATTTAAATTATTTAAAAATTTTGCTTAATCGTTTTTTAATTAAATTTAATGAACGTTCGTTAAATACTATTAATTGTCAATTAAAATAAATTTTATTGCGTTTTAAAAAGTTTCCCGTGTTGAAGAACTTTGTGAAACCCGACAAAGGTATTTAAGGAATATTAAAATATTTTACTTAAACTTATTGAATTAAATAACAAGAAAGCTCGTAAACCATTAATAATTGAATTGAATTGAAGGCAGGAGTTGGACAAAATATATAATTTAGTAGACAAAAATTAGCAGAAAGAAAATTCTGAAATTTAAGTCAAAAGTTGAAGTTCATATCTATAATATTCCGTACATTTAGCTTCGGAGAGGGGTAAAACTAATTATTTGGTGGGCAAAATTTATCAAGAATGGACATTATTAATTTATCACTTTATGAACATTGCTCTAATTTTACCCAAAAACCCCAATTTTAATATTTCGCAGACCACTTTATTTAAAGGTGGACAAAACTATTTATTGGTGGGCAAAATTCATTAAAAATTTTAAAACAAACACATTCATTTAAATTGGCAATTTGTAGTGATTTACGACCATTTATATAGTTTTACTCGAGAAGTTTACGTCGAGTTTAAATATTCTGAACATCTTTTGTGGGAGTAGGCAACATAAATTATTGAGTGAGCAAAACTCATCCGTATGTAGACAACTCGAAATTCAACGAAACCCAATAAAACAAAACTGAATTATTGAAACTGGCATTTCAGGGTGCTGTTAAGCTCCTAAATGTCAATTTTTAAGAGGTTTTAAGATACGTCCATAGCTGTAGAGGGACGAGCAGAACTTAGTTTAATGTAGAAAAAATAATTATGTAACCACTGTGAAAACGAATTTTGTGTTTTCAGGGGTGCTGGCTCAAATTACATAATTTTTTCAGCGTTTTTAAAGACGGGTTACTGGTCAATCAAGGCTAGTAATTTAGTGACATCTAGAGTGAGGCATTAGAAATAGGGTTATAATAGTTTAGTTTTAGAGCAGATTGTAACAGTTTAGTCTGGAACAGGACCGGCTGGTCGTGTAAAATATAGGCACAGGAGACTTACCACCGGCTCCGCCGGCGTTCGGTTTTGGTTCGCTTTTACATTTTTTGTACCACAAAAACCGCAAAGTGAAAATTTGATCGCTTCAGGCGTAAATTTGAACAATTTGGTTACTATTAGAAACGAACGACGTCATTTTCGATGACAAGTGATGTTTTCAACGCGTAGTATTTTATGGCGAACAAAAGAGCGAATTTTTTTTTTGTGATGTAAAGATGTAAGTATTTTAAATCGTTTAATATCGTGTAATTTCATATTTTATTAAATAAATAAATTGAATTGTAAATTAGAGAAAAAATAGTTTGTAGAAGGAAATAGAATTTTAAAATATTGGAAATTTTAGTTAATTACATATGAAATACATAGATATAAGTTATGTTCATAATTGAATACACAAATGTTTGGCCCAATAATGAATTGTATGTGGTAATTTATTAATATTTTGATTATTTTCTAACATTTTAGGGCAGCGAAAAAACAAAAAAATTCCAACACGAATCAAAACCAATATCGGGAACTAGTTGAGTTCCTGGAACAAAATATTGATTTGGCTAGAGGGATACTAAATTCACCAGATGCAAAAAAGCAAATGGAAGTGCTTTGGAATGAAGCAATTAAAAAGTTCTACCTATTTGGGCCTCCATTATATGACGTGATGGGTTGGAAACGAGTAAGATGTTTACAGTTTTATTATATAAATACGAAATGTAAAAATATAGTTCAAATTTCAGGTCTGGAAAGATTGGAAGTATAAGATTCGTCAAAATTATTCTAAAAACAAGACTGAGCGGACTGCCACGGGTGGTGGACCGTGTAAATTATTTCATTTTAGCGAATTAGAGGAAAGGGTGATTGATATATTAGAACTATCAAACGGATCGGGCCACGAATATGGACCACCAGTTAATAGTTCAGAAACAAATAATGCGACAAACCAAGTTAAACAAGCTGAAATTATTTGCCAGTCTAATAGATGTTTCACCGTACAAGAAGATACCGAGCGGAACACATCTAAAAAACCACGAGCGAAAGCCGTGAAAACTAAAAATCTTTTAGAAAGCCAAATATCCATACAAAAAAATCTTTCTAAAGAGTTATCGATAGATTTAAAGGCAATAAAAACCGAATTAAAAGAAATCTCAAGATTTCAAAGAAAACGTTTTTTGCAGCGAGAAGAAAAATTGAAATTACAAAAGGAAGCCTTAGAATTTAATAAGAAGTACTGCTTAGAAAAGACGTAAAAAAAGTTATCCCAGACTTTCATCGCATAAAAATCAAATATACGCTTGAGGCAATACTAACTAAACTATCATGATATTATGTTATATATATTATTCTATCACGACATAACAAAAGAAGTTTAAAATAAACCAAAATATTTGAATAAAATAATTTCGGCAAAAGTTTGTTGGCCTAAGTGACGTAATTAAATATCCCTTTTTCAACCAAAAAAAAAATTACCTCTAATTAAGACCAAACCAAACAAATGTGTGAGTAAAAAACCATAGTATGTAATGACGTTTTTGATAAAAAATTTCGCTTGATTTGAAGTACAACCCACACAATTGTGTGTCTAGTTACAGTGTATTTTTTGGACGAAACTAATGAGAGGAATGCACAAATGAGTAAGTTGGTTCAAAAAACATACAAAAATAAATTTGTGACATAGTACTTTTTCCGTACTCACAAAATTGTATAACCGGGTAGCGAAAGGGATATAAAGTTCCGAAAATCAATAAATTACTCAATATTTTAATACTCAACCGCTTCCACAACCCGTTCTATAAAAGTGTCGGATTAGGACGAGTGTTTTTTAGATACGGCATACTAACATCTTTATACAGGATAAGTTTCATGGAACTTCTATGCGTCCAAGCTGCGCAATTAAATTTTAAATTCTCAAAATCATTAAATTACTCAATATTTTAATACTCAATCGCTTCCACAACCTGTTCTATAAAATTGTCGGAATAGGACGTGTGTTTTTTAGATGCGGCACACTATGTTCTTCATACAGAATAAGTTTTATAAAATTTCTATGAGTCCAAGCTGCAAAAATCGTTAGCTATCTATTCTAGGTCATTTTCACATCCCAATCTTACGTGTGCAAGTAGACGCTAGGCTCTAAAGTTGGTGGTATTAAAATATACTTGATACTTTTGAAATTATTCGCCAATTTGGATATATGTAGCTTACTCATATCTTCTTTTATGACAAAAGTTTCACTCATTTATAAGTCGTCATTCCGTGTGCATCAATTTTAGGAGATGAATATCGATAAGCTTGCTATGGAATTGATTAACTCGTCATTGAGTGAACATTCTGTGAGTCATTCAACAGTAAAAAAGTAGTTTGTAAAACTTTGTAATGGCAATTTTGGTCTTGAGGACGATCCACGTCCAGGTGCAGTTAAACAATTTGAAGACGAATAACTTAAAGTTTTACTGGATAAAAACCCGTATCAAACTCAAAAAGAGCTTGCAGATCACTAAGGAGCTAGTAGTTACTCACCAAGCAATATCACTTCGATTGCATGCAATGGTAGGAAAATACAGAAGGCAGGAAACTATCTTGCTCATCAAATGACAAAAGAAACAATCATTACGGGTGAAGACTAGTGGATTTTATACGGTAATCCTAAACGCAGAAAACAATGGGTTGATCCAGGCCACCCATCAACATCAGTTACAAAAATGAAAATTCATGAGGAAAAAATATTACTCTGTGTCTGGTGGGATTGGAAATGAGTTATTTACTAGGAGCTTCTGCAAACTCGTCAAAATGTTACTTGCTGTAAAAGCGAATGATTATTAAAATATTGAGAAATTTAATGATTTTGAGAATTTAAAATTCAATTGCGCAGCTTGGACGCATACAAGTTCCATGAAACTTATTCTGTATGAAGATGTTAGTGTGCCGCATCTAAAAAACACTCGCCCTAATCCGACACTTTTATAGAACGGGCTGTGGAAGTGATTGAGTATTAAAATATTGAGTAATTTAATGATTTTGAGAATTTAAAATTTAATTGCGCAGCTTGGACGCATAGAAGTTCCATGAAACTTATCCTGTATGAAGATGTTAGTGTGCCGCATCTACAGACTTTCGTGCTTATCCGCCACTTTTATAGAATGGGCGGTGGGATCGATTTAGCAGTTAGTTTGGTTTTAGTTTTATGAAACTTATCCTGTATGAAGATGTTAATTTGCCACATCTAAAAAGCATTAGTCTTAATCCGACACTTTTATAGAGTGGGATGTTCAAGTAGATATGTAGAATTAGTTCGTTATATTTAATAATTTTTTTATTGAATTCTATGATTTCTGTCGTCCCATTAATATAATGTTAGTACTTTAGTTATTATATGGTTGCTATAGTTTTTACACAATGGGTGTAATTTTCGGGCTGACAGTGATCGGATAGTGAACTTTCGCTGTAGTGATAGCTCGCCTATCTCTATTTTCTGGGATGATAGTTTTCTCTCATTAAAATTTTTCCTGAGATGAAATATTCTGGGATGGTAAAATTTCTGGGCTGATATTAATATCCTGGGATGGAAAACTGTCGTGATAGTTTAGTGTTGCCATCGTCGTTTTACGGGATGAATCCTATGCTAACTTTATATACATTTAGAAAAGCTTAAATTACGGAAAGAAAATTTAAAACTTAAAAAATATAAAATTAATTTGCAGTTGGGGAAGGATTGTATATCTTCATCGGACGAGTCTGACAAAGAAAGTTATGTGAATAATTGAACTGTGATGAATTAAAATAAATGAATTTAATGTGATAAAATGAATTGGTTTTATTAATAAAAAAAAAAAATGTGGATTGTACTCGTATTATAAAATAGAATTTTTAATTCGTTCGCGTATTTTTTTGATTCATTTAATGCGGTATTTTCTGAAATATAATCCATTGAAATATTGGCTTCATCAGCTGTGTCTAGAATTATTTGTTCGTCCCAATCAATACCGTAGTGAATGCATATGTTATGCAACATACAACATATACGTTTACTATTTGGCAGGCCTTTCGTGGAGTATAGTGTAGCTGCCTTACTGAAAGTAGAGCTCTAAACCTTGCTTTTAACACACTCCATTTAACACGTTCCACTGGATTTCGAGCTTTAGAATGCAAGGAATTAAATCTAGCTTCATATTGTGAACCTTCAGGAGCTGCTCGGTATAGAGTAATCACCCAGGGCTCAAGTGGATATCGAGAATCCGTTATAATAATATGTTTTATATAATAAAATGTAATTATGTTTAAAATGCTTACCTATCAACCAAGAATTTTTATCGCCAGCTCTCCATTGACGTTGTAAATAGTCTCGGGTACTGCTAAGGCTCCAAACCATTGAATCGTGGCAAGAACCACCATAACGTGCATTAACTGCCTTGATCCTAAGTTTATGGTCACATATCTTGTAATAAAGAAAATATGTTACAAAAATATATTACAATATAAATCCTCATTTTAAATCTTACCAACATAACATTTAAACTGTGATATCCCTTTCGATTAAAGTAAATATGTTCAGAAATGGAGGGTTTCACAATACTAATGTGACTTCCATCTATGCATCCAATAACACCCGGGTACCCTGTTTTCTCGTAAAATGCTTTTTTAATTACCAACTGTTCCTCCTCTGTTGTATCAAGAGAAATCCATTTCGAACAAAGCTTTTTTTCTAATATATTGAGTGTTTCTCCGAACACTTTACTAACCGTTTGCTGGGCCAATCCAACATTAAAATCTTGGCCAACACCTCGTTGATACGAACCTTCTGCAAGAAGTCGCAATGTTGCTGCAAGTTTCGTAATTGGCTGAATGGAATTACTATTCTGTGTATTAAATTCTCCCGATATTTCCTCCAACAAATATTTAAACGCTTCTTTTGAAACCCGAAATAATTGTCTGAAACTAATATAATTATGCATTTGCACTAAACATGTAAAATATATATATGTTAAATGTTATTTTACTAACGTTGTTTCTGGAAGATTAAGAGGAGAAGCATTAGCTCTAATATTTCTGCGATCAATTTTTTCTTCGCTGGAGTTTTCCAAAAAATAATGAGCGAGCGAATCCATAAATAATGTTTATTTATATAACTGTCCTAACCACAAACACTACGTACTTGACAGATAAATTATAAGTTCAGTGCAAGATAGCGTTGCGTTTTTCGTGGTATGATTTCACTAGGCGAAGCGAAAATAAAAAAGCGAAAACCAACGAACGCTAGCGGAGTCGGTGGTAAGGCTCCAGTATATAAGTTTACGATACATTAGTTTATAAAGTGAAAGTATGTAGCGAGTAAATCAGACATTTTCGGGAATATTCTGAAAGTTGTGTAAATTACGCGAATTAATATCGTGAACCATCAAATTTATAATCGTTTTCACAATCCAGTTATACGAACCGGATTTGTCAGTACAAATTCGTAACAATGTAATATATATATAAAACACACATAACAACTAAATCCACCATCGGGTAAATATTTAATTTATCGCACATCAAAGAGAGGTAAACAGATAATAAAAAATAAAAAATAATCGCCCCTTAATAGATACAATAAAAATCTTAATTGCTATCACAAGAATAGTCAGGGATACATAAACGCCCTTATAATTTTATATGAGGTGATTTATGAGGTGAGGATAAATATTCGTATATCTAAAAAAAACAATTAACTTGTATTTGGTTTACATTAAATAATCAAAATTATATTAAATTTTAACCCTTTTAATACTGATGACCATATTTTGTAGTTGGACATTGCAACTCTGTAAAATTTAATTGTTTTTTTTAGCGGTAACACCGCTAAACTTTGGATTTACCTTAAGCTTAATTCTTAAAAATTGTTAACAGAACGTAGATCAATAATACTCAGAAGTGGGGGTTGCCATAGTTGAATCTCTCGCTCTAATTTATAGTCTAACGATATCTCATTAGTTTGCAACCAACTACCTTCTAACTCTTTGTAATTTCTCCTTACGATAATTGTAAATATATATGTATGTTACATATTTTAGGAAAGGCCCAATTTTGCCAATCGAGATCCTCATTTTACCATTTTTTGTTTTGTTTCAACTTAAGAAGCTGATTTTTTATTTATTTATTTATTTAGTTATTATTTATAAATGGTGCCTACAGTAACTACAATCGGCACAACAAAACAATTTGTAAAAAATACATTACATAAGCTCGACTACAAAAGATTATATAAAGCTTTCTTAAATGAATCTCTCGACAAGTTATAATCAAAAGCTTCGTAGACCTTATTACATACCCCCGATACCCTCGGAATTGGATCAGAAAGACCGTAGTTGGTTACCGCTCGGTCGATGAATAAAGCTCCATCGCGTTGACGCATCCGACGTTCGCACCCAAAAAAATTATTGCATATTATTAAAGAATCCAGCTATTAATACAAATAAATATTCTTTACTATGTAGCCAAAAAACATTTCATTAATACGATGTATCAGATATTGTTAAACTTGAAAAAATCAAACAAGTAAATTATACTGGTTTTTAGTATACTACCATAAACAATCAATTTTTGGTTTAAGTATATTTCATTGGGTTAAAGAATTCGTTTTTAATTCGTTTAGTCATGCCCACTGTAATTGTTCTTATTGTGAAGACATCATTTATTATTAAAAATTTCCACAAGAGACAAATGTTAATTAGCTTGAGGAATATTACTACAGTAATTTTTTTTAAATTTACAAAAAATACTTAATATAAGGAGACTTAATAAAACTACTATTAAAGTGATCTAGTAACTTTCTTTAAATTTCTGTATTGTTTTCCTTACAGTGAAGTGCCCGTACAATTCCAGATTGTCAATAAACTTGTCAGTCATAAAAGATAATGTTTCTGAAAAATAACACCACTACAACAGTTTTTCCTTTTTAAACGGAAATTTACCACTTTCCTACAAAAGAAATATTAATAGATAAATTAAACCATGGTCCTTTATTTTCATAATTTTATTAAAAAAATTTTTAAAATGAGACGCACATATTTTTTTTTAAATAATAAACCAGAATAATAAATAATTCTTCTTTTTCGATAAAATTTGATTTATAACTATTCGCTCGCGTAAGGCAGTTGCAAATATTTACTTATTACATTTCAAAATTACTATGAAATAAAAAATAACATTTGAAAGAACTTGTTATAAAAACTTTAATTAATTGTAGTTGGTATTATTTCATTTTGAGGCTGTTTTACTTGATTTTTATTATGTAAAAAATTGGTCTTCATCTTGATCTTGGCTCGAATAGCATAACACCATAAAAGACATCTGGGAGTCTATGATGGTAAACTTTATCATTTTTTTTGAAGACATGTCCATTCTTCGTGTTGCCTGTTTTATCATTACATATAAGAACAATGCAATTATCTTGAACCTTCGTGCATCTAAATGTAAATTTACGATAAAAAATAACTTTAATAAAATACAATTAGGTAATGCATTTAGAGCCGTAAAGAATTTGCATGATGCCAAATACATACTCGATTAATTGCAAGCGCAGATAAGCAAATTTATTTGCGATTTTTCTATGGATACTTATTGTAGTTTGAAGTCACTTATCCTTTGAATATAATTATTATAAAATTAACTACATATGTAGTGGTGTAGATATATGTAGTGACCACAGTAAAATCGCAAATAAATTTGCTTATATGCGCCTGCGCACTAATCGAGTATTTGGCATTTTATGCATAATGCAATTCATTTACTGCACTAAATCGGTAAATGACATTTATAGTAAAAAATGCACAATTTATGCGATTCTTATATTAGTCACACAACACTTTAATTAGAAAATGCACTTGCGAAACTTACCAAATTTGTCTGTGGAAACAACTAAAAACAACTTATGTACGAAATGTTGAATTTTCAGTAGAGCAAAAACAAACTGTTATATCATTTTTTAAATATTTGTTTGAACTAAAAGAAACGGTTAATATATCAAAAAATTGGGATTTTTATGCGCTTTTCCAAACAATTTTAAATTTTTTTAAATATTTTCTATTTTCATCAGAATTTTCGTTTGTTTTTCATAAGTGGTTTTACTAAAATTGAAATAAATAATAAAGTTTAATTAAGTCAACATAATTGATTTTTCCAAAATGAAACAAAGTGAATACAGAGTTATAAGTCGAGTTAAGTTTATTTATTAAAATTAAAATATACAAAAAATTCACTTAAGTTAAACATACCATAATAACAAAAAATATATTCATATACAAAAGAACGGGAATTCATTATAACAATAACTCTAGTCTGCTTCGCTTTCGGATTCAACATCAGTGTCTGCAGATGGTCCTGTATCGCATACGTTATCGTCGAGTATATTCAAATAAAAATTATGAAGCGTTGGATTAATGAATTGGAGTAAATCTAAGAGGTCTTTCTTCTTCTCTTTACTTATTTTTAACGGAGCTGGATAACACCTAGATAAATCCGAAAGTTGTACATTGTTCACTCCGCGACGTTTTATGTTTAGGGTTTTAAAAGGTTCATCCTCAGATAATGAATTCTTATACAAAACTGTTTCAAACTTTTTTGTGTACCGCAGCCATTGAACGTTTCGCCAAATAAACTTATTTTTTTCATTGTCAACTTTACGCAACATAAATTAAGTTAGAAGAATTTTTCCAAAATCATAAAATTTGTCCCGAGTCATTTCAGTTACTAAAAAGTTATGTTTTGTCCCCACTGTTCGGATGAATTGATACCAATCGTGTGGTACATGGATGTTTATGGCCGTTCGTTTCTTTTTTCTTTCTATAAGCGCATGATCTGAATCACACTCCATATGAGTATGGCCTGATACTAGGAACTAATGATCTATTATTTCAATATGTTCAGTTTTGGACATAAATAGAGAGAACATCGCCAAAACCATGGAATTTTTATTTTGTCCAGTACAATTGTCGCTGTACAACACAACGTGCTTTGTATTGTCACCAACCGATGTTGCAATAAACATGAAGCCATCTCGTTGCCTTCGCGACGCGCATCAACTTCACTCCACATGTAGCAATAAGGTTGATTGCTGGCGAGATCATGGACCGTAAAGTTAAACGTCCAAAGTTGACGTTTATAAAAGGATAGTGAATTCTCCAAGTAGGGTGTTGGCAAGCATTGTTGCAAATAAAATACAAAAACTTTAATCGATGAATTAGTTTGTCCAATAAGTTTATCAGCGCTTTTATACTTATAAACAACATCCGCTTGCTCATGATGAATTTTTTGGCGGTCAATTATATCGTTTCGAGCTGCATCGTCAGTACAAATTTCGATCTGAATTTTAAACTTTTCGCAAGTACTACACACGTCAGATTGTGGTTGTTTGAACTTTATACCCATTTCTAAAAAATATAAGGAATAAGAAATAATTTTTGAATTTTACAATGCAAATGGTACAAACCTTTAAATATTTGAGAGTATTTTGTCAATGAAACTGGGTGACTATATTGTTCTCTATACATCTTGTACATTTTTGCAACGTTTAAGTCAGATTGAAAGTATCGGTTTTTGGTGTGACGTCTGGAATAATGACTTTCGTAGCTAGGAAAACTGTTCACGTGACATTTTACTTCATTAATCTTTTTTTCAGAAAGCTTTGATTGTGGCGAATCGATACCTCGTAAATCAGATAGAGATCTAGTTTCACCTAGACTCATTTTCTTTCAGGTATTTATTTTTACCGAAACGTATTTTACGTATATAAGATAAATTGGTCACGACGTAAAAAATAAAATTATTTGATATATAGATTAAATAATTATAATAAATATTTTCTTCAACGTTTCAACGGTTTATTTAGTCATTATCAGCAGAGTAGTTAATTTATTTATTCTCTTTATAGTGACAGAATAAACTGTCGACTGTCGCCACCACTGTCGCCACCGCTACTGCCATTGCTACTGCATTTGTCGATATAATCGGGATCATCAAGACTATCATACGTAGAAAAGTCAATTTCTTCTTCGGAACCATCACTATCCAATTCTTCAACTAAAGCCGATAGTCGCCATTGCTTCTCTTCGTAGCAGTCGTAGAGCTAATTCTCATAAAACAAAACAATGAAAATACAACGAGAAAATAAAATTGTACTGTAATAGGAGTGATGAAATGTTTGCATAAGTTGACAACCTTATTGAACCCCTTGTCAGGCGAGATTTGCGCTATAAAAAGTTTCCCTAGCTCATTAAAATAGAAATTTTCATTTCAATATGTAATAGCGATACTCCATAATATTTATAATCTGAAAATTAAAAAAAACTCCCAAAATTCTCGAAACGAGATCACTAGTTAAGATAGTGGAGTAATTTTCAGCCAAATATAATAGACAATTTAATTCGGAGAGAATAATAACAGCGGTAATTTTTAAGTTGATGTCTCAGAAGAGATGAGACGTTTAGACTACGAAATACGCAAAGTTATCCTAATTACATAAGGTTTATTTACCTAACGAATGCCTGATCTACAACAGTTAACATATGTAATAAAATCACACTGCATGCTAAACAAAAAATGCTGATTAATTTTATTTTTGAAAAACGCCGGTTTTACAAACAATTTTGAGTGATATTTTCCAATCGCTCTACTGAAAAATTAAATTTTTTGGATTGTGTTGTGTCACTCTCGCAGCAAATGGACGATACGTGTACACATAAATGATTGTTGAGAATAACACTCATTGAAATAAACTAGTTAAATATCTTTGAACCTCTTTGTAGATTTAATTTTATTTTACTCGTAGAGAACAGCAAGATTTTCTATACCATCAACTAATTGCGTGATACTGAACGGTTACAGGTAGGCATTAACAACCTCCTCAGTGAGTGAGTGGTACGATAACAGTAGGTTCCATTTCAATATCAACAAAAGGTGTTTAACTTTAACTCAAAGTTTTAAACGGAAAAATTAAAAATCATAACATCAAGCAGAATAGAAAATAATACACTTCTATTTTCCAATTCAATATTATTTGAGCATCTACCCGTTCACGTTTTGGAGGTGTATTTTTGATAAGATGGTGGAGAAATCTGTTCTAAAATTGATTTTACCGATAGTCAACTAATTAATCGGCTATTCCCTAACACTCAGAATAAAAGTATTTCGATTCTTATGCCGGAAGTCTAGTTATTTTTTTCTAAAACTACGATCTACACTAGAGTCTACCGTATTATCATTTTTAGCCCTGTCGTACACGATTCGTTACAGCTGATTCTATTGGTGAACTTCAAGGCGCCACCCTGAAAACAAATAAGCGTTGACGTTAAAATGAAGATTTCGGTTGTTTAGTCGGGGCGAAGAGGTTAGATCAGACAGGGCTGCCTCTATAATACCGCCTTGGCAATTTTTGCTGCTAATTTTAAATTTTGCTGGCAAGAAAATTTTCTTTATTCTTCTTTTGTTGCATAGTCTGTTTGTTGGCCCGGTTTTATAATTAAAGAACATCTCCAAACCACTTAACAAGTACCTAAATGCAGTAACGTTTACCCAACAATGAATAGGCTTGACATCAATGGTTAATTTAATGGCGTTAATATGCGTGTAGCTATCGCAAAACTTTACGATTTCAAATTTTCAACGGAATCGAAAAAATTTCTATTAGGAAATAAAGAGACATACGGAGAAGATTTAAATAAAGTTCTTTTAGACTTGTAAGCCGAATTTTGCCATTAAAAACAGGAAATATGTATTGGAAATATCACTTTTTGCAGTGCAACTAGAAGTTATTAGTCTGAGATAACTTTCAATTTTATCTGATATCTCCTAAATTCATATGATCAAACGAATCGTTTACGAAAGTGAAAATATTTATATTCATCATTGCACAGCAATCGGCTGGGTCTCCCCGCATATTCTTTGATATTTATCAAAAATTTAGGCAAAATATTCAATGTTCATGAAATACAGGGGTGGGCACGGTTGGGTTTAGAATACAATCTTTAAATGTCTGTTTCACTCAGGATTCACATGAACGGGATCTATCTATTCGGCTTTTGAAATTAGAAAACAAAGATTTTTTTTCAAAATTGGGAAAATATTATTATATCTAGCTTACAAAATTGGAAATAATTTGCTTTTTGAGTTGGAGGTTTGAGAGAATGGTTTTTTTATAATTCGAATTTTATTTTTGGTTATACATGCATGGATATTGATCATCGTCTTTTTTGAGCTAAATATCCTCAAGACAATCCAGTTATTACTTCAGGCACTAATAAAAGGCCACTAAAGTGCTTCTGTGCTACATTTGTAAATTAATTTAGAGTTGTTGAATAGACCAGTTTGCGAGTGGTAATTGTGCGCTCTAGGCGAATTTGAAAACATTAAACAATTTGATTGGACCTTTAGGAGATTGGCTTTATATAAATTTGTACAATTAACTATGCTGTAAATATAAAGACGTTTGGAGCAATAAATAGGTTTGCAATATATCTATAGGGTTTGTTTATTAATATTACGTTTGGCCATAGAGAGCATTAATTTTGTACGAAAAGACATCTTTATTACATAAACAAACTAACAATTTAAATAAAAATAACTTAAGTAAGTCAAGATATATTATAATGTTTTTAGAAAATGAACTTATTTCAACTTACCTTTAAACTGTATCAATTTGAAAATTTGAAAAAAACACTTATGTAATGATAATCGATTAACTTTATTTTGAAATGTATGAAAATTTTTTAGATCAATAACTTAAGTACACTTAAGAATGAGAAAAATACACATTTAATTTTTTGAAAAAGGACTTAGATCAACATAAGTTTTTATTCCCAAATTAAAAAATGCAAAAAATACTAATTTATATTTTTGTTCAATCGCTTAAGTAAACTTAGTAAAATTATTTTAAATATATTTTATAAAAATATGAGTTAAGTGGTTTTTCGGTTTTCATTATTTCCAAAATCATACTTAAGTGATTTTTCGCTTGGTAATATCTTTGGATTTAGTAGCCCAAAATGTATGAAATTTTGACAGAAGGTGTATTAAATAACAATAATTTCAAATCTTCTACAAACTCGATTTAGACGTAAGTTGACTTAAGTGATTTTTAGTTGTTTCCACAGTTGTAATGGCTGATGGTAACGCCAACGTTTGAAGAAAAACCACTTTTAGTGTTGTATTAGGTACACTAATATTTTTTAATATTTATATGTATATTGTTATATATTTTGTCATATATAAGTATATGATGATTAAAATATATATTTTTTTGTTTGAGTTTACTACTCTTTATTTCAGTAAACCGGCGAAACATTAAAAATTAGCTATTTTGTATTTTTTAAGTAAAAAAAATACATCCTTTACACACAATAGACCACAGTGGAGTGATTGAAATTGCAAAGAGAAATTTATCGGTTTTATTTTTAACACGAATTGCATTTCGAGTTACATTTATTTCGTATTTTGTGGAAAAATTATTTCGTAAAGAATGATTACTTAATGTAGCAATTAAACGTTTATATTAAAAGTACTTATTCTTTAAATTGTTTGAAATATAAATAAAGAATATGCATATCAATTAAAGAGTCTTTTTATTTGAAAGTTGGATAGTTAATGAAATTTCTTTTATAAGAAAATAGTTTTCTTTCTATGAATATACGGTTTACTTACCAAAAAATAATTTTTATATTAACCTAAACATATTCGTTAATACAATTAATAATAATTATATATGCCATATAGTATTTAGAAACATATTACTAAATAGTATGAAATGTAGTTGTTTTACCAATTAAATTCATATCCAGGCAATATTTATATTAATTAATTGAATTGTGTTATATTAACGAAAATTTGTAAAATTATAAAGTAGTAAACAATTATTGTTCCTTTGTATTTGAATAATTGCGTTGGCATAATTAATTTTTATTTATGTTAATGAATCGATTAATTAGTTTATGAAAGAATATGTCGTCTTTAATAGCATGTAACGATTTTTTTTCGGTGCGGTAGCATACAAGCTGATACGTGCTAGTAACTCGATACAATCGATACGGGAATTAATGATATCACGCACAAACAGCGCGGGAGCTACATCTCGGCGATTATCTAGACGTTGCAGTTTCAAAAGATTGTATCGTTTCCGATAAGGCGGAAGAACGTAGTCCACAGCACGCATGGATGGTAAACGTCGTAGCGCGAACAAAATAAATTGTTTCTGAACAAAGGATACGTATAAGCATACGTATAATGATGTCAAAGTTAACGGTTCACTATAAAGTCCTTGCAGTTTCGTTTAATGAAACCAAGCATAATGTACGACTTTGATATAATGGCGTTAACATGTCTGGTAAATGTAGCGTCAGATTCAAAGATTATGCCAAGATCCGAGATGAACTCAACCCGATCAATGGTTTCGTTGTACAGTTGATATTGATAAAAAAACGGGCGAGCGGATATGGAAGAAAGAAAGAGTTTTGCATTTACTCACGTTTAAAGACGGATGTTGTTAATTGACCAACTGCAGAACCGGTTTAAGTCATCTTGTAACAATTTGCAGTCTAACACGCTAGAGTCCTGGGCGAAAATCTTCATGTCATCCGCGAAGAGGAGGCAGTTGGCAAACATAAAACATTTTACAACGTCGTCAATAAATAATGAAAATAACAGTGGGCCGATATAACTACCCTGAGGCACACCGGATGGTGCCCGAAATAATGGGGAGAAAGAATCCATAATCCTAACGGATTGCCAGCGATCTGAGAGGTAAGAACGCAACCAGTCGATGGGAATGAAATGACAATCGAGACTCTCCAACTTGCTAATAAGAATACAGTGATCAATCACATCGAAAGTCTTTGCGAAGTCGATACAGACAACGTCAAGCTGCTGTTGGGGTTTAGACTATGAAATAAATGACCACAAAAAGTGGACAAGTTAGTCACGGTAGACTTACCGAAATAAAATCCATGCTGAAAAGGAAAAATATAGGAAAAATTAATAAAATTGGTATTTTTGAAGTCGTTTTAAACGACACGCATACTACAATAGAAATATCGGGCAGCACTAATAATTTGCTCAAATTTGACAAGCCATTCGATGTCAAAAATCAAAATATTTACTAATATATTATTGTAAAATACACGTAAATTGATAAAAGGTAAGTAAAATCTAATTATTTAATGATTAAATTAATTTCCAGGAACCGTACCATAATTTATTGTGAAGACAAAATATCTTTCACATAAAAAATTTGTAATTTTCATCGTAATTAAAAATTGGATGCTTTGGGCCACCCAAATTTTCAACAATCCCCTTCGATTATTGAATGATAAATTTATCTTATATATTTACTAATGCACGATTTATATGTTTCAATTTTTTTTCCCAACAAATTTTTTACTGAAAAATAGAGCTGCACGCATATAAAAAAAAAAGTTACTAGTTAAAAAGAGTCAGCAATATGAACAAATAAGGCAATGCTATAATTTTTTTATAAGGCAATGCTATAATTTTTTTTTGTATGTCCCATAAATTTTGACAGTTCGAACAGCTTGCGTTTAAATTAGATAACGAACAACTTTGAATTGCAAGTAAAAATAAAATATTTAATTACCGCTCATGTTTGCTCGCTTCGTTTGAATGATGTTTATGGCTGCTTGATGTGTATTTGAAGCTTTTTTGAATTTTTTTTATTTTACTGCTATAAAAATACGCGTAGAAACTATATTTTATGGCAACATTCCCAGTTTTATGCCAACATTTGCTCAAATTAAAAAGGAAAAAATCCAATTTTATTTTACTGGAATTTGTTTCGTGCTCCTCTCGCAAACTAAAATCGTAATATACATAACCTTTCATTTTTTACTGGAAAAAAAAATTGGAACATGTAAATCGTGCATAATGCAATTGAGAGTCTTAAATTCCTTACGAGCTTTAATAAAATCGGGAGGGAATGAAACTTGTTGCGTCGTTTCTCGACCACCATCAACTCGTTATTATACCATGGCTCACGAAAGCCGGATTTATTATTGATAACCCGCGGAACGTATCTCTCGATACCACTCCCGAGAAGCTCATTGAATCTGTGCACCATGTCATTCCGCACTGCGCTGTAAAAAGTCCCAATTGGCAGTACTGAGAACTGCATTCAAGGATGCATAGTCGGCCATTCTAAAGTAAAGTGAAAATCATTACAAAAATAATTAGTTGTACATTTAGTATAAAAAATATTTATCGTAATTAGTGTGTGGTAAATGCTCTCACGTTCAGTGAGTGAAGCCCAAGCACGGAGCAACATCGGAATGCAAGACATCGTTGGCAAATAGCAGGTTCAGGAATTTCCCGACTGTTGCTGAAACGGTTAAGCTGCGTTGTTGATATGGAAGCGAAGTCACTACTTTCACATCAATTGAGAATGGAGAGAACACACCGTCAACATCATTCCAAGATATATGTACCAGGTAAGTTAAAGTCGCCCACGATGATAATTTGATCACAAGGACGAACTGAAGGTATGACGGCTGAGTCGATGTAGTTGATAAACGTGTTGCAGACATCTCAGTCGGATCCGTAAGGAATGTAAACGGTGACGACAACAATCAAGGTATTGTAAGCTAGTCTGATGCGAACAGCAATGACGTCAAGGCGGGGATGGCAGGCGATCACTTCATTGGAGTCTGAATTCTTTACAGCAATTAAAATACCACCCGCCTCTACAACTGATGTCAAAATCATATCTGTCCTTTCTATGAACGACATAGTCAGATGGAAAATACTCTTCATATAACATATTGATCGTAAGCCAGGTCTCTCTGATTATTATAATATCAAAATCATTGTCAAGTATGCCTACGCGGAAATCCCTGGTTTTACCTCGGATACTGGAGGCATTGGGGTAGTAGATAGAAGTGAATGCGTTGATTAGTTAACGCAGTAGTTACTTTGGCTGTTGAAACGTAGCCAGAGTCCGGTGTTTTGATATGCGTGAATAATTTGTAAATGGGCGGATTATAGCACCAGCAGCTCAAACATCAGAATTATTAAGCAGGTCAATATCAGCCTCCATCAAACCAATTTTAAATGAAACGAACGTTAGTGAGGTGTCCAAAACGCATAGCTAACGATCTGATCGGTTGAGACGGATGGGTCGATACGGCTGATATATAAGTACTTTTTGACAGGTATACTGAGACAGGTTTGATTGAGTTGATGGAAGGCCCCGACTCTACAATAACTTGCGGCGGCGTCGATACATCATGGATATTGGAGCTAGACTTGACCACTTTAGCAGATGTTATCGGGTTGGAATTATCATTTTTTGCTGCTGAAGTTTTTGATTTCAACGATGTTATGCAGGGAGGTGTCGAAACCTTCGCTTGTACACGGTACAATTTTATTTTAAATGATTTAATTAAAACACGTCCTTTTTATTTAATATTCTTTATTCAACTAATTCAACGCAATTTTTCTAATTCTTCATTTGTAAAACAAAAGTAATATGTGTGTGAGTGAGAAAAGGATTACTGAGATTTATAATTTATTTTGCTCATGTAATTAATCAAACATTAGTATTTAGATTCTTCCATACAGCCCCTCTTGCAAGGATCTGTCTTTTAATAAAATTCTTATTATAAATTTATAAAGGGTAGTTGGGCAATATGCGCAACACAATTTAACACAATCATAAAAGTGCGACAAACAATTGTTAGAAATGAATTCAGAGAAGAATAATTGTAATGCATACAAAAAAATTTACACGGGAACAATTCTACACTGAACAATTCATCGAAAAATCAAATTTTGACCTTAAAAAAAAATACGAACAAATGTGTAATTTTATAAAAATTTAGATATTAGGATTGTACCTTAACATTTTTTCGACAGTACAAGTAATTTTTTCGTGAAAATTTGCAATTTTTCTAGAAAAATTTTGAAATTTTTTCAATTTTTTTTTTACTTAGTTTAAAATAAAATTTGACACTAACTTGAAGAATTGTATAAATTCTGGAAAAGCGAGGTTTAGGGGCGGCAACCCACATCCCCTAAGGTATACAACGAATTAAAATTACATTAAAACAAATTGTATATTTACAAAAGTAATTTTTTAACATTTGTGGTACTATCAGAAGAAGTGATTAAAACTCTTTGATCTATGTCTGCAAGGTTGACGAAGCGATTATTATTAATAAAAATAAAAAAAAATAAAAATATTGAAAAAATAAAAGAGTCAAAAAATTTTTGAATAATCGAAAAATTTTCCGGGAAAATTTAGCTTCTCCCTCCTAAAAACTGATAGTAACTTTACAGTGGAAAATTTTGTTTCGATGAATTGTGTTTTCGATGAAATGTTTTTTACAAAATTGTTTTCACGCACATTTGGTTATTGTAAAATTGTAGTTTTCATATTTGTTTTTCGATGAATTGCTTATTGCATAAATGTTTGTAGCAGTATTTTTGGGGAACCAAAATTTTAATAATTCTTAAAAGCAACCATTGAGTTGAAGGTAATTATTCGTCATATATGAGAACAATATCATTTTCGCTTAAATTTGCCCCAGAATTTTTACATTTGTTTCTCTGTTGCAGAGAATGCAAGTATTCTATGGAATACCTCTTCCAAAATTTCTGAACTGCTTGTGCTATTTTTTGCCAGTTTGTTAATCTATAGGAATACCAGTTAAATCTGGTTCTGCGGGAGAAATTTTTGAACCACCACATAGAAAATGTGCTGATGTTAAAGGACTTGGATCATTAGGATCGTCTGATAATATAGTACAGTCAGAGGACGTGAATTCAGTATCCGTTCTATTTGAGTAATAAAAGTATTTAATTGCTATTAATAATAGGAAAAAACCATATTTGTTGAAATTCGTTTAAGATGATTCTTTCAAGATTAAACGAAACTCTCTCACAGACCTCCGAAATTTGGTGGTCTTGGAGGTATACATTTCCAAATAATTTGTTCAATAGTACAAAAATTGACAACATCACAAACAACGAGTTCATTCCTAAGTAACTAGTACTCGTACATTTCTCTTAAATCATTTTTCGCCCCATGAAAATTGGTAGCATTATCGCTCCATAAAGTATGTGGTTTACCCTGACGAAATATAAATCGTTTTAACCCTTCAGTGCGCGATTTTTTTTTTTTGGTAAAAATTTTTTATAGTATATTTGAGTAGTAAAAAAATGTGGAAAAGTATCAAAACAATTTTCTTTTCAGTTTTTCATTGTTTTTATTGCAAAATAATTGTGATTCATAAATGCATCAATGCGCTTTTATTGAAAGCATTCATTTTGATGAAAAGATTTGAATCAATTGTTTTGTTTGTTGAAACAAAGTGCCCTGTTACACTTTTCACATACAATGAATGTTTGCGCCTGACATGTTGGTAATTTACACCGTAAACGTGTTGAATTTCAAACAGGAAAATGATTTACTGTATCCAATCTTACGTCTTGAGTAGGTAAAGGAAGACCGCTAGTTTTACGCTTCTTGCTGTCAATTTCTTGTTGTAAACCAGGTCTTCCACGTTTTGCATGGCAAAATGATCCAATGGAACACAACAAACATGCTAGATCGATTGTAAAATCTTTTAGTTTCATTGTAGGTTTGTCCTGATTTAACCGTCGCCAAAGAAGCCAAGCGTTTATCACATCAATATCCATTAGATGGTAAAATAGTCGCATATACCATTTCCGGGATCTCATTTTGGTTTTTATGTCTGCCAATATTGCTATCTAACAAATCGACTCCACCCATATGCCGATATACTGCTTCATTACAGCGGGGCAATCAATTTGAATGTGCCTTTACAATTTTCTGTCGTATCTGTCAATTGAACTAATAGGTTCCGTGCCCACAAATGATGATAGTAATGTTACCATATTTTATTATCTTTCCAGTACACATTACTTATGTCGACCTCCTCATATCATATAATAAATTCTCCTGATGTTCCTCTTTTCATTTTCATACTCTCACTTTCATTTGGAACTTTACATGAGGCTATTCTTGGTCGTCTAGCCGTTCCAAGAGAATGGATTCTATTATGGAATAAGTATGCAATTAGCGGGATTGACGTGTAATAATTGTTAAAATAAATTCTATGATAATAATTTTTTCGGGATTGCGCGAGCTAGCCGCACTACTATATTACCACTTGACCCTAAGTCAGGTTTATTTGCTTGTCGCTTTCTAGATTCATTTTCGGTTCCGGTGTAAATTTCAAACTTATAACAGAATCCTGATACTCTTGCAAGTATAAATAATTTGGAGCCCCATTTGTTTGGCTTCAATGGTAAATATTGTTTCAAATGATGACGAGCTTTTGTAGCACATATTTATATATCAATTGAGAGCATCTCTTCCATTGGAATCGATAAAAATGTTTTATTCAGGGAATCGAGAACTGGCCTGAGTTTATGAAGTTTATCATTAGTATTAATAAAATTATCATTAAAATGGAGATTTGACCTAATCGTTTCGAAATGTTTTTGACTTAATGCATCCCGAACAATAATTAATCCAATATGATTGTTCCAATAATCTCTTACGTTAGAAGTGTTTGATACTGATGATAATATGTAAATGCCTAAATATTTCATCAACTCGTTTCTTGAAAAATTTAGTGGATTGCCTGGATCTTTTGAGATGCTGTATCTTATGCTTTCTTCTACAATTTTATCTAATAACACACCGTTAAAGAAATATTTGAAATACTGGTACTGTGTTTGTTAATCTTTTTTAGCATTAGTCAATATTGAACTTGCAGTAAAAGCACAAGGGACATACTTCATCTTTTTCCGTTTCCATTTTAATTCTTTCTATTTATGAATTGCAGCAGTTTGTAACTCGATGTATGATGAAGGTTGAACCACTGAGACGCCTTCGAAATCGTCAGTAGATTGTACCCCCAAGTGGTTTAACAATTGCATCAGATTGAATTAGAACTAACTCATTTGACGATAAGGGTTCAACCCCCGAAATGTATTCACAATCCTCAAGAGGTGGTACCTCAATTAAGACTGGTGTATTTGAAAGTCCTTAATGCTTTGAATCTTCTAAATATTCAGTTGTTGATACCTCCACTTCCAATTCACCAATTCCATTTTTTTGCAAATAATTTTTTAATGTATCTTCAGAAACAACCGGCTCTTCCATGTCGCTTTCATCGTTAATTTCATCTTCATTCGCAGAAGGAATAAATCATCCTCATTTAATTTTTCTAAATCTATTAGTGCATCGGAATTTTTATAAATTAGCGGCATCTATAATTGAAACGTTCACTGCCATTACAAAAATTCAAAAAATTTGAATAAGAACTGTTCCAAAACTCTGCACAAAATACCAAAATAAAAGGTCACAAAGTCTTCGTGATACTAACCGGACAAACACAGACACTTATCCAAACACCCTGTTGTGATAATTATGAACAGCATCAAAGATAGGGCCAAAATATTTCAGAATTTGTGAAACTTCCACTCCAATATCAAAATAAAACTATAGGAATTATATAACTGAAACGTGCATTGATTCATATGTGAATCATATTTTTGTAGCGCAAAATGCACTCTAATTCATATATGAATCGCTCATATTTAACCTTATTACCGTATTTATACACTGATTTATTATTATTCTAACTATTTCAATCGACAATCAACGAATATTAGAACTTCAAACAATTTAGTTTACACTTACCTTTTTAATCGTTAATTTATTATTTTCAATCAAAGTAGCACAACTTTACGCAGTATGTTTTAAGGGGCAACCATAGAAAAATTAAAAAAAATTATAAACGTAACTTTAAAAAAATTATGTTTGCGTTAAATGCCGTTTCTGTGCTTTCGCCCATGGAAAAATTAATTTAAATTAAAAAATTTAACGAAGCTTCGTTAAATATGAATTGTCACTTAATAAAAATTATTGGAGCGAAATTTTGCGTTCAAACGTAAAAAAAATTAAAATTTGTATCGTGCTACCTAAAAAAACAACAAACAATAAACAACTGTCACTATAACAAATAGTTGTCATTCAATATTCTACAATAATTACGGCTTCCTTGTTACGTCTAGTATGGCTGGAATGTCATTAAAAATTAGTGTCGTCAAAATTTTTAATTTTTTTTAATTTTATAATTTTTTTATGGTTGGCCCTTTACTTGCGACTTGTCATAAAATAATGAAAAAAGAAACTTATACGTGTGTTTTTCGTTAAAAAACCGGATGAGAATCCAAAGAAAATTGGGATGCGTATTTGAATTAGTGCTCTTTTTAGTATTTGGATTAAGTTTCGCAATGTTACATGGCAAAAATTAGAGTGATTCAAATATGCATCGCATGTTTAACTGAAGGGTTAAACACGAAATAAAGCTTATTGATGTTAGATCTGTGACTAGTTCAAAATGGACGGCTTTCGTAACAAAACATACAAAAACACAAACATATACTTTGTGAGCTGAGAAATTTCGCTGTATCTTGTTTTTCATTAGAAATGGGCCACACAAATCTATGCCTGATGTATGAAACGCACGTGCTGGCTTTATACGACCTATGGGTAAATCACCTATTATTTGTTGACTTATTCGTGGTTTAGTCCGAAAATAAATTATGCAACATCTAACGCATTGTTTAGCTGTATTTTTAGCTGAAATAGGCCAGAACATTTGCATTACTAAAGACATAAGCATCTGTGTTCACAGGCATGTAGATTTTGTATATGATATAAAATCGAAGTATTAATTTTGTTAAGTTGCCCTTTGACGGTAACAAAAGTTAATGTTTTTTGATCATAATCAGGTTGGGACCTAGTTAACCTTCCACCAATCCTGATTAAACCTTTAGCATCGATAAAAGGGTTTAATGAAAGTATTGAACTTTTTCGAGAAAGTTGACGATTTTTCATCAATGTTGTTATTTTGTCTTTAAAATATTCTTGTTGAACTACCCGAATTAAACAATATAAAGCATGTTGAATTTCTTGTTTAGACAAAGGTCCATTAACTCGAGCATTCTGTCTATTTAGATTGTTTGCAATTCTTAAACAGTATGCGCTAATTCGAAGAAGTTTAATATATGAACTGTAGCGATTTATCAAATTAGTTTTATCTGTAATTATCGCTCTTGCTATTGAAGTAATAGTTGTGTATTCCGCCTTTAATTCAGTAGTACTTATGTCAAAATTTGAATTGATACTGACTAAGTTTGATGAGAAATCGATAAATATTTCCGACCCGTTTCACCAGAGTTTATAGTTTAGTAATTCATAGGCAAGATGCCTCTATGATTCCATTTTAAGTCGGCAGGAAGATCTCTTACTCCGTTGGCAAAGAAAACTTTAAGTTTATATGGTTCGGTTTTAATCCAGGTGAGGGTTATTTGTGAATCGGACGACAAAAAAACATGATCAATCGTTAACTCGAGAGCATTCATAACGGAATGTAATACTCTGCTAAGTAACAGTGCAGCACACAATTCTAGTCGTGGTAACGATATAGATTTTATACGTCCTACTCTTGTCTTACCACAAACCAGCTTTGTATGAAGTTTGTTTGTGTGATCAATGCTGCGAATATAAATACAAGCTCCGTATGCTTTGTCGGAGGCATCAGCAAAATCGTGGATTTGTACCGATTTCGAGTTGTTAAGAAAATTTAAATTGGATTGAAAACATTTCCAAAGGTGTAATGCTTCGTTTGACACAGTTTCATCCCAATCAGTATTTAATTTCCACAAACTTTGAATGAGTATTTTGCAGTAACTTTGACTGGACCAAGAAGTCCAAGTAGGTCAAAGAGCTTAGCTACTTCAGAAACTATTTTTCTTTTGGTAATTAGGACAGAAATTTCAATTGTTGGAATATTAAAGGTAAAACAATCTTCTTTTGGCTGCCATACTAGACCAAGGGTTTTAATACATTCGCTGGAGAATGTATATATTTTTAATATTTCCCTATCCTGGATAGGTATATTTGATAATATGCGTTCGTCATGGTCCTCGGTTTATGTAACTTAAATCCTCCTCCACGTGCTAACATTTCAATCAATTGCTGTTGCAATATAATTAATTCGTTTAATTCGTTGGTTCCCATCAAAACGTTGGGTTACACGATGAGATATGGGGTAGATGCCGTTCCAAAATTTACTGTTCCGAGTTGATATACACCTAAGGGTTCGGATTTATCTGCTCTCCAGATGGTTCTTTGTAATGATGTTTGGGACGGGTAAACAATGGTTTGCCTATACATTTTATTAATATCATTTGTAAAAACATATCTATGCTTCTTAAATCGAATTGTGATATCAAAACTGTTTGTTGAACAGTAGGGCCGACCATCATTACTTCGTTTAATGACAATTGTGATGAAGATTTAGCCGAAGCATAGAAGACTACATGCACTTTTGTTGTAGAACTAGATGGTTTAATTATCGCATGGTCTCTACATATAAAATACAGGGCTTGTCTCTTTACTGTTATACTGTTCCTCAAAATCCTGTTCCTGCTATACTGTTCCTTAAAATTCAAATTTGCGTCAAGTTTTTGTTCAAGATGTGAAAAACGCTTAATGACTTGGGTTTTTGATTCACCAAGATTGATGTAATTTTCTCTGATTTGTCTAAATCAAATTTGGTTTTTGATTGAAGGAGGAAATTTGTGTGATGCTACGTATGTATTTGTTCATTGATTGTTTCGGACAATATCCAGCCGAAAACGGTTTCGATTAATAATGGGAGACCTTCTCTTGAAGTTTTCCAGATACGTCTCTAAGTAAAACAATGGCAGTTGGTAATAAGACAGCTTTCGCAGTTGATTTTCTTTCCGTACAAAAGTTTAATTGATCCGGCGAATTTTGTTCTCTCTTACTTTCAGGGGTAGACCCAGATTGAGTGACCATTACAGGTTTATTTTGAATTTCTCTCGGTTTCACATGGTGCAATAAAGTATGGTGTGGCTCAGAACAAATTTTACATCCGTGAGATGAACAATTTTTAATCGAATGGTTTTTTAAGCAATTGATGGAATATTTTAATTCTTTGATCTTGTCATATCGTTCATGAGTCGACAACAATAGAAAATCAGGGCCATTAATATTTTCCTTATTGCAAATTCCACAAATCCCAGTGTTCGTACTGACGTTGGGTTTAACATAAAATGACGGCCTAGACTTAAAATGTGTTTTAGGTAATGCGCATGTATTTAAATTCGTTGTTAAAAATGTTTGTGACTCTGGTTTAACATATTTGAATTTAGAAAACTGTGACCTTTGCTGTATTATTAAACTGTTGATTATATTTCTATTTTTCAAATTTTGTATGCGTATCTACAGTCTTATTTATTTAGCTTTTTGGATGAATCGACGGATTCTAAAACACGACATTTCTTTTTGAGGAACACAATTAAATCATCTCATTTAGGAAGGTAATTGGTAGACAATTCGTTTTGCCATTCTTTTCGTCAAGAGAAATCATTTTTTTCAGAACAATGTTTATCATCATTTGTTCTCCTAAACCTTCTAACTCCTGTTGGCATTCCTTCAATGCAGAAATATTTGAAACTCACACATTAATCAAATGTTGTAAGCCTTTGTGACTATCCTTTAATATTTGTGGAAGATTTAAAAGAGCATCAATGTGATGGTTTACTATCTTTCTTTTATTGTCATAATTCTCTAACACGGTTCGACACGCGTTTTCATAACCTTCATCTGATAAAACTATAGTTCCAAGTTTTTTTTTTTTTTTTTTTTTTTTTAAATCCATGCCACCTGTTTTGGGGCCGAAGCACTCCCGGAAAGACAGAAAAATAAACCGCGAAAGAGCATTTCGCGGTTTATTTTTCCGTCTTACTTTACGCATCATCTTCCAAATCGAAGACGTAAGACGTACGGCTATAGGGCTGATTTAAGATACCATCTGCGCATTGCATAGCTTCGGGGTCGTAGTTGTGTTCCTTTTAATCACAGATCGTAATATGTTGATGAAAATTTCCTTTTGCATCCAACCCCTATTGGGATTCGAACCCATTTGGTCGGTATAGCTCCAACTTAGTTTCTTGAGTTATTCGATCTAATAAATAAGAATATTTAATAACACCAGGTAAAGTTTCATCACTATGAATTAGTGAAACAAACGTGTTGCGAAACGGAATCCAATTTTCTGGTTTACCATCAAAATTGGGTATTTGAATATCAGGCAGTTTAGGTTTTTTATTGAATAAAGATAATGTTGATTTTGAATCATTCGTTGAACTATTCGTGGACGAGTTTTAATTTTCGACTAATAACTGTATTTTTGCTTTTAAATCACAAATATCATCATTGAATTTTTTTATTTCTAACACGGTTTCATGGAAATCTGGGTCCACTTCAAACTCAATGATTCGTTCTTTTAATTGCACATATTCGTTTTGTAAATTCGTGAGACTGTCTTTTCTTACATTAAGTATAGCGGCCCTATTCTTGTTGCCCTATTCCTGAATACAATACGAAAACGAATGTACAAGATTCATATTCAATTTCAAATAAGATTCGTACGATTTTCAATTCAAATATGAATTTTATATTTTACAAACATTTTTTTTTTATGAATTTTATAAACTACGAAATATCTATTATTTATATACTTTTTAAATTGAAAAAGGGAATAATATATAGTACTCACTCACACACAGAAAATATATGAAACGAAATAAAAAACAAATGATGAGTACTGCTACTGATGGAAAAACACGATGAAATGAATCCCAATACGATTTTCTGATGAGCTCCGATTTGATTTTACGATGAATTCCAATTTGATTTTATGATGAATTCCAATTTGATTTTATGTACACGATGAATGCCGATTTGATGATATACAATATACACGATGAATGCCGATGATTAGCGTATTTTAACACAAAATGGAAACCTTGTGACCCTATTCCTGGGGCCCAATTCCTGAATACGATACGAAAACGAATGTACAAGATTCACATTTGAATTGAACCAGATTCGTACGATTCTTATTTAAAATTGAATAAGGATCTTGTACTTTCGTTTTCGTATCGTATTCAGGAATAGGGCAGCTGTATTATATGGAAATCCTGTTATTTTATATGTTTTTGATAATAATGTTTCCATTAGACGTGAGCCGTTTTTTGTTATTTTAAATGCGTGCTATTTAGTGTCCTAGTACACGATAAAATTGCCGAAATTACGATTTTACAATTAACAATAACACACAAACAATTTGAAGACAATTATAAATAGTTTTTACGGTGGACTGTATATAATTGTAAATGCTGAATATCGTCGATGCGACGATCGATCCGGCTCGAAGGACCAATGATTTTTTGCTGCAGAAGTTTTCGATTTCAAACGATTCGATTACTTTACTTATTTAATTAATTATTTAATTAAACAAACATTAGTATTTAGATTCTTCCAGAAGCAATAAATGCCATTAGGTTCTATTAGATTTTATCAGATTACGCAACTTACCAATGTTCATTTATTGCTAAATAGACAAGCTTTTCATTGATACTAAATTTTTGGCCAAAACTGTAAACTACGTCTTGCTTTCGACTCAGAGCGTATGTAAATGTGTTTTGTAATCAGACAAGTTTTCCAATGATACCAACCAGCCAGATACCCGACCCCGGCAGTAAAGATTAATATTTTACATTTTTATATTTAATTTGTTTCATATAATCTGTTGAGCCAGCAGAACTTTTTTATATACAGCGATTGTCCCAGAATTGGACGATCAAACGAAACAGGGTGATAGGGGAGTTCATTTAAAAAAAAACATCCAAGCAAAGTTTTTTCGAATTGTTGATGATACAAAAGTTTCTTCACTTTTAGTGTTTTTTAGTGAAATCGCATCCGCATCCACCAAAAAATTAATTTAAAAAAAAACCAAGAGTTCTTTTGTTTAACTTGTTTTTGAATATGAAAACGAAAGATGCTGGTAGAAGCGAAACAACTCGGAAAGTCATTGGTGCATATCAAAGCAATAGCACCCAGCAGAGTTAGATGGTCCAGCCTAGTAGACGCCCTATATGGATTTTCCGATTTTATTAAACATAATTGTTATATAAATACGTTTTTGATTTAACAACATTTCATTCGCCATTCGCATTATACTCCGATTTTTTATTCAACAACCATATAATGTCACCATAATACGGTTTTATTCAGCAGAAATCATCATCATCACCTTAAGGTATAGCAAACATCAAACATTCGTCAAAATATTTTTATTAAAAATTAAAATAATCAAACCATAAATTGAATTCAAAGCATTTTTGATCTGTCCCTTATTTTATTATTGTCGTTCGTTCGTTGTGTATCCATTTTCACTCTGATTTTCTCGAATTTGTATTTTCCTATTAAATTTTATTGGATTTTCATTTTATATTCTGATATAGACGAGAAGAGAAAACTACTGTGTGTATAAATTGCGACTGAATAACAATAAATATTTATCTAAATAACAAAACAAAAAATAGACGAGAAACTTGTTTTCCACCTCCCCACCACCACCACCGTTGCCATTTCTGCTATTTTTATCCCGATTAATCGATCCGTTCTTATATTTTATTTGACAATCAAGCTAAATACAAATATTGTCATCAAAAACCTGACAGTTTTGGGTTCGAACGAAACACAGTGTCTGTCATAGGTTTCTGCAAAATTATTTCATTTTAACTTGATTCGTAATTTAATAAAGGAAGATGTGAATCCCCTTTACACACAATGTGTTAACTGGTAAATAAATAAAATTGGTTCCTTCTTGTTTTAATGAAAAAAAAGAAGAAAAGCAAAGTTATTGATGTTTAATACAGCATGCGTCGTTTTATTTACTTAAGTTATTTCTCTTTAACTGAAGTCACGTGACCTAATAAAATTGATATAGTTTTTGAAATTTAATTATAACTAATGAAAATTGTAGCAGTAACTAGCATAATAGAGCAACTGCTTTATATTATAATTTATACTTGGGGATTGCACAAATATTGGAAACTGTATGGAACATTACTAAAGCACTCCTCTTGCCAGAACATTCTATTGAGAACAGATGAACTTGTGTTTCTGGTTGTGAAGCACTATTCTGGCTGCAAGAATGGAGAATTTGAAACATATTTTCATAGCATTTTCGCCATTTTTAGGCCATCTGAATTTGGTGTAAATATTTGAAAAATACAGTAAAATTTAATATTTTGTTCCATAAACATTTTAAAGAGCGATCAAAAGGGACAGTAGTTAAAGCTTTGGCTTTTGGATCGGAGGGGTACCGGGATCAAATCCCGATAGGGGCAGTGAAACGCTGGATGGACCATCAGCTGGATTTTCGAATTAAATTAATAAATGTATTTTAATGTTTTAATGCTTTTATTTCGCTTGTTGAATACTGACTGAGCGTAAATTTTTTTTAATTGGTATTTTTAGACATATTGATTATAAAAATAATAAAATGTAGAAATTAAGTTCCACAACTAGTTACATCTAAAGTAAATTATCACTAGCATCCGGTTAATGGTTTGAGGCTTAACTAGTTGTATAATAATATTTTTCTGCTACCGCCCGCATTGAATGATTGATTCATTTGATTTTTTGAATTTCCAGATGGTCTTGATACTGACCACTCGAACGTAATCATAACTGCCTGGATGTGTTTAAATGACTCTGCCTTGTAGATTTGTTGATTTATCCTGCCATTTATTTCGGATTTGCAACGTTCTAAGATAACCACGGTGCCAACGATGCCAAAAATGCTGCTTGATACGCTTTACCGTGTCCCAACATTACGATGATTATCTGGTTACGGAGCGTTCGGGTAGGGCAAATAATTGCCGCCTAATTGAAAAATGCTCGGGAGTGAGCACTTTAATTTCATCGGATCTGGTTGCATGGACCGGAGTTCAGACTCAATCAGACTTTTCATAGTTTCCAAACCTTTCATAGTTCGTTATAAATTCGCTTTAAAGTTTATGAAAGATTGGAGTTCGCTTGAATCTTTTCTCCATGGTAACCAATCTGGACACTCTGCCAAATGTTATGTCGCTCCCAATTTGCGCTCAGGTTCTTGAAACGGCGTTGCACTATGAATTTGTCATCATTAGCTCACTTGGTCGTTTGTAAAAGTTAGTGCTGTTCTTACTGTCCTCATCCTTAACAATTTTATGAAAGGTTACGAGAAAAACAGTAAGACCTCAATCAATTGGTCACCGTAATCTAACAAAGCCTACAATTGTAATGCGAAGTTATCTCCAGCAGCTCTTCGTGTACGTTCATTCCGTACTGCAATATTAGCAATTATGGTCGACGGGACATAACGCTACCAAAACGTTAGTTAATGTTACCATTTTTATCATGCAGAAGTTCATGAACGAGCAACGTTTGGAAATTATTAAAAATTACTGCCGCAATTCGCAAAAGTCGGTGGTCTCAACTTTAATAGCGCTTACTTGAATTTTCGGTCGTAATAATCGTTCTACCAGTCATGCTGTGCGTGCTATAATGGATAAATTCGAGCTAAAATAATCATTATTGGATGACACTAATAGTTTACCAAGAAAATCTAGTTTGCTTTGAGTTTTCAATTTGTCATTGAGATATTTCGCTGACGGGAAATTTTTTGTCTGTTCTGTCAATATACAAGTTATTTCTGACAATTTAAAAGTCAATTAAATGTCTATCTTGACATTTTTGTCAATGCCTACTCTATTACTATTTAAAACTAAACGAGAAGGCAAAAGAAATTGTAGTGTGTATTGAGTTCTCATCTCGCAAACCATAGTTTCAGAATGCCATATGTGCTTCAAGAGACTCCATTACTATCACAAAAAGTGACGGTATGGTGTGGATTTAATTGATGGGTGCCACATCCTACGCAGCTGGTCAAACAATTGATCTATTGAAGGGGGAGTTTGGTAACCGCGTGTAATCCCGAGGAATTTAAAGCTGTTAGTTTTCTTTGTATGGGGTAACGTTAAGTCGTTGGTTTTTGCCAACAAGCCACCAACATTAGAGTAGCTCAGGGACAATATCGAATGCGAAATTGCCAACGTTCCGGCCGATATGTGTGAAAGAGTGGTGCAAAATTGACTCCAAGAAAACTTTTAGTTTTATTATTATGTATTTGAATTTTTTCAAGAATGAAAACCAAACCCATGAATTTTTTTTTCAAACCCAAAACCATAATTTAAAAATTTATGAAGCCAAAACCAAATCCGAAACAAAAATTATCATTGAAAGAAACCAGCAACCAAACCAACCTAAAATACAAATTGGTTTCCAGCTCTGCCTTGTATTTAAAAAACTTCAATATCTTGAGATATTTTTTTTTAAGAAATCTTTATTTTTGTATAATATTACAACTAATCTTATTGATTATCTAGTAATTTATTGTTTTATTAGTTTAGCAGTCTATTCTTGTGGGATGAAACATATCGGTTCATCCCAGCTCTGCTAGTCCTTTGATTTGAGCGGCTCAGGGATCCACTAATTCTAAAGGCTTTGTTCTTTTTAGGCGCTTCGGTCCATTGGTGCGATCCAGTAGGTTCTGCAACTACTCAAAGGCATGCTGCTGCAGTCGCAGTACATAACTTCTTGCAAACTTTTTATTTCATCGCTGACGTATTCCTTGTTTAAGACCTTGTTAAAGTTAGCCGAAAGTTGTCAGCCGAAAGATAATGCAGATAGTGTCTTGACTAGTTCAGCCGAAAAATAAACAAATTATATATTAAATTGAAGTATCCCAGTCCAAAGTGACTATAAGTGACTATTTAATAGCCCATGATCATAGGTAGATTCTGAGTATATGGTTGGGGTGGGTCTGATGGGGTTATAGGGGTGAAATTTTGATTTTTTCCTTTTCTCAACGATAAAATCGTTCGTCATTCGAGATTTTGGCATATAGACACCAATCTCACTATGCCGATTCGATAGCCCATGACCGTAGGTAGATTCTGAGTATATGATTGGGGTGGGTCTGAGGAGGCTATAGGGGTGAAATTTTCATTTGCTCCTTTTCTCAACGATAAAATCGTTCGTCATTCAAGATTTTAGCATATAGACACCAATCTCACTATGCCGATTCGATAGCCCATGACCATAGGTAGATTCTGAGTATATGGTTGGAGTGAGTCTGAGGGGGTTATAGGGTTATAGGGAGATTGGTGTCTATATGCCAAAATATCGAATGACGAACGGTTTTATTGACGAAAAATGAGGAAAATAAAAATTTCACCCCTATAACCCCCTCAGACCCACCCCAAATATATACTCAGAATCTACCTATGGTCATGGGCGATCGAAGCGGCATAGTGAGATTGGTGTCTATATGCCAAAATCTCGAATGATGAACGATTTTATCGTTGTGAAAAGGAGAAAATCAAAATTTCACCCCTAACACCCCATCAGATCCACCCCAACCATATACTCAGAACCTACCTATGGTCATGGGCTAATGCACTATCTGCATTACCATCTTTCGGTTGGAATAGCAAATACACTATCTGCATTACCATCTTTAGGCTAACTTTAACAGTATGAAACGAAATAAACATTTTTGATTTAAAAAGTAATTACTGTTTAACACCAAAATTGCGAATCTGCATTACCAACGTTTACTAGCGGATACTACAAAATGTTTTTGCTTCTGCATTATCGACCTGAGCATATATTTTATGTTATTACAACCGTACCTGCATTATCGTCAGTTTCCTGCTGATGCATTTTAGTTATTACAGCCGATTCTGCATTATCGACATTTTTCGGCTGATGCATTTTAGTTATTACAGCCGATTCTGTATTATCGACATTTTTCGACTGATGCATTTTAGTTATACAGCCGATTCTGCTTTATCGACATTTTTCGGCTGATGCATTTTAGTTATACAGCCGATTCTGCATTATCGACATTTTTCGGCTTCTAACTTTAACAGTATTTGTTTAAGTCTCGATGGAGATTGTCATTTCTAATATCCAAGGAGCATCCACAATGCTACGTAGTATTTTGTATTTTGTATTTTCCTTGTGGACTCAATAATACTAGCATCGGTGGTCATAACAGCTGTGTCATCAGCAAACGTTCCTAATCTAGCTTCTTCTTGCCAATATGTTCTTTAGTTTTGAGTATTAAAAATTCACAACAAAAATTTTGTATTTCCTTGTATTTTGTAAAAAAATATTTTTTAATGCTAATAAATATCGTTAGCAACATTTGTGTCTTCAAATAAAAAATAAAATTTTCGAAAATAAAATTAGTACTTGAAAATAAAAATGTTTTTTTTTTCAACATATTGAAGTTTCATTAATACAAGGTGCTATATTGTAAGGCTCCTCTTTAAACATCTGTAACTTGATAAGAGGGATTGAACGTGCGAAATGATATAAGTAAGCTCCCATTCGTTTTGCTCAAGGAATCCAACGTTACCATTCGTGTTAGCCACTTTCGAGACACCCTGTATATGGATAATTAATGACGCTTTAATCAAAATTTTCTTTTGTGATTATATTTGCTCCACGATGTTCATTCCAAGGGGTGCGCTGGTTTAGGGGTGCGCTGGTTATACAAGCTCCTCGCGCTGCACCCTGGGTAACGCTAAAAGTACACCCAGAAAAATACATTTGTGTATTTTGTGCAAATCGATGGAATACATAGTTGGAACGATTTGAAAACTTTCAGTAATTCCATAAAAATCATGTATTATTCCATGAATGGTTGAAATATTTCATTTTTGTATATATTGTTCCAAAAGTGGATGAAATTGTTCAAATATTAATCATTCCGTGATTAAAGAACATATCGTTCTACTATGGAATAATAATAAATTTGTATATTTTGTGCAAATCGACGGAATACATAGTTGGAACGATTTTAATTTTTCGGTGATTCCAGAAAAATCATATATCGTTCCATGAATGGTTCAAATATTTCATTTTTGTATATATTGTTCCAAAAGTGGATGAAATATTACAAATATTAATCATTCCATAATTAAAGAACATATCGTTCTACTATGGAATAAAAATAAATTTGTATATTTTGTGCAAATTTTCGGAATATACAGATGGAATGATTTTAAAAATTTCAGTGCTTCCAGTCGATATTTTTGTCGATATTGATCAAAAAGTGGTTAACATAGTTAAAATATTAATCATTCCATAACAAAAGTAACATATCATTCTATTTAGCAGCATTATTATAGATTACAAATTAAGAATAAGATGGTAAGATAGTATAATATCAACATTTATTTAACTTAGTATGTCAGATATTATATTATACTTACCACAGGTGATGTTCAATTCAACCCGATTAATCCGAACTGATATGTTCGACGTTGAAGATGATGATATCAGACTAGGTATCAGACTTTCTGGAACAACGAGAAATAACAATATTCCAAGAAAATGTTATACATAAGCGGTTATGTTGTCTGGATGGTACAAAAAATTATCAAATACACTGAGTGCATTAACTCACTTTATTCTGAGTATGGTGCGGTATGGTGCCCACCCTACAGCATTAAAGTTATTATTTAACAAAACTAGTAGTGGTCTGGTAATTCCATAAATAAAGATAAATAAATAACAAATAAATATTTTAAAACAGCCAACATAAATTTCAAAATTAAAAACCAAGATGATATTTCCGTCCTTACACAACCACCGCAGTTCGATGCAGAGGTTGATAACAACCACATTATATAAGTTGACAAAAACCATAATCAAATGTTTTATCAAAATAAAATGTTCACAAATTGCCAAACAAATTAACGAAAAAAACACAACACACATACATCGACTGTAAAGATTAATTAACTACTTCGTCATGAATCATTCAACCATGCCACACGTAAAAAAAAATGCCGATTTTTTCTTCGTTTCTTTCCCCGTTTACCTATGACACAAGTTTTAATTGCGACTTAAACAAATTTTCTGTTCAACCACACAACTCAAACAAAAATGAAGTAAAAAATATTTCAAGGACATTTTTGACTCATTTTAGTTAAAATTTTATTTAAGAGAGAGCAGAACAAAACATTGGTAGAAAAAAAATGCCAAAATACAAAAAATGCTCGTGTGGCATGAGCCACTATAACTTTATCACAATATTACATACATAAAAGGATATCTTGTGGCGCGATTTAAATTTTGTTTCTCTAATTATTTTAAAATGTATAATATCTAGATTGTGTGCAATGTGTTTATAAAGAATATCTAGATTATTGTATAATAATAATAATCATATATGTACCTACTTAATATTTCACAAATGCAAAACACTTAATATTTCAAATCACAATGTAAACAGAAAATTGGTTCTAATGATTTTTTGACGTTTTTACATGCTCGAATTATTTGCAGGTGCGCATTTCAAATATCAAGGGAAATCGCAAGAACAAATTTGCATACAAAAGCGGTACCGCATGAATTAAATGAAAAAAATGTGATTTATAATTTAAATCATTTGAATATTATTATTTATTTATTGATTATAGTAATCAAAAACCAATTTCAGTAAATTTTTAAATTAAATCTATCCTCAGTATGGTCCTATCTTTCGGAAATATTTTTTTAAAGCAAAAGGTGTATGTGTATAAACGAGCGATATGACTATAAAAAGGTGCTCGCATTTTTTGTTGTTGGTTGTGTTTGTCACAGATGATATCGTATCCATGTGTATGGTATATAGATCAGGGTCTAAAAGGAAATTAATAATGTTCGTTTGTTCATTCATCATTCTGTAATTTTGTTTTGACAATTCATATTACACCAGAAAGAATTTTAGAACGATTTTGTCACCACCTATCCTTGATAAATTTAAGTTATTGACGATCCCCGAAAACCTACAAACAAAAAAATCTAACCCCATTAGGAATGTAATGAGTGTGTGCCTGTTTAGACGAGTACTGTTTGAGCGCTGATTTTCCTCGTATCTTTATTCTTTGTCTATTAGTTTGTAGGCAAAGAAGTAAGAAACGAGGAAAATCAGCGCCCAAGAAGTACTCGTCTAAACAGGCACTATGATACATACTAAAAAAAGGGATGTTTAATTATCTATCTACTACCTGAATTCAAAATTAAAACAGTCCAAATTTTAAAAGGGTAATAAAACAACATCTGCATATTTTTTTTTGTATTGGAATGAGTCATGAGCAAAGTCACTTGTCCTTGCCATCAATAATCTAATAGGGCCAAGGCACACACGGCTTCATAAGGCCGGCTTCACCTTCCTTTCTTTCCCCTTTTACCTACAAAATCCGTTTTAACTGCGTAATATAATTTTTTGGTGAAGCCGAAGTAACACAAACAAAAATGAGTAAAACATATTCCAAGGCCATTTTTGTGACATGTAGATTTTAGTTTAAATTTTATTTTTGAGAGAGCAATAACAACATTTTTGTTTAAATATAAAATAAGGTTTTAACGTAAAAAACTGTCGTTCATTTTTCGGATGTATTTTTAATTTTCTTTTATTTTCGTGTGTACGATTAGTATAAAATGAAACAAGTTTTGTGTGATATGTATAAAATAAACATTAAAACGATATGACGATATATGATATAAAACACTCGTGTTTAACATCAAAACGCTCTCAATGTAAACATTTAATAAAATGGAACTTCTTTACTAACAAAACACGCAGCGGCATCACACAAAGTGCAACTTAAGCGAGAATACCCAATGTGATCGAAGAGGAATTCCCCATCGAGTGCATTGAAACAGTTCAAGAATGATTTCGGCAAATGAGCTCGATCAACGGAAAACGATGTTGAAAATAAAACAAGGGTTGATCTAGCTAAAGAAGATCCGCGCATTTAAATGATCCGTCCACAAAGCGTAAATCGATTGAATAAAAATATATGCGTCCGAAGAGCTTATTTAACACTGCAAAATCGAAACGAACAAAGACCTTTAGCAATTCTTTGAAATGACCATAAATGTGTAATTGTGAAATAATGACAATATTGGACAGGTGTATCCACAGACATGAAAAGATACTTCCCCTCTTGACAATAGGCACATTTTAACCCAAAGTTTGAAGTTCGTTTAATTATCATAAAATTGAAATTGTTTGTTAATATTTGATCTCTATAAAGAAAGATACGGATATGGGATGGGTTTATTTTCGCTGACTACAATTAGTTGTACAATAGCGTTTAGTAAAATTAAAATTTGGTACAAATCCAAAGTACCATGTCAAAAATTTATTTTTGTATGTGTTTTGACCCATATTACACGTTTGTGTATTCCTTTTAAACTTATTTTCGTCCGAAAAAAAACACTATAACTATACACACAATTGTGTTGGTTGTATATCAAATGAAGCGAATTTTTTTTATCAAAAACGCCATTACATACCACTTTCGAGTTAAAAAAAAAATTTTGGTTCAATTTAAGTTCACCATACACAAATGTGTATGCAAATAATGACAGGTGGTATTGTCCTTCGTATTTTAACGGATCTTAGTTAAATCGGAATTCTTTTTGAAAACAGCATAATAATTTGTTAACAAATTAATTATGTAACAACATTTAATTTATTTGATCTTGATAACATATTAATTATTTTATCATTATTATAGTTACAAAACAAAACAAAATTAAGTGGTTCACACAAATTTGTACATTGGTCTTCAATTGCCACCTAATTCTATGTTTGACATCTTCGTTTGTCGTAGTCGAAATTTGCATACACAAATGTGTATGCGGGTCAGGAAAGGGATACTATGATTTTTTACTCACACATTTGTGTGGTTTGGACTTAAGTTGAGCCAATTTGTTTTTTTTTCTTGGTTGAAAAAGGGATGTATCTATTTAAATAGTAATATGAATTATGATCGAATAGTATTGAATATTATTACAAATCGTAACTAATTTGCAACCGCTAGAATAGAATTATTCTATACCAGCAAAAAAGTTGGTTTAAAACAATTCCTCAAAGTAACGCCCATGCCACACGTAAAAATAATGCCGCATTTTTCTTCGTTTTTTTCCCCGTTTACCTATGATACAAGTTTTAATTGCGACTTAAACAAATTTTCTGTTCAACCACACAACTCAAACATAAATGAAATCAAAAATATTTCAAGGACATTTTTGACTCATTTTAGTTAAAATTTTATTTAAGAGAGAGCAGAACAAAACATTGGTAGAAAAAAAAGGCCAAAATACAAAAAATGCTCGTGTGGCATGGGCCTAAGACCGTAAATATTCGTACAAAATGCGTGTATACGAAATGTATACGAAATAAAATGTACAGCAACAAAAAAAAATAAAAAATAAATCATTTGTTGCGCTTGCGCTATTCAATCAAGTGTTACGATTTTTTCTTTTGGTTTTGCTTTTTAATATATGTACTTAGCAAACAACGTTGTCAAATTGTTAAAATCGTACTAAAAATTACATTTTCTTTATTTTTTGGGACAAAAATTAAATTGTTATATTTGGCAACGCCGACTAATATCAATATTTCGTATTTTCGTCGTGGTAGTGCATGTGCATGGGCATCAAAGTTATTTCATTTTTTACCTAGTTTGTGGGTGCGCGTGCTAAACATTGAAAGCATAAATAAAGTGTTGAGTTAATTTTGTAAACAATATTTCTGGTAAGTATTTAGCTGATAAAAATTATAATAAACATATTTTCTAGTGCAGTTCTAATTAAATAGTTATACTTAGAAATAATATATTTATTGTGTTAAAGTTCTGTGTTGTGTTACGTTTAAAATCGACGCACAGAATAATGGTACAAGCAAAAATTACAACGCCATTATTAATTGTTGGTTTCATTTCAGAAAATCTTCAAGAACAGTGTGCGGGATAGATTTTTAATTAAACTCGGGCGTTTGATAATATTTTTGTATCGAAATTGAGGTGAGTTGGTTTATTATTTCTTATTGGTGTAAATTTGAGTAAAATCTTATTTTTTTCGTAAATTTATAATTTGCGCGGGATTTCCTTCTAGATGTACGTTTAGTTTTACATATTATGTATTAAATTTTTCCGCGCAAGCAAACGAGACACCTAGAAAAATTACAACGCCATTATTAATTGTTTATTTTCTTGTTTCATTTCAGTCTGAAAAATCTTCAAGAGCAGTCATTGTGCGGCGGACTTTTAATTAAACTCAGCCGTTTATTAATATTCCTGTATCGAAATTGAGGTGAGTTGGTATTTCTTATTGGTGTAAATTAGAGTAAAATCTTATTTTTTTTATAAATTTATAATTTGCGCGGGATTTCCTTCTAGATTTACGTTTAGTTTTACATATTATGTATTAAATTTTTCCGCGCAAGCAAACGAGACACCTAGAAAAATTACAACGCCATTATTAATTGTTTATTTTCTTGTTTCATTTCAGTCAGAAAAATGTTCAAGAGCAGTCAGTGTGCGGTGGACTTTTAATTAAACTCAGCCGTTTATTAATATTCTTGTATCGAAATTGAGGTGAGTTGGTTTATTATTTCATATTGGTGTGAATTAGAGTAAAATTTTATTACAATATTATTTTTAAATTTATAATTTGCCAGGATTTTCTTTTTTTATTCTTATATTTTCACAATGACAATTTTATTGATTTTATTTTGTGCACATCGGCGTTCCATGAATAATACTCGTCTGTATAATGGTTATTTGTGTTAAAGTTTAAAAATATTTCCTCTTTAAACGCCAATAGCTTGAAAGAGGGGCTTTAACGTGCGAAATAATACAAGTAACCCTATATTCGTTTTTATCAAGGTATCTAACGGTATCATTCGTGTCAGCCACATTCGAGGCAACCTGCATATATTTTTTTCTCGTTTCTTATGAACCCGTTTCATGTTTGTACATACGATTTTACCATAATTCTTAGATATATCCATAGATTATTTGTACGACTAAAGAAGATATTCCCACATTCTTACACTTGACAAAAAAACTATCCCTAATTATTAACAAATTAAATTTTAAATTGCATAAACTATCGAATAGTAATAGTCATGATTTGTGTAATAATTAATTTAATTAATAATAATTATGGCCAAAAATAAAATTTATACAATGAGACATAAATTGTAAACTATAAAAATATGTTATGCATATTTTATCCGTTTTTTGTAAATAGAAACAAAAATATCTAATTGATTTAATTAATCGGTAATAATAAAATGAAACAACACATAGTTGAAAGTTTAAACAACACATAGTTGATAAAAATTATTTAAATATATGTATCGTTACGTTTGCGTTTGTCGCGATTTTCACTATGGGTTAGTGTTCGTACTTCAAATGCTGTACCATGCAGAAATCATTTTCCACCTTTCTTACGTTTCGAATTGAAAAGCCATAAGTATAAATTATAACGTTTTATACACTGCATACAATTCTAAGCTTACATAAAGAAGAATGGAAACATTACCTTACTTTACCGTAATTATGTATATTTTTCCCAGCTATCGGTTTCACCTTGAGCTCTTGTCACAAAGCAAGAACGCCATTATAATCACCCCTATTCCCTTAGTCGCCCCACTTCATGTGATGTGACTACTCATCTTCTTGGTTACTAGGTTATTAAATCGAAACTTAAACCCCTACACACGATCTGATTTTTCAGGTGGTTGGGCTGATTTGATCAGATCATATGTAAAATCAGGTAGTGTTTAGGTTTGTCGAATGAGACTTTTGCTGTCTGGTGATGTCAGGTGGAAAATCCATTAGACCGTCATCCAACCATTCAAAAACCTGACAAAAATAGGTCGTGTGTAGCGTTGTTGGATGGTTGGTTAAAAATAATAATATATTTTAATAATAAATAATCAAATTTTAAATAATAATTAATATTATTATTTTTAATAATTAATTTTGACGAAAGACATTATATTACTTATATAAATAATTTTCTTGTTAAAAATTCCCATAAACATATGACATCCCAAATAAATGACTCAATAATAAATGACTTAGCAACATGACTTAATTTTTTACGATCTAACAACCATTTTTTAGACCATATTTGCACATTTGTCACCATTATTTAAACACGGCACAAGCGCAATAACTATTTTTTATTTTTTCAATTCTTCATGTCCAAAAACCAAAACATAAAAATCACAAACGTCAAGATTTTATTATTTGTACTCAACGAAAGCAAATGTATAAATGAATATCAGGTAGTTTGTTGGACCGTGTGGATGCAATACCTGGGGGTCTACTATGAAATTTTCGACCGCGTTTTTTTTCGATGTTGTCGAAAATTTGGTATTACGAAATATTTTCCTTATGTTTAATATGTTTAATATTATAATATTATTTTCATTGTATGTATTATATATTGTATATTATATTATATATTATTATATATTGTATGCATTAAATATTTGTATTATTGTATTATATTCTTAATTTTGAATGTATTTTAATGTTTTGGGTTATTTTGTAAATAAAAGCTTCCTAGCTTAATTACATTCATAATAATAAATAAATAAATAATAAACTATTTTAAAATACTTTTTTTAGGTATTAAAAACCTTCAAATGATTCAACTGTTACACTACTTATTGCGGTCAACAAATAAACTGAAACAAACCAATGGTCAATTTTGGAAAGTGTCGATTCAGGATTCAATAATTTCAGTTTTAATTCGTGTGACGCAAGCATCCCAAATAAGTATGGAAATTCAAAAACAAAAATCCTTTTGCATCGAAAAAGGCATTAAATTACAACCTACGATAATATGGCTACAGCAGGATCATCCAGAATTTTTTATTGTATTTGATGATATTTTTTATAAGTTCAACAATTTTTTTAGTTTGTTTAGATGTCTGTTTAAAATTTTTTTTTGTATTAGAGTTAAAATACCCCATTCAAGGTGAAAACGTCTGGCTTTTTATTCAGAAATATTTTTACGATATAACAACGAAGTTTGATAAAATAAGCCCAGAAATAATTAATCTTTTAACAGAATTAAAATAGTAAACTACAAACAATAATGTTTTTAGTTTACTATTTTAATTCTGATAACAGATTAATAATCTAACCTTGATTTTCAAATCAGTTTTCCTGTATGTAAAATGTATGTAAAATGCATGTAAAAAGTATGTAAAATGTATGTAAAATGTATGTAGCCACTTTTCGTTTGGCATCACAATATTTAAATTCTAAAAAACCTTTTCAAGCCCATATTAATTATGATGGTTTATTATATTTTATACCAAGATTGCTGTAAATTCATTAAATTTCTATACTATAAACGGCTAATTAAATTTAAATTGAAATTAACAAATAAATAAGAAAGGTATCATAAATAACATATCATTTTGATGTAACTATGTTAAATAAATATGTAAAATATAAAAATAGGAATGTGTATTTTATTTAAACTATTTATTCAATCGATTGTAGAGTTTATTTCATTATTGTGGAGTATTCTATGTAAATTAAAGGAATAAAATAGTCTTCTGGCTTTCCAAAAAAAGTATATATTATACTATTTATAAAAAGAGTTATGCAAATTTGTTACATAATGACTCCGACTATTGGATATTTATTACCTACTTAAGGTATGAAATCGTGTTTCAAATGGAATTCGAGGCACATTTTATTTAAACAATTTGTTCAATCAATGGTACAGTTTATTTAAATATTTTGGATTGATTTGTGCAATTTAATGGAATTAACTGAATACTTAATGGGATACTTTATACAGAATATACCGATTATTGGTACATAAAGCACATTTTGCGCAAATTTTTAACCAATTTTTGAATATACGATACTAGCTTTAGGTATGAATTGTCATTTTGCTGGAACTCGCCGTACATTTTTCTTAAATAATTAGTTCAATAATTTGAATATAATATGATAGTATTTTATTAAATTTATTCAAATTAATTGTCTGAATCGTGCATTTTCTTATTGTATAAAATGTACATTTTGTAAAAATACTGCATAAATTGTACATCACCCCGTATTTTACTGGAATATTCTATACATTTTTTTGGAATAATTTGTACAGCAAATACCTTATTCTATGATAATAATTTGTTAAATTTAATCATTTTAGTTGGCGGTTTTCCCCATTTTATTATTGTATGAAACGTTCCAGTTTGTATAAAACTGCATATATTGTACATCACACCGGATTAGCTCAAATTCGTGCAAACATTTTGTATAAAAATGCCTGATGTTTGTATGATGTGTACAACCATTTCTCTGGGTGTATAACCCCGCGGGTACGGGCGCGGTAAAACCCAAGCTACTTGCCTTGAGGGGGAAATACCCATGGCAAATCTTGAAGCGTCTGTTCTCCATGTTAGGGGCGGCTTTTTCCAGTATCTGTTCTCCATGTTAGGGGCGGCTGTAAAAAACCTGGCAGTAGGTATAAAATGCTAAGGGAAGGAACCCAGAATCTATATATTCAATGGAGTTAACCAACCAAAACAAAGATACGGTGCAGGGAATCGGATGCCCAGTACCGGCGACTCTCGGGAGTGAGCAAGCGGGCTCCCAGTCGTCGAGATCTAGCGACCGCAATGATGTAGTGATTCCAAGCTTATGGTTACTACATCATATACAGCTACAAGCAATACCACTGAAGTTGTCAGTCTGGCGGGTGGTTCATCCAGTTTGGCTGACGGAAGTAAAATGACCTTTATGGAATTGAACAATCCTTTCTTGAAAAGAGGTATGGAGACAAGATTACCTATAAAACCTTCTACCGCAAGTTCTGTTAAACGATCATTTTCAACTTCAATGTTGAATATGGAACCAAAAGTGGTAGACGACCCGATAAATAAACTCCCAGAAATACACAGTAGCGATACAAGCCTTAAAGAGAGCACTAAACGCAATGTTCAATTGACACAAACTGGCATCGATCGCTATATTACAGTAAAACGGAAAAGGGATAGTCCAAAAGCAGATAAACTACTGATAAGTAAGAAATCGAACGTCGAAAAATTCAAACTACCGCTAAACAACCGATTTGAAACGTTCATCGAAAAGGATGCGGAAGAGCGGCAAACTGTAAATGCAAATACTCAAGAACAGGCAAATCGCAACTACAAGCCACCTCTAATTTACTTACGCGAAATCGAAATCTACACACAAGGTAGTGCAAGTACTCAAATCAAGCGTGTTAACAAATGGAAAAACATTTCACGTAACAAATTTACTTCGAGGCAATATACACGAAGTAAAAATTCAAACACATGAGGTCAACGACTATAGAGAGGTCATTAATTTTTACGATGCTCACAACAGAAATTATTATACATACCGATTGAAGTCTTCAAAGGGTCTCTCAGTCGTTATTAAAGGCATCGATGTTCAAGTTGAAACAACCGAAATCCAGGCTGCGCTTGTTGAAGATGGATTTAAAATACAGAACGTATATAGAATCATGAACCGCTTGAAGCAACCACAACCAATGGTCAAAGTTTAACTGGATCCATCCGAAAGCATTTTGAAAAAGGGAGAAGTTTATCCAATATATAAACTAAAATACCTCATACACAGACGTATAACTGTTGAAGAACCAAAGAAAAGGTCCGGACCAATACAGTGTTTAAACTGTCAAGAATACGGTCACTCAAGGACATATTGCAAGTTGATATCAGTGTGCGTCGTATGCGGCGAACTACACAAAACCAAAAGTTGCCCAAAACCAAAGAACTCTTCAACTGAAAGGAAATGCAGCAATTGCGGCGAAAACCACACTGCAAACTACCGAGGATGCCCAGTCTACATAAATATTAGTCAATTGTCACGTCCCAGGAGGCAGTATAAAACTACAGCAGATGCGCAGAATAATATACCTCCGCATACGACAAATTACTCTCGTTCGCACAGAACACCAACCAGCAAACCAACATACGCAAGCGTTCTTCAAGGTGAATCCTCAAATGTTGAAGCTACCTTGAATAACTGCATGCAAATGATGATGCAATTAATGACAACAATGCAAAATATGCTACAAGCAATGCTACAAAATCAAACCACTATGATCCAGAAACTAGAATGTCTCCGATAAACTATCTGAAGATATGCCACTGGAACGCAAACGGTATAAGCCAACACAAACTTGAATTAGAACATTTCCTAGCTAAACACGAAATTGATCTTATGTTAGTTTCTGAAACCCACTTAACGGATAAACACAATTTCAGAATTAATGGTTACAAAGTTTATGATACAAAACATCCCTTGGGCAGAAGTCGAGGAGGAACTGCTATAATTATAAAAAATCGGATTTGCCATTATGTTCTAAATGAATATAGCACTGAGGAAATTCAAGCAACCTCCGTGTGTGTTGACCTCGACAAAGAAAGCTTAGTCATCGCTTCAATATATTGCCCTCCAAATAATAACGTTTCGGCAGATATCTACAAACGGTTTTTTGCAACCCTGGGTCAACGTTTTATGGTCGCCGGCGATTTTAATGCCAAACATACCTACTGGGGTTCAAGATTGACTACTCCAAGGGGACGTCAATTAATGAATGTTATTCAAGAAAACCACTACGATGTTGCGTCGTGTGGCCATCCAACTTATTGGTCTACTGATCGTCGAAAAATTCCTGACGTCCTAGATTTTGCAGTCACAAGTAAAATAAACAGAGAAATAATCCAAGCTAAACCACTTTTAGAATTATCTTCTGACCACTCTCCGGTCTTACTACATTATTGGGCCGACCAAAAGCCATGTTCTTCAAATAATTATCTAACGAACACCTTCACAAACGTCTAAACTGCAGACGACGAACGATATAAACATTGCTATGGAAAACTTTAATGATCTACTAGTCAACGCAGCTATTTCGGCCTCGCCTGAACCGAAGAGCAAACATACAAGACACACCATAACATCCGCTGAAATAGAAAAAATGTTAACAGAGAAACGTCGCTTAAGGCGTATCTGGCAAATTAATCGATCACCAGATGCTAAACATAACTTTAATCAGGCAAAAAGAAAACTACAAAGTCTACTACAAAAAAACAAGATGGATTATATGTAAAATCATCTTAAAGAATTATCTCCCCATTCGGACACAAACTATTCATTATGGAAGGCCACTAAATATCTTAAACGGCCTCAGCAACCAAATCCGCCAATTCGTCTTTCAAACGGTGAATGGGTGAATGGGCTAGAAGTGATGAAGAAAAAGCTAAAGCCTTTGCTGATCATCTTGAAAGTGTATTCACTCCAAACCTTGGATTATCGGTGGTTCAAACAAAAAATATAGCAATCAGAACTGTGAGGAAATTTAAGATAAAGAAACCACTGGTAAAGTTTATTATTGCACATCAAATTCAATTAAAGAAAGCCCCTGGGTATGATCAAATTACAGGTGAAATGCTTAAACAACTGCCTGAGTGTGCCTTTGGACGACTGGCTCAAATATTCAATTCAATTTACGAATCAGGATATATACCTGATTGCTGGAAATTATCAACTATAAAAATGATCCCGTCTCGAAAGTATTCGAAAAAACTATTATCGAAAATATTAAACCGGAACTACGAAATATCATCCCTAGTCATCAATTTGGTTTCAGAGCCGAGCATGGAACCATTGAGCAAGTTCACCGAGTAGCTACTGAAATAAGATCAGCATACGAAGATAAAAAATACTGCTCCGCCGTATTCTTGGATGTTGCCCAAGCATTCGATAAAGTTTGGCACGAGGGTCTGCTTCATAAAATAAAGCTTAAATTGCCAGAAATTTACCAACTTATGAAGTCGTATTTGTCAAATCGCAGATATTATGTCAAATACAACACCTCTAAATCGAACGAGAAAAACATTCTGGCTGGAGTACCTCAAGGTAGTGTGCTTGGCCCAACGTTATATTTAATTTTCACTTCAGATCTACCAACGTCTTCGCAAATTCTGACGTCTACTTTCGCAGATGATACGGCAATCGTATGTAGCCATAAAAAAGCCAAAAACGGCGTCCGAAATTCTGCAACAACATATTTATGATATCGAAATATGGCTAAAGAAATGGAAGATAAAGGTCAATGAAGAGAAATCGACCCACGTAACATTCACTTTAAATAAGCTTACTTGCCCGCCTGTCATAATGAACGGAATACCAATCCCTCAATCAAATGGAGCAAAATATCTAGGCGTCCATCTAGATCGACGGTTAACTTGGCGAAAACATATTGAAATGAAACGAGACCATATCAAACTAAGAATTGATAAAATGCATTGGTTGATGGGGAAATATTCAACTATTGACCTAGAATACAAACTTCTTCTGTATAATACAATGATTAAACCAATTAAACCAAATTCGAATATCGACATTGTCCAACGAACACAGTCAAAAATTCTGAGAATGATTACAGGAGCACCCTGGTTCGTAAAAAACTAAAATATACAAAAGGACCTTAGCATCCTAACTGTCAAAGATGAATTGAAAAAGATGCGGATCAGCTATGCAGGGAAACTGGTATCTCATCCGAATTTGCTGGCGCGAAACCTACAAGATATACCTACGCCTTCGTGATTAAAGAAGAAAACGATGGCTGTAATAGCATAAATTAATAAATTATTAAGTTTACGTATTGAACAAAAGTAGATTCTGCTCCCGCAGATTTACATAATTAACTTAGTCTTTAAGATTTGAAAACTTATTGTTATTTTCATGTTTTGAAAGATTCAATAAATAAAAATAATTGAAAAAAAAAAAAAAAAGGTTCATTCCAAGTCTGCCACGCGAATCGGCCTCATTTCAGAATCCCCAAGCTGACGAAGAATTAGCGAAATAGTGTTCGAACGTGCCGATATACAGTAAGCCAGTCGTTACACTTTATCGGTCACTGTGTGTTACACTCTGCTGCCATGAGAAGTAGTTACGAAAGAACGTGTCATAAGTATTTAATAGCAAAATAGAAAACGTGTCTAACGCAAACTTAATAATAACTAAAAACAAATTTCCAATGTTTAGCGCGAATGGTTCAAAAAACACTTTATTTACGAATGACGTACAAATCTAGCCACACATAGTTTTGTAACCGATTCATCGGCGCAAAATCCACTTGCAACCGAAACGATAAAAGAATGTTGTAGGTATTGAAAGTTTTGGTGTTACGGCAATTTGAGACAGTTTACTGTGCTAAACCAAACCAGCCGTCCTACTATGTACGGTAGATCCGCAGGTGTAGATTTATTGAAAGAAAATTATCTATACAAGAAACCAAAAATAAGAATTATATCAAGCTGCAGGTAACGGTAACACAATCAACATATAAAGATATTTTGTTAACGAAATCAAGTTAACTCATTCGCATTCTATCTACATTGAAATTTAATGTGGGTGGTTTTCTTAATTTTTCATCTCTATCTTTTTCACAAACAATCTCATCTTAAATGTTGTTGTGTTTATATATTAAGACGAAATAATTCAGATCGTTCGTCTAAATTAGTAAAATCGTTTTAAAAAAAATAAATAAATAATATCAGTATAGATGTACACCACTACATGTACAAAATTATTCGATCGGAGGAAAATAGGAAAATTTAATGTAGGTGAAAATTGGCAAATGTTGTATATAAAACAAAATATTTATTTTGTAATCTACTTTTATCGCATATTATGTATTTATTATTCAAGAATCGGCCAAAAATATATTATGCGTTATTCACCAAAAAATTGTTTTGTATATTTTAAAAAATGTTACAAATCTTATTTAATGGCATAGTGGTTAAAACGTGGTCACTAAACTAGGAAATGTATAGTTTTATGTTCTAATAGGGTGATCTATCATTTATTAATCGAAATTGACAGTTCAAATTAATTCTGAGTTCGGCGACCACCACGCCATCCAGTTTCTAAGATTAGCTCTTAATAGTTGGGCTACATTAAATTCCTCGATATGGACACTGATAAGAAAATATTTGCAGTAAAAGTAATTGAGTTTTTCGAAAAAATTTCCCACCCAATAACTGGTTTTGTCCACCCTATGTGGAATAATAAAAGTATTCGTAAACTTTTGAGTTAAAGCGTAAGAAAGTTCATAAATTACTATTAATTGGCAATTTAAATAAATGAAATTGGACACGATTCGAAATGTTGTGCTGTCGAATCTAGAACTATCAACAGATTCTAGCTTATATTTTTGGGATTGTAAAGAATAAACCTATTCCTAAGATCTAAGTAGCGTATAATTTTGAGATTCGTTCTATTAAAAAATTATATTTAGAAATTGAGCATTTTAGTTTCATACAATAGTCCAGTAAAACTTGGAAATGTCCATGGGGTTTCAACAACAGTTTCAAATAGATAATCCAATCCACTGAGTCTATAGCGCTGGCATCTATTTATGATGGATTTTACAATGTTTTATAGATGCAAGAAGCTTACAATTTTGATAAATATTTCAAGTTTTATAACTGGCAAGCTAAATATATTCACGGACCCCGGTCAGTGTTTACAAATAGTCAGATAAAACACTATTCTTGAAGTAACCAATACGGTACCTTGAACGTCTTTTATTAATATTAAACACATTTTAACAGTTTCATAATTTTTGCCGGTGTACAGTTTTATTTTCTGCCAATCGAGATCTCGACCAATATGCTAAAATTCTGTTGAACATTACTCGATTCTTAAAACCTCGTATGGTTAATAAAAAATTAAAATTTTTGATATGTCTATAATAGTATTCATGTTTTCATTTGTTCTGCCATTACCAGAAATGATTAACAAGAGGATTTTGGGAATTTTGAAGTTCCGTGATTTTGAAAAAATATTTGTATTTCCTTCTACAAAGTTTTAGCAATTTCTCCAATTGGATTTTAAATTACGATTTCCAACCCGTTACAATCGATTTATTTAAAAGTTTCGTTTTTAGAAGTTAAGAAATTTTCAAATCCACACACAAATCTGCATATCTGATTTAACAACAAATTTTTTGGGATATGGCCAAGTTCCATTCAAAATGGTCATAAAATCCCAATACAAGTTGACCTTATAGTTTATTAGAATCCTAGCCCAGCTCTACAAACTAAAATGGAAGGTTATTGGTTAGGAAACGGCCTATATCCGAATCCCAAAATTTCGTCAAATTCAGCTTTGCACGCCGAATTTGACCACCATTTATTGAGAGATGACTTAGTTCCATTGAGCATCATAATGTTAGAGTGTCAATCTAATTATGCATACCATATTTGACAGTAATTGATTGATGATAAAGCTCCATTGAGCATGGCATAATATGTCCTGTACAGTATAATTATATTTGGTAGTTAAACGGATATTCTTTGGTGACCAAAATTAATAAAATAATTGAAATTTTTGCGAAATAAGCTGAATTTATTTGAAACATTCAATCCGATATAGTTAATCTGGCATTGAATATCATTGATAGTTTTCCGGGAATCATTGCCTTTGGGATACCTAACTTATTTTTGCAACTTTTTGAATATTTTTTTTGCTGTCTCGTGGTTGCAAATTCAAAAGTTAAATATTAATGGATTCTAGAGTATTTTTAATATAATGTAAATAATTATGGTTTCAGGAAAATCTATTCTAAGTTGTGGAATTGCAGCAGCATTAAATTAATAAATATTTATATTATTTAGAAAGCCGGAAAATATTGACCCCTATTGCGATTGGCGAGTCGTTTAATAATCGACAAGACAGTAAGTACTTCGTCGTGTCGATTTTAATTTCGTATTGCGTAAAAAGATCGACACGACCAATAAGTGTTGCCGCATCGAATTATAATGAAACCAGGATATTGTGAATTTTTCTTTTAAAATTAGCAATTGTGAACATTCCTTTCAAATGTTTTGTCAAAATGACATGTGATTGATATTTTGTGAACAAAAATTTAAAAAATAATCAGAAATAAAATCCAAAACAATTTTGGAATTTAATATGATTTCCCACGAATTTTTTTTTTGAAGTTGAGGAGAATCGGCAGGCTACATTGTCTCGGAAACGTAAAATCTTCAGAGATAAATCAAATCCATTAGAAATGGATAGCCAAAAGTACGTATGTGTTTCTTTGATTTTGAGGTTGCAATTTTTCATATACATTTAAATATTTCTAGTTTTAAAAAATTCTTTCGACTTTCGAAAGAATCATTCGCGGACTTGCTGGAAGATATAAACCCTAAATTAAAGGTCATGAAGCGATTGTCTTCCATACCTAATATTTTAAAACTAGCGGCTACCCTACGATTTTTTGCAGAAAGTGGGTATCAGAACGGAACGGGAAGCGATTTCAACGTGGGAATAGCACAATCAACATTTTCAATATTATTTAAAGAAATGCTAGATATACGTGAGACGTATATATGCCCTAAATGGATAATGTTTAGTTATTCGGAAGTGGAAAAAATAAAAGCAAAAATATATTTTTTTCAAAAATCCGGAATACCTGGAGTGATTGGATGTGTGGATGGCTCTCACATCAGTTTAATCAAACCGAAAAAAGAACTCCAACATTTATATTATAATACCCAGTGTACCAGATTCGGACTATCAGAAATGACAGAAAAAATTCCGAAAGAATTTTTTTAATAGATATCCCTACTACACTTCATTTTATTACACATTTTAGAAAACCGGAAATTTCGTTGATGTTCTCTGTATAAATTCGATGTATATTTCTTTCTAAGGATTTTAGGATTTCGTTCTGAATTCTCAAAAGCAAACGCATACAAATCAAAAAGAAACGGTAAAATTACCGTTTGTTTGTTGAATTTCATAACGCAAAAACAAAAAATTCATTTGCATTACAAGTATTGTTCCTCACAGGTGAAAACGTGAAGTGCAGTGAAATATTAAATTTTATATTAATTTTTCCAATTGAAATAAAAATTGATCAGAAAAGGTAAGCTAAAAAATTTTGCTATTGTTATTATTGTTACATTGCCATGAAAATTTAAGTTGCACAAGCAATTTTGAATAGAAAGTACATATATGCATATTATTTTAACAGTATTTGAACGCGTTAATTTACCCGCAAACTTCGAGTTCAGAAAATAACAAAAAATTGATAAACTTGAGCGGATTTGTTCGGGCTCGGTTCGAAATCAGTTCATTAATAAGAAAATATATTTAGAATAATCTTAAAATAAATGGTAAACAATTTTTATTTACGTGCTGTACGTTCAAATCAAAATCATGTCCTCTAGACAAAATACTTCAAGGATTGTGAAAAAAGAATTGGATGACTTGTTTGGTGTGGCGAAGCGACAACGAATTTCATTAAATGAAAATGTCGTACCCTCACAAACAGAAACTCGTAGCATAATCTCAGAAAGAACGAGTGCGCTAAGCAGTAACCTGGCAAATCTTCCATTGAATGAAATTAACAAACATCTTGTTGAAATTTCAAATGAATCTGGAGATAGTACGAGAATGGAAATAGAATTTAATAGCCCTACTGCAACCACAGGCAAAACTAATATTCGTGGTGAATTGGCATCATGGTCAGTTAACTGTAATGTTACTTCACGCACAGTTAATAAATTGCTTAACATTTTGGTTAAAATTGATCCAAGTTTACCTTCTGACGTTAGGACATTGAGAGACACTCCTCGAGAATCATATGTAGAAACTTTGGACAATGGAAATTACATAAATTATGGTCTCAAGAACTGTTTAACGGATTTTTTTCTCAAATACCCCGAGTTTCCATCAAATAAGATTTTTCTTCAATTTGCAACAGACGGATTACCACTTCATGGAAACAGCAAAAAATCGGAAACTTGGCCAATTTTGGTAAATATCATTGGATATCCCGATGTATATATTGTGGGTTGTTACAAAGGATTGTCAAAGCCAGTTAATACTCACAATTTTGTTAAACAATTAGTTGATGAAACAAAAAAATTACTAGATGCTGGATTTAGTTTTCGAAATTCCCACTACGATATTAAAATTCACAGTTTTATTTGTGATACACCTGCAAAGGCATTCATATTAGGTATAAAAGGGCATACCGGTTTCTACTGCTGCAATAAATGCCAAACTAAAGGACAAAAAATTAATCATCGTCTCTGTCTCTTAGATTTAAATGCACCTCTGCGTACAGATTTTAGTTTTTCTAAAAGAGAACAAAAAGAACATCATACGTTAATGGACTCATTGTATATTGAAAAATTGGGAATCGGATGTGTCGATCAATTTCCTCTTGATTACATGCACCTAGTATGTTTAGGGGTTATGAAACAGATGTTACATTTATGGGTTAAATGTAAGCACGGGAAAAATATATTGAATAAAACTGAAAGTGATTTGCTAAACTTTCGCATTATGATTATTAAAAGCCAAATTTCACAAGAATTCAATAGAAAGCTTCGTAGTATAGAAGAATTGGACTTTTGGAAAGCTACAGAATACAGGTTACTCTTATTGTACGTTGGACCACTTATATTAAAAGGAATATTGGATGATAGAAAATATTCACATTTTTTGAAATTAGCGTGCGCAATGCGAATTTTACTTCATTCAACCGATTGCGTTATAAATAATAATTGTGCGCAGAAGCTGTTATACAGCTTTGTAGAAGAGTTTGGTATTTTGTACGGTTCACAAAACGTAACCTATAACTGTCATAACTTAATTCATTTACACTTAGATGCTAAAAAATATAATGGCCTAGAAAATATAAATGCTTTTAAATTTGAAAATAAACTGCAAGATGTTAAGCGAATGGTCCATGAGGGACAGCATCACTTAACTCAAATTTATAACCGTCTTGTTGAGAAAAGTATGCATTGCAGTAATACCACTGAAACATATCCACGAGTACAAAAGAGGGCAAATAAATCAGAGATTATTAAGCTGTACACCGGTAAATTTTGGTTCTCTCATTTGGATCCAAATAATTTTTGTTTAGTCAACGGAAAACCCGCAAAGATTATAAAAATATTGAAAAATGAAGATGAATTTAAGTTTACGTTAAAATACATATCAAATTTAGTACCATACTTTTATTTACCCATAAACTCAACGTTTCTACAAATTTTTTATTGCAATGGGCTAATTTTAGACGAGAATGCGGAGGAAATCGATTGCAATGAAAATATTATAAAATGCATTAATCTGTCCATAGATATAGACAAGCATTTATTTATACCTCTCATTCATCATACTTAAATAAGTATACCAAAAAATATTTTCAGACAACTTTATCAAATGGACAACGTAACACAAATGGAAGATACCCAAAACACCAATAATTTGTTAGGTGATACAGAAGGTTACAAGGTTTTCGGATATATGCAACCAGGTTAGTGAATTGTAGCACTTAAGTGCTTAATATTTATTTAAAGGGGTGCGTTTCTTTACAGGGGATGTTATTCCAACCACGTCAACTCAATTATTAAATTATCCTGCAAACAAGTTATCCCCTATTCGACCGCCGCAAGAAAAAACATATACGACCCTTATTACCGCCAGTAATGAAACCGTGAATTCCTCTTCTGATATCATTATACCTGCCGGCGAATTTCATACAGGTATGTAAATCAAATACTCATCTTAATACCTATAGGATATCATGAAGTACCTCACGCTCATAAAAAAATTAATAAAACCAATAAAAAACAAAATAAAATTCTATTAAATTTGGCTCATTATTCCATTAAATATTAATATAATTATTTTAGTTTTACAGAAGTTGGACGATATGCAGTTAACTCTTAAGCGTTTAGCAAAGGAAATATTTTACTTACGGCAGGAAAATAAAAATAAAGCAAGATCAACAAATATGACAACACTGTTCCCTTCACTTCCTATTGGTACAATAGATGTTGTACTAGGTTTCGAAGAAAAATTAAAAGAGGATGAGGACACTTTTGATGCCCTGGTAATGAATTATAAAGCTTTAAATTAAGAAAAAATTTATAAAAAATTATTTTTAGATTCAATTTTTCAAAACAATTGGTGGAACTGATTTGCGCAACTTCACGAAAAATTCTTTCAGACAAATTATGACTGATGGCGTGGCAAAAAGTTTCACATGGCTGGGACTAGGGAACAACATAAAAATAAAGAATTATAAACTAATTGAAGCTTTCAAAGGTTATTTTAAAAATCAACAGTTTCCAATTAAATAGAGATATAATATTAATCTGAATTGTATCTTTCAGACGCGGCTTTTTCAAAATTTCCGCAGGCGACTATTGACGACATTGAAGCTATAATAAAAAAGGTGTTTTATAATACGAAGGGTAGGCTCCAGAAACAGAAAAAAACAAAATGTTTATAAAGTAGTGTACGAATCTATCATATTATAAAACGGATTTAATGTTTTTTATTAATAATTAAATGAATTTTTAGTTTTTGAATTAAGCTTAAACATATTTTTTATTGTTTTTTTTGTATAGGAAATTATTTCTAGCGAAACTTCCAACTCGCCAGAATCCGTAATAAGTCGTTAAGTGCGAGTAATTTCTCAATTCTTATTTCAGAATTTTATAAAAATACTACGGGTTTGTCAGGGAAGTATGTAAAATTTCTATTTGTTTTCATTCATACACCATTAGTTTTCTTCCACAATTTCTATGATATAAAATCAAAACTATTTCTAAAAAATCATAAAGAAACTCTAAACATTTTTAAAGAAAATGTAAAGATTTTTTTTTTAATTACTTGAAAAATTCCGAACGAATTCAAAACGATTTTTCATAAAAATCGATTTGTTTTTTTATAATCAAAATTAAATTGTATGATGTATTCGGACAGATCTCTTATACAAATCTAAGTGCTCCTGGAATAGAAACTTTCCAAAAACGATTTGACAACTGCGAAAAACCATTCTGAATTAATTCGGAATTCTTTCACAGAACTCAAAAAAATTAATTTTGGATTTTCTTTAAAAATATTTAATATTCCCTCTGATTTTTCAGAAATACTCTCAATTTTATACCACAAAATAGAGGGGAAACTTTTGGCATATTCGGAGAAATATGCCATAGTTAAATATACCAGTAGCAAAAAATTCAGATTGAAAAACTTTGAGAATTCACAAAACGTTTCTTACTCTTGCTCCAAATTCTAAAAGAATTCTAAATAAAAATCCGAATCTGGTGCACTGGGTAGGAAAGGTTTCCATAGTGTTAATGCGCTAATCATAATAGTTACATATGTATAACGGCAGATTAAACATTTAGTTTTAATTTTCTTGTTTTTATTTCAGGTTTGTGATCATGAAATGAAAATACGGTATGCAAACGCAAAATATCCCGGCTCATCACACGATTCGATGATATGGAATCATTCTGCATTAAAAGGAATAATGCACAAGTTGTATGAAGCTGGGGATAATTCTTGTCTGCTTGGTAATCACAGAAAACCAATTGACGTGTTCATACTCACTATGTATTTTTATTTACTCAATTTGGTGACGCGGGATACCCGTTACAACCCTATTTAATGACGCCATGTCGGTCTCCAACATCAAATACGCCAGAAAGCCGTTACAACTACAACCATTCAAAAGGACGGACCATTATAGAACGCACCATAGGCGTTTTGAAAGGCCGGTTTCGGTGTCTGCTACACGCAAGACAATTACATTATATACCCGCAAAAGTAACTCAAATAATAAATATTTGCGCCGCTTTACACAACATATGTATTCAATATAGAGTAGCATTAACAGGAGAACCGGCCCCTGATGATATAGATCTGAATGATACCGTTAATGAGCAAAACGACTTGACAGGGACAGAAGCAACTAATGCAATTTCAATTAGAAATAGGATAATCAATTTGTTTTGATTGAATTCATTTTTATTGTAATTCCTGTAATTCATAACTAAAATAAAGTAAAAATTAAATAAAATATAAAATCACAAGTGTTTGAAATGTAAATCTATCACAGATTTTATTTTTTGCTGCGATGAGTCTCGTGGTATTTCCGTTTCAACTCTAAAGTTACAGTTTTAATTTTCAATTTTTCTGCTCTTGCTGTTTGTTGGTCTAATAATTCCTGTTTATATAATTGAAGTCTTTCCTTTTCAATCTTTTTAAGAAAATCAAATTTATCGCGCTTTAAATTGTACGTTTTTTTAACATAAACTAGAGTGTCTTTTGTATTTTGCTCAATGTTCTCACAACACGACTTAATTCCTTTAAAAAATGTGTCTTGGACATTTATTTGTTGCTGTAGGAGTTGAAAACGTCTTTGTTCATCCGATTTATGCGGATTCTCATGACTTCTGCGACTCCTAGATCTGGCCAAAGGTGTTTCAATTGGTGCCTCCATTTCTTGCTGAGCCTCACCGTTAAATTCAATATTTCTTTCGAAACTGGTTTGGAGTTGGAGTGGCATGGATTGCACATTGTGGCTAGTTATGCTGCCAAATAATCGGACTGGTGCACTAACTGATTGTGCTACATTTGGCACAGTATGACCAATGTCCCGACCTGGTGGATTATACGCCTTATCGATGTGTAACAAACAAATCTATTACTCTTTCTTCGGTTTCTGAAAATATGTATGCTGTGTTAGGGCCACCTCCCGTTGCTTTTACGTCTGTTTTATTGTGACCCATTTTCTTACGAATTTTAAATTTAAAGTCGGTCCAAACCTATAAATTCAATGTGTATAAATGAAAAATATCAATTTAAATTTTACCATCAAAGCAAACCTTAATCCAACCATCCACGTCTCGAGTTGGAGGACCTAAAACATTTAGTTGCTCTGAGAAACCTAGCCAGATATTTTTTAGCTCGCCTTTAAAATCACTTCCTGATTTTTTGTAACCTCGAGCGATATCAGGATTTTCGGACATCAAATCCACCAAACGCTCGAACTGTCGCTTGTTTGTTATTTTTACCCTATAATGTGAATACATATAATTTTATTTAAATTAACACAAAATTGAATTTAAATAATTTAAATAAATAATTACATTTTAAATGTATTATGTTTATTTCACTTATGAAGTTATACCGTATTTAAAAAAATTAAAATTAGGCACAATTTTATAAAATATTTTGTTTTCCTAACCACAAGACGTTATCTAAAATGTCATCGACAAAAATATGGCGATTTCACGACAAACGTCGATTAATAACGACAACTGCAATACCGATTTTGGTTGTCGATATGATATCGACACAATAACGACAACCGCAATAGGGGTCATTATCTTAGAATTAAATTTCAGGAAAACTAAAGATGTACGTGAACACGTCGATTATAGAATCCGCGAGAGCGAATCGAATGCGGATTGGAAAATTCATATAAATAAAATGGCAAACAATTGCTATAAATCAAAATAGCCAAAAAAAAAATTGTATTGATTTCCATACAAATCGTTTGTTATGATTCCCCGCACAAACGCAATAAAATAGTTGAGGATCTAAAACAAATTTTACTTTACTAATTGTATGAAAACCCATAGGAATTTCTATGATACTATGATTTAAAATTTTGTTTCTGTTTTTTATATGTAGTTTTCAAGAGTTCTATAATCGACGTGTTATAATATTTCCTTAAAAAATTAATTGGATGGTTCACAAGCAAACCCGATTAATGCACGATTTACATGTTCCAATTTTTTTTCCCAGTAAAATATGAAAGGTTAAGTATATTACGATTTTCGTTTGCGAGAGGAGCACGAAACAAATTCCAGTAAAATAAAATTGGATTTTTTTCTTTTTAATTTGAGCAAATGTTGGCATAAAACTGGGAATGTTGCCATAAAATATAGTTTCTACGAGTATTTTTATAGCAGTAAAATGAAAAAAATTCAAAAAAGTTTCAAATAAACATCAAGCAGCCATAAACATCATTCAAACAAAACGAGCAAACATGAGCGGTAATTAAATATTTTATTTTTAGTTGCAATTCGATGTTGTTCGTTATCTAATTTAAACGCAAGCTGTTCGAACTGTCAAAATTTATGGGACATACAAAAAAATTATAGCATTGCCTTATTTGTTTATATTGCTGACTCTTTTTAACTAGTAACTTTTTTTGTATATGTGTGCAGCTCTATTTTTCAGTAAAAAATTTGTTGGGAAAAAAAATTGGAACATGTAAATCGTGCATAACTCTATTTTTTTGAATTTTTTTAAATTTTAATATCAAAGCACTTGATTGACTTCTAACTGTATATATTCAAAACAAATTTCTGTAATAATAAGTGTTAACACCACTAAATGACAAAATTAAAACTATCTAAAATTGCAATTTACTAGGAATTTTAAAAAACCATTTTTGTATTTTCTCATTTTTCACAACTTCTTGTTTGGAGTTAATCGTTTTGGCAAATGAATTGTGGCAATTAGAATTGTGTTGCCATTGTGTTACTAACTATCAACTTTATCTAGGTGTCTGTAACCGGGCTGATTCAAGCAATTAAATTTCAGGATTTAGAGAAGCAATTGTTGTTGAAGACCAATACCATTGTTATCCATTAAACCTATTAAGCTTTTATTCTTCCTCAAGCAGCGTTCCGTCCCAGCAAAAATAACTTTCCTATCCTTCCTATTGTTATGTGTAAACAGGCTGTAGGAATAAGCCTAACAATATCCTGGGCACTTGTCAAGTACTTGGTCTTCCAGTCCAATCGATCAATCCAATCGTGAAGTCCCACACGAGCTCTTTATTTACATGTTGATAAATACGTTGTCCATGAATTATTGCAGTTTTTTTATTTCTTCTTGAACCGTCGGGATATTTAGATCCCTATGAAGGTCATAATTGCTAATATACCACGGAGCATTTACCACGTAGCACTTTGTTTTGAAAAGTTTGTATTATTTTGGTGTTTGTTTTCTTTGTACAGCCCCAGAGCTGTATTCCGTAAGTCCATGCAGGATTTAACACATGTTGATATAATAGCAATTTATTTTCGATTGACAGTTCCGAATTTTTCCCGAGCAGCCAATACATTTTTCGATATCTGTTATTAAGCTCATCTTTTTTCTTTTTAACGTGTTCTTTCCATTTGAGCCTGGTATCATGGATCATCCCTAGATATTTAGTCTTACTTGCATACGGAATCTGCTGGCTGTTAACGATTACAGGTTGGTAACTGACTTTTAAATTAGTAAAATTCAAATGCGTGGATTTCGATTCACTGAGCCCGATACGCCACATTTTTGTCCATTTTATGATTTTATCAAATGCTTCTTGACGTTTCGTTGTCGATTTCTTGATAGTGTCTCCTACTGAGAGAACTGCAGTGTCATCAGCAAATGTTGCAATGGTAACAGCGTTTAATTGAGGTAAATCTCTAGTGTATAGCAGGTAATTAATAGGTCCCAAAACACTACCCTGCGGGACTCCTGCCGAAATCTTTTTTAGCTCGGAATATTCTTCTTCATATTTCACCAGAAATTGGCGGATCTCTATGTATGATTTTAAAATCATATAATATTGTTTTCGAAAATCTCTATGTAGTTTGAAGAGTAAACCTCTGTGCCACACCTTATCGAAGGCCTGCGCCACATCTAAGAAGATACTAGAACAATCCTCAACTTCTGTCTAATGTTTTCTCAATGACATCTGTAAGCCTGCGAACCTACTCAATATAGTTGAGTGTTTCTTTCTGAAACCAAACTGATACTCTGGAATAAGATTTCTTTGTTCTATGGTTTATTTCAATCTGTTGAGCAACAGTCTCCGAAACAATTTCGCTAGTGTTGGTAGAAGTGAAATTGGCCGCGAAGATTTTCTATCATTCGGTGGCTTGCCCAGTTTCGGAATCATTATTACTTCAGCTGGCTTCTGTCACGGTGGTTACTTCCATGGATTCTTTTTGTATTTTTAATTCTTCATGATGATTGATATTATCCCTAATAAATATAGCTGACCCTCCTCTTGCTCGTTCTGCTGGATGTGTGGTATGGTGACAATTATATCTCCCGATTGATACATAGGAGCTGCTGGTAAAATGTGTTTCTGATATTAAGCATATATCAATTTTCTCGGTTTTTGAAAATAGTTCTAATTCTTCTAGGTGTTGTGTTAATCCGTTTGCATTCCATATGGCTATTCTTAATGAGTAGTTTTGATGTCTGGTTTCTGCTCTGGAATTATGAATTGAACTACACGGTAAATATAAAATCTGGTAAATGACCACTAGATTGTCTGGTATTACTATTTCCAGTTAAATTTTAAAGTGAATATACTAGATTTTCAGTCAAAATAAAATCAAAACCAGAATTTTAATAAATTCTAGTTAATTTCTAGTTCTAGTGTTTATTATACTGAGACTCTAGTGGTTATCTAGTAAAAAAAATACTAGAAAACTACCAGATCATTACTGTTTGGTTCTATAATGGAGTGCCTAGTTAATTTCACCAGAAATCAAGTTAATTTTGTTACTAGAATTCCATTAAAAGTTTAATTTAAACTCCAATTCCGCCATATTATTTTGGAATTAAATATGATTTCTATTAAATTTTACGGGAGTTCTATCAAATGTATTCCCATAAAAAATTAACAAATAGCGATAACATTTTACATTACCAGTAAAAATCTAGTAAAATTCGAATATTATTTTTATTTATATGCTTTGCAGTAAAGTTTATAACTCAAAATGTTCTCACTTTATAACTATGCATCTCATACTACCTCTCTTACAAGAATAATATTTACCTGAATTTTAGTACTATTCCAGTAAAATTTAATCGTTTACTAGAATTTTACGAGAATTCTAGTGAATGTAAACGGTTTTTATCTTTTTTTACATCGATATTGTTAATTTTACCTGAAATCCAGTTAATTCTAGTAAAGTTACTGAAATATTGCTTGAATCTGGTAAAATTAACAGTTATTCGAGTTTTTTTCTGTTTTTTTGGTATATATTTTCAAATTATCGTAGGAAGTCTTCAGTATTAAGCAAAATTTCAATAAGTGAAATCAACATAAAAAAGTGATCCTCGTAATTTTAATTTGAGTTATTAAGAAAAGTTATTTGTTGTTTGTATTAAAATTAAAATGGATACCTATAATAGAATTAAACAATTTTCTAAAATAAAATGAAATTCCAGAAGATGTGATTTCAATTTTATCAGGTAAGCCTTTAGAATTTATATTACTTTAGTGATTATTTTCCCGATCTCATGGAGGCTAGCAAACTTCTTTGAATTTAATAATGGTATAATGGTACTCTTATTTTAATGATTACTCAGATACCTATTCATACCGTATGTTTTGAATTGTAAGGAATTGTAATAAAACTTTTGTAAATGCTGAGTGTATACAATTTCCGATTAAGTTTTAACATCGCTTTTAATAATAATTCAATAAAATTTTAACGTTACTTTAAACATATCAATTAAATAAATTAAAAAATATTAAGCAAATACTATAATACAAAATTGAATACATCGAGTTGGTCACCAATACAAGCTTTCCCTGGGAATATGAAATTGGGAAAAATATGTTCTTATCATTTTTGTCTAACCTAGAGTCTACACTATGCAGATTCACTAATATTTTCTATCAGGGTATCAATGTATGCGTGAGTATTTTATATAAATTTTGACACTATCAGCAAATTATCAATAGGCTATTTCACGATAAATTATCATGATATTATTACGAAATGTCATCCTTTTGGGGTTATGTTTTATCATTAAAAATTTAATTTAAAGAATGAGACATCAGTTTGTGTTAAATTCGTGTGTTGATTCGTGAAAAAAATAATGGAGAGACGTACACAATTATTGAAAAATTAAATATACTACAGAAAATTAGCACGAATTACGAAAATCACGAAATTCGATATATTAACACAGAATACAGAGTTAAATAAATATAAAGGGTGATTTTTTTGTGGTTAGGATTTTCATGCATTAGTATTTGACAGATCACGCGGGATTTCAGACAAGGTGTCAAAGAGAAAGATGCTCAGTATGCTTTGACATTTCATAATGAATAGACTTACTAACGAGCAACGCTTGCAAATAATTGAATTATATTACAAAAATCAGTGTTCGGTTCGAAAAGTGTTTCGCGATTTACGTCCGATTTATGGTCTACATAATCGACCAAGTGAGCAAACAAATAATGCGATTGTGACCAAGTTTCGCACTCAGTTTACTTTATTGGACATTAAACCAACCACACGAATGCGTACAGTGCGTACAGAAGAGAATATTGCGTCTGTTTCTGAGAGTGTTGCTGAAGACCGTGAAATGTCGATTCGTCGCCGTTCGCAGCAATTGGGTTTGTGTTATTCGACGACATGGAAGATTTTACGCAAAGATCTTGGTGTAAAACCGTATAAAATACAGCTCCTGCAAGAACTGAAGCCGAACGATCTGCCACAACGTCGAATTTTCAGTGAATGGGCCCTAGAAAAGTTGGCAGAAAATCCGCTTTTTTATCGACAAATTTTGTTCAGCGATGAGGCTCATTTCTGGTTGAATGGCTACGTAAATAAGCAAAATTGCCGCATTTGGAGTGAAGAGCAACCAGAAGCCGTTCAAGAACTGCCCATGCATCCCGAAAAATGCACTGTTTGGTGTGGTTTGTACGCTGGTGGAATCATTGGACCGTATTTTTTCAAAGATGCTGTTGGACGCAACGTTACGGTGAATGGCGATCGCTATCGTTCGATGCTAACAAACTTTTTGTTGCCAAAAATGGAAGAACTGAACTTAGTTGACATGTGGTTTCAACAAGATGGCGCTACATGCCACACAGCTCGCGATTCTATGGCCATTTTGAGGGAAAACTTCGGAGAACAATTCATCTCAAGAAATGGCCCGGTAAGTTGGCCACCAAGATCATGCGATTTGACGCCTTTAGACTATTTTTTGTGGGGCTACGTCAAGTCTAAAGTCTACAGAAATAAGCCAGCAACTATTCCAGTTTTGGAAGACAACATTTCCGAAGAAATTCGGGCTATTCCGGCCGAAATGCTCGAAAAAGTTGCCCAAAATTGGACTTTCCGAATGGACCACCTAAGACGCAGCCGCGGTCAACATTTAAATGAAATTATCTTCAAAAAGTAAATGTCATGGACCAATCTAACGTTTCAAATAAAGAACCGATGAGATTTTGCAAATTTTATGCGTTTTTTTTTAAAAAAAATTTCTCAAGCTCTTAAAAAATCACCTTTTACTATAACAAAAATGTATGTCTTCACTCTGAAAATTAAATTTATGATATAACATAACCTCAAAAGGATGACATTTCGTAATAATATCATGATAATTTATCGTGAAATAGCCTCCTGATAATTTGCTGATAGTGTCAAAATTCATTAAAATACTCACACATACATAGATACCCTGATAGAAAATATTAGTGAATTTGCACAGTGTAGACTCTAGGTAAATTATGTTTTTCTGGCCTAATGTTGGAATTAGTCGAGTGCAATTATTTCCGAAATAAAGTTTATTGGGAATTTTTTGTTCTGGGGTTTTATTGTTCTATAACAATAAAATATAAAACATCAGTCGGTGCCAGCTCCAAATTAATTCCTGCGGACGTGGAGTCTCAACAATTAATTTTAAATTGCATGTCCAGCATATGCATTTGGGCTAAGGTAATAATAATTGTTATTAGTTTAGTAAAACTATCGGGTTTAAAGACTTTTATGTAAAGAACATTTTTAGGTCTATGGATATGTATTAGGTCAATTATTTTAACATTTTATTTGTGATGTTGACATAATAGTTTTATTTATTCTTTCATTTTTAATTATGATACAGTTTGAAGAGAGCACCTCCGAAATAATAAAAAATACGCGACAATCGCAGCCATTCTAATATATTTCGCCGATGAAGGATTACTGCACCAGGAATATTTTGGATTATAATCGACGGACAAACTATTAATATTGGGCAGATCATCTTTATTAATGTAATGAACTTACTGTTCAAGGTTCTTTATGTATTCTGATTGAAATATCCGAAAAATGCTATTTATTTTTACAATTTTATCGGGGTGTATTCTTATAAAATAAAAGGAGCAACACCAACACTAAGGGTATTAAAATTGTATACACAGTTGTATAACAAAAGCATAGTTTAATAACTAGTTAGTATGTTATATATCGTTAATAAGTATAAGACATTTGTTATTTCTGGATACATTTTTTAATATAACGAATTTTAATAAATATAATTTATTGTTCTTAAAATTACAATGTTTAAAACAAATTTTAGTTTTTTATTTTAATTTTTCATATATTTAGAATTGTTTTCGATTTGTTCTTATTGGTACAGGGTTTTGCTTGGAAAAAGCATGGCATACCTCTTAGTGTTTTATAGTGATGATATAACTTATCGTTAAACATCTGGTAATTTATTACGTACATTAATTTCCACCACTTTGGATTTATTCGAATATTTTTCTAACTTTACTTCACGTCAATATAAATGAGTGCTTAATGGAAAATTTATCGTTGAATGTACCACATACTCTCGATTTTCCAGTAATAAAACAATTAGGTTCCAATTAAAATTTGTAGGCTGAATTAATTTTAATATTGGTATTGTCTAGCAATATTAATAGAATATCAATTAGAAACATAATAGAAATCATGTGATTTTACTAGAAAATTGGTTAAATTCTTGAAATTTTACAAGACAATCAACATCACACACTACTTGATATCGGGTTAAAAAATTGATTTCTCTATTAATTTTAATAGAATTTCTGTTGGCAAAATATTGGTTTTACTAGAATATAAAAATAATTCTGGTACTTCTACTGGAATATCAATAAGAAGCACAACACTTACTTACCAGAAATCAGCTAAAAAAGCGGGAAGTACAGTAATATTACTAAAATTTCAGTTAAAAAAATAACTGGATATCTAGTGATTTTACTAGAAAAACAGGCTATTTCATAATTATACCAGAATTCCGGTTAAGAAATGCAACAAAATATTATACTAGAATTCCGGTAGTACTACATTATTATACTAGTAAAATTTACTTGAATTATGAACTACCAGAAATCTAGTAACATACATTTTACTTGATTCAACTAGATCATCTAGTTTGCTCACATCTAGTGAATTTTTTATTACCGTGTACATATGTATATGTATTGCATACATTATTTATTTTTAACTATCTTAGAACTTGGTATTTCCAGCAGATTAGGTCGATCCAGAATTAACATATTTAGTTTATTCTGTTCCTCAAGGCTATTTAAAATTACTTGGACAGTATTTTTGAAATTTTCGGTACCATTAGTCTCATTTTCTTTCGAATTTGAAGAGGCCCGTGCATATGTATAATTCTCTCTCCGCATAGATGCATCATCTCTTGCTCGATCCTTGTTTGGATGACTTAGAGGAGGTTTACGTTGCTGATCCCTCATTTTCTGTAGCTGCTTGGCAACCTCACATCCTCGGTAGCTGGCTGAATGCTGCCTTACAATTTATACATTTTGCTGGTTCTTCTTTAGATAGTTTGCAAGATAAGTTTCTGTATGCGTTTTCATTTGAAGGGTTAATCTTCCATACATTTTTGTTCAGAGCAGTAGTTTTATACTCTTGTTCCCTAACAGTACTCATTACTACTCTAACAATTGGTGATGGGGCTTTTACCTTTGGCTTTACTTCATTTTGTTGAGCTGATTGCCGTTCGAGTGATGTTTTTACCTGTGGTGACGAATCAGCGACATTTATTGGTGCAGGTGATTTCTCTTTTGGTTTAGTTGGTTGTTATTCTAGAGCTAGTTGTTTCTTCATGATAAATTGTTTACTAGAAACCTCTTTTTAAGTTGATGATAAAGTTTCTACCATTTATGAGTGTTGACCTTTCCTTTTTTTAATTGGTCTTTTACTCCGTTTCAACATACAATTTGTTTCTCTTTCTAATTCTTCTTCATCCGTATGGAATGGATAATGTCATCATCAATTGCAGAGTTCGATGTGAAATACTTTTCTCTTCCATAATTTGTTAGAGTTTGATTACCGTTCGAATACCGAAATATTTTTGACGTTATCACAAAATTATAATAATCGTTATTGCGTATAGAAAATCTGAACAAAGTTGGCTTTGAAAATATGTTTTATAAATTGGCAAAAAAAATTTACAAAGTAAGCTATGATTGATCGCATTGCGAAAGCTGATTTTATTTTCAATTTCTTTCTCGTTGTTTGTGCTGCACTATCAGTCTTATTAAATTTGTTTAATATTAAATATAATATATAAAATCGAATATAAAATATAATATTAAATATATCGTCCAATATAATATTAAATATTTGGAATTAGAAAGTTGGAAACAAAATTTTTAGTAAGTTATTTATTAGTTTTCAAATTAAAAGATATTAAAGTTGTTATTGTTCATAGAAAATGTCAAAGGAAAGATCATTATCATCATTGTGGGAAGAAAATTGCGAAAGAACAAAAGCTCATTGTCGGAAATGCCAATCTAAACAAACAAATCCAAATGGAGAAATGATAAACCTGAAACTGTATCTACCTTAAACTTTTTCATAAAATTATTCTAAATGAAACCGTAGAAAAAATAACAGTCAACACCTAAAATTGAAAGAGCTTCACCTTTGATATTTAACTATGTTAAGCGAAACATTTTGGAAAATCGAAGCTGGCTGCAGTTGATAATATTTCCATAACGAATTTTTTATTTATTCGTGAATTGTGACTTAAAGATAGACGAGGTGATTCAAATTATTGAACAACGTAAAAGACTTGGCAATGAATTTAGCATCACCACTAAATGGATGATGAATGGACAAACTTAAGAATACGTATATACGTCGTTCAAACCTGAACCATTAAGTGAAAATGATTTTCAAGATTCTGAGGATGATCCCGGTATCGACAATTATGATGGAAAAAATATTTTTGAACAGGTGAAGCTGAGGAAAATTGTTTGCTTATTTAGATATTCTACAGTACGCAACAGCATCCTGCAAAATCATGTTAAAAATGAATTCGAACATTAGTATGAACTACTTCTAGATATAAAGATTTGATGGAACTCAAATTTAAATGCTTATTATTTGCTGCAAAAGGTTGACTTTGAGCTATTTGAACTGAAACTCAATCATTCTCTACAGCTTATAAAACTAGCAGTGGAAGCATTAAGTCGAAAAGACGCAAATGTTTTTGGTGCCGAGGGCGTTTTATCTTTTTTAAAAACAAAATGGAAGCAATCAATTCAGAAATAAGTCGCAATTTGTTGAAGTCAATTGAAAATCGAATTTAATCAAGAGAAAATGACAACATTACTGCTTTAATAAAATGTCTTGTTAGCAAATGATAGCATCACTTTAAAGCAAGAATTCAACAGCTTCAAGAAAACTTCTACGAGAACACAAAATGTTGAATTTCTTTGTATGGCATTGAAAACAGCGAAGCCGACTTCAGCTGATTCGGAGCGAACTTTTTCGGTTTCTTTGGAAAGTTTTGCAAAAAGATCAGATGTCGTCTCTCATGCGCATCTGTTAAAGCATTATTGTTTCTAAAATACTATTATTTAAATGAAAAAATGCAGCAAATGTAATTTTATTTATGTATTTTAAATTTTATTTATAAGAAATAAAAGTTATTTTTGTGAAGTCCAATATTCAACAATTTATTTTATTTTTATACGGTTATCCGCCGGATAATTCCAAAACGTCTATCCGATAACGGTATGGTTTCAAACCTCTAAAATAATTCGTTGTGCCGTTTTCTTCTAGATATTTCCATTACTGGCCTGACCAAATGAAGCAGCATACAACACAATTTTTTCGTCATCCTCGTATTGATTGATTGATTGGACTGTAAGACCAAGTACTTGACAAGTGTCCCGAATAACGCCGGGCCTACTCCTATAGCCTGTTTACACATAACAATAGGAAGGTTAGGAAAGGTTTTTTTTATGAGTGTAAAGTTTATACCAATTAACAAAAGTACGCTTGTATTGGAAATCACAGTGTTAAGATATTTCTTATAAGAATTTTGAGTGAAAACTTATATTTCATGAAATTTAAAAATAGAATAATATTTAATAAATTAATTATTTTAATACTATGGTGCGAATGTGGAAAGAGATGCTTTTTGTAGAAAACTCTCACATTGCTCTCAAAACTATTGTCTGCTCCTTTTGATTTTCAGTGACAAGACATAACGGAGACTACACCAAAAATAAAACATATATAATTTATTGTTTAGGGCCTGATTTAACAAATGGCGGAGAATAATATCCCAATGGACTTGCAAAATATTTTTTTTAAGTAAAATAGTTATCAGATTTTTTTAGTTTTGATGGAATCTCAATGCCAGTAACAAGAAATCGTGGAGACTGCTGCACTAGAACGAAGCCATATAGGAATAACTCCTACGGGTTTAATCTATCAAACGAAGCGTGTTTCGTTCCAATGTAAGTTGGCTCAGTACGGTTTTTTGAGCTTTTCATTGACTCCTTAAGACTCTCATTGACTCCTTTTGATTTTGTGTAAAAACAAATTTCTTTTGTACCGAGAAAGCAAATTCATGCAGATATCAACTCTTCGGTTTTTTTTGCTTCGTTCAGTTTAAGCGGAACTTATTTTCCTTTCCTCTGTAATTTTACCATTGCAAGCAGTCGAAATGATATTGTTTGGTCAGTAACCCCTAACTGTTCTGTAAACTCTTTTTGAATTTGACATCTATTTTCATTCAGTAAAACTTTAATTTCTTCGCCTTCCAATTATTTTACTGCACCTGTACATGGATCGTCCTCAAGACTAAAATTGCCAACAAAAAATCGTGGTTTGCACTGTTGAATGTATCACAGAATATTCTCTCAAAGTCGAATTAATCAATTCCATAGCTTAAACAGCAGTTTTTTTTTCTTTTGAAAATAGAATGGAATGCAATTAAGTAAACGTTGCTTATCCATTTCTTAAAATTGTCTGTCGGATGTCTATTAAATTAATTTCTTGGCGCCATTCTCCTTCTATTGTTCCGTTTTCAATATTTTCAAATTCCAAAGTTCTCGATGGTGTATACGACTGTCTTATTTCTTGACGTAAAAAATTATGTAGAACACCGCTAGCTAAAACTATATATTCGACGGTTTTTGGTTTTAAATTGATTGTTGTAAGAAATATTCGGAATCTGGAACATATAATATTATACCAAATGAATTTTCCATAACTCGCCTCGCACGAGATAAACAATAATTAAATATAATCTCATCTTGAGACAAATTCTTTTTTGAAAATGGTTTTATTATATTCCTTGATAATCCAAACGCATCGTCAGCTACAAAAACCCTAGGTATTGGTGTATCGTTATTGCTATTTAGCATAATACCACCATCCGAAACTCTTCCATTTGTGCCCACATCAAACATGATAAATTTATAATTGGCACTTAACATTGCCATCATCACAACACTAAAAAACCCCTTGTAGTTGAAATAGTAACTTCCACTATGAGGAGGCGGATCTATTCTAATATGTTTCCCATCTATGGCACCACAGCAATGGGGAAAATTCCTTGTTTGCTCAAAATCTCGTTCTTGTCGACGCCATTCGCTTTCGGAGTTTAGAAAATAAAGTAATGAAAAGTAAAATTATTTTATTTGTAGGAGGAAATAAATTTGGGTACTCTTATTAATTTAAACACAATTTATTAAAAATTGGAAGGTCTAGCGATATATTTTGTCTTAAATACTTTCTGTTGCAAACATATTTTGAAAATGGTACAATGGTACTGAGTTATTTCTTGAGTTATTTGAATAAAACTTACTCTAAAATCCAGTAGTATTTAACCCTTGAATTGGCAACTACGAAAGATCTTTCAAAAAAACTCAAAAAAAAAAATTTTGTCAGGCATCCCAAAGGCAATGGTTTCCGGAAAACTATCAATTCAATGCCAGATTAACTACTGGTTTGGATATTTCAAATAAATTCAGCTTATTTCGCAAAAATTTCAAATGATTAATTAATTTTGGTCACCAGAGAATACTCGTTTAATTACCAAGTAAATTACACTGCACAGAACATTATATATCATGCTCAATGGAGCTTTATTACCACTCTTCAACCAATTACTGTCAAATATGGTATGCGGAATTGGATTGGCACTCTAACATTATGCTCAATGGAACTAGGCAATCTCTCAACAAATAATGGTCAAATTCGATGCGCAAAGCCGAATATGACAAAATTTTGGGATTCGGCTATAATGAATGGAACCAGGCCGTTTCCTAACCGACAACTTTAAAATTTATTTTCCAGGGCTGGGCTAAGCTTGTAATAAGAAAGGTCAGCTTATATTGACGTGTCTTTTTGATGAAGTTCTACAATTCGATCATTCTGAATAGAACTTGGCCATATCCCAAAAATATACAGTGGGTCACAGCCAAAATGATGCAAGACATTTTTATTTTTTTTTTAAGTAAATATCCATAAAACAATTATAAATATCTATTTTTAATTTACATTTATTATAAGCTCAAGTATTAATTGTTAATTTCATAAAATTATTTTTACAAAACTCAAAATTTCTACGTAAAAACATGTCACAGCTAAAATGATGCAGGTATAAAAATTCTATAAAAAATTAATTCATATGTTTGTAACTTATATTATAACATTGTATAATTAATTTATTAACATGTGGTAGGATATCCATTTTGTTTTAGAACCGCTTTGAGTCTTTTTGGCATCGAATCTATGAGTTTTTGCGTGTACTCTGGAGTTATTTTACTCCACTCTTCTAACAATGCCTTTTTTAAGTCCGCTACATTATTAATCTCATATTTTCTGATTTTGATTTCAAGTGTAGACCATAAGTTTTTAAAAACATTGATGTTTGGTGATTGGGCAAGTGTTTTCATGACATAAGGAGTATTCCAAATGAGCCAACTTTGAACAATTCGGAATTTGTCTTTCGGATCATTGTCCTGGTAAAACCGAAAATGATCCTTAATATTCAACTATTCAGCACTATGCTGCAAATTTCTTTTTAGTACGTCTAAATACAAGTTTCAATTGAAATTGCCTTCGATACACTCTTTGTTCCCAACTCCTGAAGACGCGATATACGCCCATAACATAGCATGACCTCCACCGTGCATAACAGTGCTTCGTAAATTTTTAGCTGCTAGCTCCGTATTAGCCTTTCTCCATACGTAGTTTCTCAGTCTGACCCAAAAAGGTTAAATTTGCTTTCATCAGCAAATAAAACCGTGTTCCAGAATGTTTCATCTTTGTTTTTGTGGTCTTGGGCAAATCGGTATGGCTTTTTCGCCGATGTTTGGCTTTTTCCGCATTGTTCTACCGTGAAAGTTTGGTTCTCTTAAAATTCTGCGTATTGTTTCTGGATGACACTTTTTATGTAAATATTTTCAGCCCCCGGCCCACTGTGGAGCACTTAGTTATGGGTTTTCTTTCATTTTTCAGACGATCCATCGGCAATCGTTTTCGGAAAATAGTTTATTGTGAGTTTCTCTAGGCTTATTTTCAACATGGTGTTGATAAATGAAGCGTCCGATAATATGCTGAACAGTAGAAGAACTAGTTTTCACCATTTTTGCAATTTTTCTGTGAGTTTTATCATCTTTAAAGTGTTGAATAACTAATTCACGCGTTTCAATACTTGTGACGCCGCCCATTTCTTCCAATTATTACAAACTTTCACTTATTTGCCTATATTGACGCACTATATTGACTATAATATAAAACTGATACTCAAAATTATTTTCTTTAATAATTTTGTTTTGTGTACGAAAAGTACCGCTATTTTCAAAACAAAGAGAGTGCATCATTTTAGCTGTGACATGCTTTTACGTGAAAATTTTGTTTTTTGTTACTTTTTTGTTATAAATTGAAATTTTTTATTTGTTTTGTTTTATGAAATTAACAATTAATACTTGAGCTTATAATAAATGTAAATTAAAAATAGATATTTATAATTGTTTTATGGATATTTACTTAAAAAAAATAAAAATGTCTTGCATCATTTTGGCTGTGACCCACTGTATATTGTCAAATCAGGTATTCATAATTGGGTCGGATTTAAAAATAGACCCCAGAGAAGTACTGGAGTTTGGCCGAGCTAGGCAATTTCTTAACCAATCATATTCGCATCTGGTATGCTCAGCTGAATTGAGACTCCAACATAAATCCCAGATGAAGTTCTGGATTAATCTAAAACAAATCCGAAAACAATCGGCCAAGGAACTATTCAGTTCCTCCATTCATTATAGCCGAACCAAACTTGGCCTTAACCCGCTGAGAGATTACCCACTTTCTTTCCACAAATTCTTTCGTCATCCTCGGTATATGTAAAAAATTAGCCCGAGTCCACCTCCTTCATTTTTAAAAAGATAATTCTGAAGTAGCCATTTATATGCCGAATTCTGTTAATCTCTCGTATGCTATAAAACCTTTTACTTATTTTTATTTTTTCGTCACTCGTTACGACGCGTATGATTGGAATATCATAAAAAATTAGTTTCGTCAAAATTTTCAATTTAATTTTTTTTTTAATAATTTGTATATGGTTGGTCCTTAACACATTACACACATGCATGTGAACGTGCCAAAACATGGCCTACTTTCCGAACATATTATCGACCATAATTTATTAGACCAATTATTGTCTCTCGACTAGACACTTTTCATGTCAAACAAATTTTCGTAAAATTTCAGATTGTTTTGCCCATTGTTTTATTATTTCCGCGACTTGAGAGTTGGGAGTTTTTCTGTTCTTTTATCAGCACACTAGATGTAAATATAAAATTTTATTATTATTTACATCAATCAAAAATAATATTAATTTTGTGTATCTAGTACGTTACTGAAACAGCAGCAAAACTCCCAACACTCAATTTTCGAACAAAATCTATACTCAGACATATTTTCGGAAAACTCTCCATTACAGACTTGTAACATGTGACTTTTTGCATCTTTATATATAGAAACAAACAAATTTACAATAATAAATAATAGTAATAATAGCGACGAACAATTTTATTATAACTATAACAAAAAAAATAAAATATCCCAAAGAAGAAAACAATTTCATTCATAATTTTTTTTCGTTGAAATCCAAAAATACTGAGATCAACAAAATAGAAAACCACATATGTAGAAAATAATTTCAGTGATTTCATCGTAAAAATATACATCCTATAATTTTTTGTACCATTTTATTTCACTCTTATTCATGTATCCAAAATATAGAAACGAAAAAAAATCGCTTTTTTGGCAACACTTCAAGAAAACGTAGAGAATTATTAAGTGACGAAATTTTTTTTTTTTTTTTAATTTAAAGCAGAATACTAATTTTATTTTCGAGGAAAATTTAGATGTTTAATTTTAAAATTTTCTTTTTGTACCTTTCTTTAAAAGGCAATTTATTAGGTACACAATAGTAATAATAATCAAGTGAAAAATCAAATTAAATTGTTAATTTTAAATGACTTAATAAACAACCGCTTAACTAGTAAGGAAAAAAAAACTTGCTAAGAATATCATTACGATCGTATCTTGTCATTTCTGACGTTGACCGAGTATATCTTACTTTATATACATTCAAAGACAAAAACATAAAAACAAGTAAAGCATTTTACAATATTGGCACAAATTTTGTGTTACCAAAGAATTATATTGTAAGTGATCTTTACATATGTAATTTTGACATTGCTTAACTTTGTACATTATTGTATCATTGTATTTAGAAGTGAATTAATTAGAAATAAATGAAGGAATAATTTTTCAGCATGTAAATTGGTTATGAGTTCATGTTGATGTGTATTAAGATTAACCCAAATTCCGAACAGCAACGATGCTTATTTTTAGATTTTCAGAGCAAACATAAAGACACACACATACAAAATAAGAAAAATGAAAAATATTGAACTGGAAAATTGAAAACTACTTTTCGTAAGATTCTTACCTTTTGTAGCGATTGAAATGTAGGTAATAAATTATTTTGTTTAAAGTAGCGATGTGTTTATATAAAAATGTAGATTACGTGATTTGCCCCCAGTAATTCAAAAAATGTAAAATTCAAAAATGAACATCGCATTTCATTTGTTGGGCACACGTAAAGCCGATTGGTTAAATTGTTAATAAATCCTCAGTACACTATCTGGCTCTTTAATTTCGAGATGTTCTTATAATTTTGAAATTTCATTTATTGATTATAAAAATTGGCTTGGGCTTCTATAATGAGTTTTCGAATATTCGGGAGTATTCCGGTGTGTCATTTGAAATTTGGGTCTATATTCTCTTAGTCGTATCACTTCATGCGACGTTGACTATGAATTTTCCTGGTTACTAGATTTTAAAATCAAAATTTACAAAATAATTTTGTACATAACTCTCAATGAAACGTTTTTTTCAATCTTAGTTGGCTGCCATAGTTTGAAAAAAAAAATAAGTTTTTTTGTCGCGTAAAAATTTCAAGTGATAGAAATAATATCGTTTGAAGTGATATCAGTCGCAAGAAAATATTTAAAAAGCAGCATACCAAGTTTTAAAAAACAATCAAAACGAGTTTTGTGAACTAAATAATGGTAAATTTTGACTTTAAAATCTAGTAAGCAGGGCGATCCATATAGTCACGTCGCATGAAGTAATATACGACTAAGGGAATAGTGGCCTTGACTATTGAAAGACAATTTCACTATTTCTTTACCATTTATATTTATATAAAACTAGCTGACCCGGCGAACCTCGTTCCGCCCCAAACTACTTCGTTCCGAGCAAATACTTTTGTCCTTTAAGAAAATTGATTTCAATGAGAGAACAAATCAAACAATTCAACTCAATTCTCAATAGACGATTGAGTTGAATGGGCAATCTGTTCACTTTTACATCGAATTCAACAATAAAGGCAGGTTTTTCGTCGCGTTCGTTCATTCGGTCATTTTTTCGACCAATCATCTCTTGTGGAAAAATCCAGAAGAAAAGAAATCGTCATTTTTGAGCAATCTGATTTTTCGTAAAAACTGTGAGATCGAACGAACGCAACCTTAAAGGCGGCATAATGTATTGAAAAGTGAATGAAATGTCGATTCAAATTCAGGCATCTATCGAATTTTGAGTTGTTTTTGGATTTTTTTCTCTCAATGTGGAAATAATTGGAGTCAGTTGGAATTCAAAATAACTCAATGTATTTTATTCGAGTGGAATTAAATGGAATTAATACAATGTATTGTGCGGTAAACAATATTTTTTGGTTTTTTGTCCGGCGCGTAAATGAACAACGATGATGGTTTGTTAACTCTCGAACACGCGACGTACAACTGACCATGATAAAAACACGGAAATTCCAGATTTATTCCGCACACTCAAAACGATTGACCTTGCGATTTGTTAATGATCACAGCGAATGCGAAACGAACGGGGAACTGAATGCGCTTGAAGTAGAACGAAATGTCCGTTGGAATCATAGGAATTCTCGGAATTAGAAAATCCTATCTTTGGAATTTGCACTTGATGATCATCGTTTGAATCACGTTGTTCATCAGTTTTTTTACAGCCAATCGCGTTCCGTTACACAATATCGGAAGGTTCAGAACACACAGCGTGAAGCGCTTTCAAAAACTCGGCCAGATAGTTGGTTGCCTTATCTTGATTGGTCACACAGTCAACGGATTTGTAGCAATGCATTTCCCCAGCGATTTGGTTTTGAATTAAGTAATTCAGACTGTCCCTTGTTCTTTGCTGCCAAAATCGCTCGTTCGCTGAGCCTGAATGGCCGGCGGATGTCCGGAAACACTTTCGTGATAAGCTCTTTCTTGGCAAACGTACACATTCAAAAGTTCGAGGGGAACGAAATCAATCCTGTCAAAACATCAACAGGATTTTGACTATTGATAAGCGCCAACAGTTGTTTGGAAAAATCAGCAGTTGATGAGTCGTTCTGTAACGCGACTCCCATGTTCGTGATCAACTGCAACTTATTCACATAGCACCACAAACTTGACGAATTCAGACATGCGTTGGGTTCATCTGTATTCTTGCAATACCTTGCAATACTGCAATCGGTTAAACCGTTCTCAACTGATGCGCTAGAAGAAAAAAAAATCAATTTTCTTCGGGTTTTTCCGGAAGTTTCCGACTCAGATTTTCCAATTTTTCCCTTCTAAAAGACCATCTGGATCGGATACGTGCAAAATCCCGTACAAAAACATCATTTTTCGAATTTTCTGTCAAATCGGTTCAGCCGTTCTCAACTGATGCGCTAGAAAAAAAAATTCAATTTTCTTCGAGTTTCTCCAGAAGTTTTCAAGTTTTCCATTACAATTTTCTAATTTTTCTCTTCTAAAAGACCATCTGGATCGAATACGGGCGAAACCCTGTACAAAAACATCATTTTTTGATTTTCCAAATTTTCCGACTTTTTCAGTAGATTTTCCCAAAATTTTCTTTCACACAAACTTTGTCCTGACAATTAAGAACACAACAAATAAAATCAGCCAAATCGGTCTAACTGTTCTCTAGTGATGACCGTCAGTCATACATGCGCCAATTGATTTTTATTAATATGGAAAGGGGGCGCCTAAATAGGAAAGATAACATGACATCAATTTTATCACCAACCGTTGCTTTGGTTATCATAAATTTTGGCGACCGTACGGGAACGGCACCAGTAGCCCTCTCACTAATCATTCATTAATCCAAAGATCACTTGTTTGTATAGTATCCTCAAAGAAGTGAAAAATCCTTCCGTTGGATATGGCTAGCCCCAGTCATTTTTGTGTTTTTGTTTCTCCTTTCTAACGGGACTTTTCCACATTAATTTTTATAAAAAAACAAAAGAATCCTTTTTAGTTTTGTGAATGGTTGGAACAAATACGATAACATTTTAAAATCTAAAATAATTAGTGATTATTATTATTATTGTGGTGAATTGCAAACTTCTCGCAAAAAAATTTAAAATAACATCTATAATTTCGAGATTAATTAAGAAATATAAAACAACCGCCCTCGGAAGCTATCACCTCGTACTGACAGAAAAATAATCAATTTAATTAAAAAAAAACATTTATTCCTTCAAGGAAAATTGTGTGAGCGCTAGATTTAAGTGTAGACCCTATAGCACTGTCTGAAGTCGTACTATAGAAAATAATTTGAGGAGTTTTTCTTCTTGCAAGAAACCAGCCCTTACAAATTCATTTAGTTAAAAATAATACAAGTTGGCACCCAACAACCTTGAAAATAAATCGAGTGTAAAGCGTTAATTTTGAAAACTCGATGAGAATATGTAACAAAACTTACAAATTAAAATTTTGTGCTAAAATATACAGTGGGACAACAAAGTCTATGTGCATCATATAAAATCGGAATATTTGCAAGAATAAGGATTACTTTTAGGGTCTAAGTAACTCATATATTGTTAAAAAAATAAAGAGCTCGGGCAAAGAAAGAATTGATATTTTTAATTTGATTTAAGTACATTCACTTAAAAAAATTACGAATTTTGTTCCATTGTTCAAGTTACACCTTTTTCAGATCTGCCTTGTTACTTATTTTACGTTTCCGAATTGGATTCATAATCGGAGATTGGGGTTGTGAATGCAATTGTCTTGAACGCAGATGATTCGAGCAGCTCTATATATATATAGATATATTATATATATTATATATATATATATAATATATATATATATATATATATATATATATATATATATATATATATATATATATATATATATATATATATATATATATAACTTCAAAAGGAAACTAGATTGCTCCAGGTAATATCCAAACTCTTAAGTTTCCAGTTGCCGATCTCCAGGTAATAAATGCAGGTAATTGTAATACAATAAATGAAACCAGGTAATTAATTACTGTGTATTTTTATTATAATTTCCTTTGAGGTTTTATTAGATTTATGTAAGCTTTAATACATATTTGCTTTCAGCTGCTTGACTTTTACACGTTAAAAGATTTCTAAAAACTGACGTACTGATTTACACCTAGAAACCTACAAATTAGAACACATACAATTTTTATAACATTTATTTATAACAGTTGGATTGCAAGTAATGCTTGCAAGTAATGCCGATTGAGTGATTTTAAACTTGTCAAATTGTATGTGTTTTCCTTTGGTAAGTAATGGAATTACATAATATTCTAAGCATAATCCTAGAACTAAATTAATTTACAATAATTCTTTTCATATACTACTCGCAACATACATTTAATGCAACAAGATTACAGTACTAAAAATTTAATGTAGAGAAAAATTATTCTAATTAAATAAGTACAACTAAAACGATTTTATAATTAGATATATTTTGTTTTATTGATTTGCACCAGAACATCCCGCCGCCCCTGAAGCACTTTGATTCAGCTCAGTTATATCTTCTTCTTCGTTGATTGGCAGCTTACACACCTTCGATATTGGTCGTTGAATTATTGCATTTGAACGCGGCACATTTAATGTGACGACACGGACCATGTTGTCCTGGCCAGGATGAATATTTATTACGCGAGCTAATGGCCAATAACAAGAAGATGTCTTGTCATCCATTAGTAAAACTATATCGCCGATTTGTAAATTTTGTGATTTCTTATACCATTTTGTTCGCTTTTGCCGCGTTGTGAGGTAATCCCTGTACCAGCGTTTCCAGAAGTCTTGATAAAGTTGACTGACAATTTTCCAGCGTGAATATTTTGTTGTTGTGGTCTCAATACTTTCTATTTCGGGAACTTCCGTTAATGACCGTCCAATTAAAAAATGGGCTGGTGTAATTACATCAATTTCATCGTTCGATTCAGCATATAATGGACGTGAGTTGATTGCTGCCTCAATTTTCGTTATAAGGGTGACAAACTCTTCAATGGACAGTATATGCCCATTCGTAACCTTCCTCATATTGTTTTTTAGCAGTTTCACTGCGGATTCCCAAATTCCACCCATATGAGGAGAAGCTGGAGGAATGAAGTGCCATTTTATTTCCAACCTTAAAAGATATGAAGAGATATGATCAGTCTGATTTTTTAAAAACATATAGAATTTTCTTAATTTGTTGTTGGCCCCAATAAAATTTGAGCCATTATCGCTGAATATGTGTTTACAAATCCCACGCCTTGAAACAAATCTCTGTAATGCTGCTACAAATCCTTCCGTGGACAAATTAGTTACTGCTTCAACATGTACGGCCTTTGTCGCTAGACAGACGGACGAATAAGCATACATGAACTGGAATAGTTGGTTGACCTCGACGATTTATAATGCGGGCTTCAAATGGTCCACAATAGTCAATTCCGGTATTAGCAAAGGCGTGCGTGTATTCCACCCGACATTTCGGCAATTCTCCCATTAGTGTCTTTCACTTATTGAATTAACACGAACACACTTGATACATTTACGTATGACCATCCTAATGATATTCTTACATTTTAGGATGAAATATTTGCGCCTTAAAAGTGACAAGCAAGGTCCAGAACCAGCATGACAGTAAAACAGATGATAGTCTCTTACTAATGGCTTACAGATTGAAGAGTTGCTTGGTAATAATATAGGATGTTTCGTATTAAAATTGCAATTGGAGTTGCTTAACCTGCCACCCACTCGGATTAGTTGATCTTTGTGAATGAAAGGGTTGAATGATTTTAATTTACTTCGATTTGAAACCGGCCTTCCTTCTGAGAGTGACTTATACTCTTCGGAGAAATGCCGCACCTGTTCTTGTTGGCATAATCGAAATGATGCGGCCTCTATGTCTCCTGGTGATGGTCTTAGCATCTGATTAACTTCACTTCGCGTACGATATATGTTAGTTGTTGTGACGAATTTGTCCCGTAAATATTTTGAGCATTTGATGGCTATGGACAAATTGTAACATATTCGATGAAAACTTGAATGTTTGGATATTAATTGTTCGTAGAAATCGTTCGTTGCGGTTAGGTATGTATTCACTTGTGGACGTTCTTCGTAATTATTAATGTCACTTTGATGTTCCGTGGCGTATGTAGGCCATGCGGTTTTACTTTCACGCAGCCAAGTTGGCCCGTTCCACCACAATTGGTGTTTTGTCAAATCATCTATATTCAATCCACGTGTCGCACAATCGGCTGCATTTTCTTCGGAAATGACATGATGCCAACAGTCGCGTTTGTACTGGGACAAAATATATGAAGTCCGATTGGCAACAAATGTTTTCCAGCGTTTTGGTAATGACGATAACCAGTCAAGTACCAACGTTGAATCGGTCCATACTGAGATGCTATTAATCTTAATTGTTGTTGTGTGTTCTACGAATGGCATGAGCTTCGTTAACATATGTGCCTGGAGTTCGAGTCTCGCTAATGTGAGTTGTTTAATCGGTGCAACCTTAGTTTTAGCAATCAATATAGTAGATATCCTATCAGTACCTTCCCCTGAAATAGCGTAGATGACGGCCGAATAAGCTTATTCACTAGCGTCACAGAAGCCGCACAACATAACCTTATTTGTGGTGTTTATCCATCTAGGAATTTTGATTATATTTATTTTTGACAAGCTATCCCTTAATTTCAGCCAATCTTCCTTTACTTGTATTGGTAATATGTCGTCTCATGTCAACGGATCTAACCAGAGTTTTTGAAACAGGACCTTAATATTGATTACTAGCGGTGAAAGCCAGCCTAATGGATAAACAGTTTGCTAGCGTCCGACAATAATCCGCCTTTAGTTTGGCAGGGAAAACCTTGTGATTCACACTTGAATGAGAACTCGTCCTGGTATGAATCCCAAATTAGGCCAAGAACCTTTGATGAATCACCTTCATTTGAGAACTCCTTCTTATTACTTATTTCATTCATTTTATTTATTTCCGTAACAACACTTTGGTTATTCGACCTTAGTTTTCTTAAAATAAACCCAAATTGCTTTAAGGTAGTTATTAGTACATCCTTTGTGTACATTAGTTCAGTAATTGTATTACAACCACACATTACATCATCAACATAAACATCCTTTGCCAATATATTTGAGATTTGTGGATATTTTGAGGCAATTCGGTTGGCTATTTCCTTAATGCATCTGGTTGACAAGAAAGAGGCAGGCGAAGTGCCATAAGTAACTGTACGCAGCTGATAGGCTTGAACTGGTGAATCTTGGTCTTTTCGCCAAAGAATTTGTTGATACTTGGCATCATGCTCGTGGATCCACACCATTCTATACATTTTTTCAATATCGCCGCTCAGTACAAATTTATGCTGCCTGAATCTCAATAAGATTTCAACTAGTGTTGATTGAATCGTGGGTCCAATTTCCAAGACGTCATTCAATGATAAATTTGTTGTGGATTTTGACGACTCATCGAATACAACTCTTAAGCGAGTAGTTGTACTTTGTTTAAGTACCCCATGATGCGGTAAGTAATACTGGTTTGGATTCGGATTGCCTATTAACTTCATATGCCCGAGACTTTGATATTCGGCCATAAAATCATGATAAAGAGACTTAAACGTGATGTCTCGTTGAAACCTCTTCTCCATTGACAATAATCTTTTTAATGCGATATTATAAGTTGATCCTAGCTGTTCCGGTGGGATTTTAAATTTTAATCGCACGATAAATTTGTTGTCAGATCCTAATTTCGATGTTTTCAAGAATAGTCGTTCGCAGGTATCATTTTCTGGATTTTCGATAAATTTAGGAACGTCTTCGACCTCCCAGGATCGTCTTAATGTAGAGTCAACCTCCATCATCACATTTAGTGTAACCGTAGAGACAAGGGGTGTATCGACATTTAATTTTCCCACTGGAATCCACCCAAATTTGGTGTTGTATACAATAATTTGTTCGCTTTGAATTTTACCGTCACTTAATATGTCAAAGAATATATCTGAGCCGAGCAATATGTCCACTTCTCCACCACTTGCCCAATTCGGATCAGCCATATTTAACGATCGAAACCTTTGTAATGTCTCATGGTTTATTAATGACTTTGGCTGCATGTTTGCTATGAGTGGTATAATATACGCATTTACCTCAGTTTTATATGTTTGCTCATCATTGGAGATACTTATTTTTACAACGCCCTTAGTTCTGCCGACAAGTGTGGAACCCAAGCCCTTTATTGAAATCGCACTAGTGTCTTTTGATAACTCAAGAAGTTTGAACGCTCGCTCAGAGATAAAACTGACCTCCGAGGCTGAATCCAAAACGCTCTAAACGACAATAGTTGCCCCTTTGAATTTTGAACACTTACTAACACAGTGGGTAGAATGCAAACGTTACTGACTTTAGTACAATGTAACGTAGATATGCATTGGTATAATTTGTGGTTTTCCGCCTTGCATAATTCGCATCTTTGTATGGTTGTTGTGGCAAACGATTTAACACTTCGAGTTGATTTTATTTGTATGGATTTTACTGTTGTTCCGTAGCTTTCTAGAGCATCAACACGAATTAAGAGGAACTCGAGAAACTTATCGAAACTAGGAAATTCGTCTTTGGCTGTGTATTCAGCCCATTCGCTCTTTGTATTATTGTCTAGTTTACTGAGTGCTAAATACACTAGCCACGGATCGCAGTCTTCTGCTCCTGCTCTTTAGCCCTCTTATCACCTCATCACAGACATCATGAATTTTCCGAATATTATTGGCATTTGCTCCTTGTATTGTCGGTTGCTCAATGAATTTTCTTACAAATGAATTTACAATATATCTCTTACGAACGTACCTCTTACGTAACTTGTCTAATGCTTCGGAATAATTTGCGGACGTGATGCTCACATGTTTAACTAGTGTCGCGGCTTCGTCTACTAAATAGCTCTTCAAATATCGAAATTTTTGAACAGCTGACAGTCGATGGCATTCATGGATTTGTTGTGTGAATAATTCGTAAATTGGTTGCCAGTCGATATAGTTCCCCGCGAACTTTGGAATGTCTAATTTTGGCAGTCTTACATCCGTTTCACCTCGCGATCCACTCATCATACCATTGTTGTGCATTGTATTGTTATATGATGTATCGTTATTTTCTGACTGGATTATTTTCGATTTAATTTCGCTGAAATCGTTCATAGCATCATAATATAATTCCTCAATTTCAGAAAATTTTAATTCCTCAGTGCTGCCATAGCTTGATAATCGTCGTTTCGGCGTCAAAGGCTTGGAATAACAGTTCGTCTGCACGTTTCATACGGACGTTTATTTTTTCGATACATATTTCGCCCGATGTAACACAATCACTAGCATATTTCCGAATGTTTTGTATTGATGTCAGTATTATATTTAACTTAATTTTGCACACCTTGATTCCAGCATCCGCCATGTTTTCTTCTATCACAAATTTTCACTCACTAACTGTAATTTCGACTTAGAACGTTTTCAAGGTTACCACATATCACGTTTATTTATGATATCGAGATAAATTGCAGGTAATTAAACGTATTCCGCGGACATAAAACCAAATGAATTAGTTGGTGAAGGCCTACTATAATTGTTTGATTGCTAAACTAACCCCCTTTTACAAAATGGCGACAATTTTCACTTTAATTGCACCAACGAAAACACGCGGTTTAAACAACACATGCGATATATAAATTATACTTAGCTGGTTTAACCGGTATAATATGACTCCGTTGTAAACTCTCCTGTCGTTTAACTGTTGTGTAATACTGTGGATACTCCAGATTGTGTTGTTGGAGTATCCGGCTCGAAGGACCAGATGATTCGAGCAGCTCTATATATATATATATATATATATATATATATATATATATATATATATATAACTTCAAAGGGAAACTAGATTGCTCCAAGTAATATCCAAACTCTTAAGTTTCCAGTTGCCGTGCTCAATCTCCAGGTAATAAATGCAGGTAATTGTAATACAATAAATGAAACCAGGTAATTAATTACTGTGTATTTTTATTATAATTTCCTTTGAGGTTTTATTAGATTTATGTAAGCTTTAATACATATTTGCTTTCAGCTGCTTGACTTTTACACGATTGAAAGATTTCTAAAAACTGACGTACTGATTTACACCTAGAAACCTACAAATTAGAACACATACAATTTTTATAACATTTAATTATAACAGTTGGATTGCAAGTAATGCCGATTGAGTGATTTTAGACTTGTCAAATTGTATGTGTTTTCCTTTGGTAAGTAATGGAATTACATAATATTCTAAGCATAATCCTAGAACTAAATTAATTTACAATAATTCTTTTCAGATACAACTCGCAACATACATTTAATGCAACAACATTACAGTATACTAAAAATTTAATGTAGAGAAAAATTATTCTAATTAAATAAGTACAACTAAAACGATTTTATAATTAGATATATTTTGTTTTATTGATCTGCACCAGAACAGCTATCAAGCAACCATTTTTTTACAGCGAGGGCCGTATGCTTCGGATAGTTATCTTGCTGGAATATCCAATTGTTCTGGGCCTCATTTTAATAGGAGATTGCTTTAAATTTGCTTTGAGTAAGTTCAAATAAATATAACGATCCATTGTTGTTTCAATAAAAACGACCCTCAAACTATAATCGAACCTCCGCCATGTTTCACAGTTTGCATTGAATCGTCATATAGATTCATCAGTAAAAATAACAGTTTTCCAAAAATCGAAATCATCGTTTCGATGTTGTGTCTCGAGGTTTTTTTCTTGGAATACGACTAGGAAATCCATTTTATCTGTTTCTGCATAAATACTTATTTCTTTAGAAATGTCGAGATCTTTGGCAATTTCAACGGCGCTAGTTTTCGGTTCAGCTCTGGTAATCTTAATAATATCTCGTTTATGACGCTCAGATAGTTTGTTTGGTCTGCCCGTTCGATGTTTACTTTGAAAGGTTTTCGTTAAATTATATTTTTTTATAATTGTTTCAGCCGTTGAACGACACTTTTCAATATTTTTTTCAGTTTCAGCATAAGATTTACCTTCACTTCGTTGCTTAACAATGAAACGATTTAAATTGTATTGCTTGATGAATTGAAGCATCAGGGATGGCCCCCTTTAAATAAAATATAAATTTTAGATTTAAATGAATTGTTCCCCGGACGCACAGAAGAATTATATACTTAAAGATTGGGGGTGTAGTAGGGTAATGAAATTTTTGGGTTAGATGCTCTGATATGCGAGAAATGTTAAAAAAGTAAAAAATAAAAATTACGGTAAAAAATAAAAAATTAATTTTCTAGTGCCCAATCGCAGTGCCACCTACCGGGTCCAATTGTATATCCAAACCATCCAGGAACCCATCCAAACACATACATTAAATTTCATCAAAATCGGCATAGCTGTTTAGCAGAAGTTCAATTTCAAACAAACGTACAGAAGAATTATTTAAATAAAGATTGGCTTTCGCGATAACTCAACATACGACTGGCTTTCATAATTTTATGAAAGGTTTTTGAAGAATGGACACAGAATGGATCATCTATTATCATATTTTGTGACATTTTAAAATTTTCTGTTGTGAATTTAAAAATCCTGGGATGGGGTGATATACCTAGTATTGCCTGATGAACATTTTTTATTTTTCTGGGATGAAATACTGCGATAACTTCACACACTTAAGATATGGTCATCCAAAAGACTGAGTAATCGAGTAATTCGAGAAATAAAAAAATAGTTAACCAAAAAACCGAAAATTAGCTCCCCAAAATTGATGGAACTAAACGTTAAGATGTTACATAAAACCACTGTTCACAGAGCAGTGTAGAAAGAAGGATACGAGAGCAGAGTTCCAAGCAAAAAACCATTTATCTCTAATACATGTATGTTGAGTTCACGAAACATGTCCTTTGAACTGATTAAAGCAAGTTTAAAATAATTGATTCCAATGAACGAGAAACGGAAATACAGCACTCCAAATGAGGAATTTGAAACCTACTGTGAAATATGGAGGTGGGAGTTTGATGGTTTAGGGAGCAATGGCTGCAACTAGGGTGGGTAATTTAGTATATATTGATGCCGCCATGAACCGCTTCTATTACATGAATATATTAAAATATAGCTCAAGGAACGATTAGGTCTTAGATCACTTTAAATATACAGCGGCAATTGTAAAGGAGTGGTGGTTTTACAATGTTCCTAAACAAGTAGATTCCTCACCTCAATCAGTAGACCTTAACGCAATTGACTCAGAAAATATAATATTAGTAGTCATCGTGCCCCAAAAGAACTAAAAAGGCTTGGGTAGAACTTACACCAGAAATAACATCGACTTTGGTGTCATCTATGCTTCAACGATTGCAAAATGTAATTGACGCGAATGGAGAACCAACTTAGGTACTAAAACATATTTTGTTTATTATAATTTATTTATTATTTCGTATTACACTTTTGTTTGATTGAATTTTAAGTTTTTTTAATATTTTGGAATATCTAAATTAAAGAGAAAAACTGTTCATGAGATATGTATCCCAGGTCACATGATGATATGGACATGGTTAGATTGTTATTTTATTCGTGTTTTAATTATTTGAAAGTTTTTGTTTTTTTTGTTCAAATAATTAAAAGACGGATAACATAACCATCTTGGTCCGTTCCTCAATTCTAACGGTTAAATTTATAACCGTTAGAATTTTGTAACGGACAAAATTATTTGACACAATCAGCCAAATGCCAACGATTTTGAATATTGTAATTGAAAACTAAACTCCATAGAACTTTGAAAATGTTTCACAAAATGTTGTAAAAATTTATTAGCATAATCCATATTTTGTTTTGCACTATTACAGTCACTTTCACTTAATAGTCTAATCATCAGATTTTAACATTCTATTGCTTTTTAGCGTGGCAGTTCCACACGGGTAGTGCGTTTGTATTAAATTCATTTGGACTAAAATCTTTTGCAATTTGATTTCAAAATGTCGTAATTTGGTTTACTTTTTTAACATCGAAGATGTTTTTGGAGTCACATTATATAGAAAAATGCAACGAAATTTGGTCTAAAGATTAGGCTTATCACGGAAAAATTGTAGAACACTAATAGCAGAAATTGGAGAAGCAATGGGCAAACATTCGCGGGGAATTACAACTGTGCGATTTTCTTCAAGATTCGATTCTAGTCAGCCAAAATCACTACATGCGCTTAACATTTAAAAAATCACATCATCATTGCCAGCTGTCGAGCTTGACCTTAACAAACTATATACGATTTAATCAGTATTGATTTAGCTGATCCAAATTTTTATAAACCTGGCACAATCGATATGTTGCTTCGCGCTGAAATCGTATTTGAATTGTTTGAGGATGGCAATACAAAATTAGGAAATTCAAATCTACGGGCGCATAAAACCTAGTTAGGCTGGGTCATAGGAGGCACATACCAAGGCGATATCAAAGAATCCATACCGATATTTTATAAAAAAAACTCCCATTTCTCGAAACCTCGAAATCTCTGGGGTCTACATCAAGCAAGCTCTCAAATCAGATCCACAGTTTCGACAACTATACGAGGATTTTTAAGGGAATACCAAACCCTAGGTCACATGCAGAAAGCCTATAACATCGAAGAACTCCAACAAGCTTATATCCTGCCACATCATAGAGTATTCATTGAAGGTAGTAGTACCACAATGAAATTGCGCATCGTATTTTATGCGCCGGCGAAATCAACCGCTGGCGTGTCATTGAACCAGAATCTCATGGTGGAGCCAAACATCTAATCCAGCCTATTCCAAATACTTACCCGATTTCGTCAGCATCCACATGTACTAGTAGGTGATATTGAGAAAATGTACCGCCAAGTTTGGGTAGATACCGAAGACAGAAAACATCAGCTAATTCTATGGCGAGACAAGAAACAAAAAATTTATCCACATACATGTTAAATACCGTAACATATGGCATGGCGTCTGCCTCCTTTAGGGCCACTAGGTGCTCAAAGGAGTTGGCAGATATACATAACGAGAAATTTCTAAAAGCTTCGCGGGCAGTGAAAAACGATACTTACGTAGATGATCTTATGACTGGTTCGACAACATTATCTGACCTGATACAATTGAAAAATGAAATAGTTGAAATTTTGAACAGCGGTGGTTTCAATATGAGGAAAATGTGCTCGAACAATCAACAAATGCAAGGTATGTTAAATAATGTAGAGGCAAACAATTTAGTGATATTTACAGATCATCCAGAACCCCTAAAGTTATTGGGAATAGCATAGAATTACGACACCGACAATTTTTTCTATCAAGTAATTTTAGACAACAACGAGCTGCACACAAAACGAACTTTCCTATCACAAGCGAGTAAAATTATCGATCTACTTGGACTCTGGTCTACAATTACCATAAAAATAAAAATATTATTTCAAAGCTTGTGGTTGCAGAAGGGATGGGATGATAAGCTGAAATAAACACAGTCGTCATGGATCGAAATTAGGAATCGTTTATGCCAAGCACCTGAAATACAAATTCCACGATGTATCACGGCGTCAACTACAATAACAGTACATGGGTTTGTGATGCTAGTAAATGGGCATACGCAGCAGCAGTATGTGTACGATCGCAGAATGATGGTGGTTTTGTGACACACTTGCTTTGTGTTGAAACTAAGGTGGCAACCCTCAAGCAAATTAGCACACCAAGACTTGAGCTAATGGGTGAGGTGCTTCTTACCCGTTTAGTAATTGGAGTAACGGAAATCTTGTCAATCAACATAACCAAAATTACATTATGGAGCGATTCAAAGATAGTCCTAGATTGGCTGTCCAGCCAACCAAGGCGATGGGCAACATGTGTGTCTAACCGAACCGCAGAGATCATAGGCGTTTACAAACGAGATTACTGGAGTCACGTACCACCAGGACACAATCCCGCCGACTGTGCGAGGTCAATCAATCGGAGAATTTGCTAGCAATATTCTGTGGTGGAAAGATCCAGCATGACTTTCACGGAGTGAAAAATGTTGGCCCGATCAGCAAAAGATATATCATGAAGAGAAACGAATTGGCATTTTTACATTGAAAGAACTGCAAAAGGCGAACCGAAAATTGGTCATATATTGGAAAATCAAACATTTTCCTGACGAGTACCGAAACCTTCAAAATCCTAAAGCCATACCAATGAAAAGCATTTTTCGGAAACTTAGTCCATTCCTCGATACCGAAGGAATTATGAGCGTTGTACAAGGTAAACTGGCGATTTATACCACCAGCAGCACCCAATCAAGGCGGCCTGTGGGAAATTGCGGTCAAATCCGTTAAAACACAAATCACGAGAACCATCGGTGACGTCATACTTACCCTAGAAGAACTTTCAACGCTAGTGGTGCAAATCAAAGGCCTTCTCAATTCTAGAAAATATGTTGCAGTAACGCTCAATTCATCAATTGCCAGAAAAAACAGCCGAGCAAAGGTTAAATTCTCATGCGAGATGGGATATAGTCAAACACGCTTCAGCATAGAGCAAAATGGAAATCAAACCAAGGGAATCTACAGTTAGATGCCATCACAAGACAATAATTTACCACCCACTCAGTGGCTAATTTAACAAATTGTAAAATTATCTCCGGTCACGATGGCTGTGTTAGAGTGGCCGAGGCCAAAACAAAATACGGCATCCTCAAACGATCAATACAAAAGATGTGCCGACTTCCACACCTTAAATCCGAGAACAGACGGTTTAATAACTGAATTTTTTAAAATAAGAAATGAAAATGCAGACTTAGGCTGCGTGCCATACTCAAGGTAAATTGCAATTTTAGTAAATTTTTTGGTAAATTGAAATACTGTACTAAAAAGCTGGGTAAATTATTAATATGTTGTTGTTGTTATATTTTGACATTCATTCCACATAGACAGATGTTTCCAAAAAAATTACAAAATACAAAAAAATATTACTAATTCAATAATATTAACAAAATAATACTAACAAAATAATATTTAAACATTAAATAGGTATAATTAATAATAACAGTAATACGAGTAACTAAAATATGGAGCAAAATATGCAGAATATAGAGAAACCAAAAAAAAATTATTCGGAACGATGTATGTAGTTTTTTTGCCATTATATTTACCCAGATTAAGTTTAATTTATTTTAGGGACATTGGAGGAAGAAAAAATGTTAGTCAAAGCGAGAATATTATGGGATAAGCTATTTCAGTCGAAAAACTGCAACCCGCGCCAGTGTTGGCAGTAAGAAGATCAGCTATTTCTTAGGTTATGTATTTTATGTGTTAAACATTTTATTTTGTTACAGGAAAGTTATAATGGAATCAAAATTAAACAAAAATTTAAAAAATGTGACACAAAAATGGCAGAATATTTTAAAAAAGTATAAGGTAAATTTTGTAACCCATTCAAAATAATCCATAATATATAAATTCATTCTAATTCCAGAGAATGACTCAACCTCAATCTGGCGTTTCGACTGAGGACGGGGAATTACTTCCTACGCAGTGGAAATTGTTTAATGAACTCCACGAGTTTTTAAAAACCAGGCATGGTATAAATCCAACATATATAATTGACCAGGATGTATGTAATAGTGCTGGGCCATCCCGCTCATCGAATAGTTCAGCTAGTATGAGCAGTAATTCTATGGAGGATGTTATGGAGGTCAATTCTGACTCCACAGACAATGATACCGACCACTTTTTGCCCGAAAAAAGAATTAAAAAAAACAGTAAACAAGATTCAATGATGCAAATCTTGAAAGAAACATCGGAGGACGTACGCAAAAGCGTACGAAATATTGAGAAGCTGGTTGAATTTGCAACCATTCAAATGTTTCCAGATGCACAGTTTCCCGAACTGGAATAAAACGATAAATCCGAAAACCAAAACAAGACTAAATGAAATGTGTATGTGATAATTACAATGAAATACCCTTATTAATTTTAATATAAAACTAAACACTAAACTAAAAATGAAATATGTGATAATTATAATGAAATACGTTTTTTTAAATAAATGAATTACTTGTATTTATTTTTCTATTATTTAATTTACATGCGAGAACATAATTCATTCCGAAACTGAATCGCATCTCTATGATCTCTGAGACCACTTGAGACATTTTCCGTAGGCACGATTTCCGTCGAATCAAAGTCGGTAAAATCCCCCGCTGCTAAACAAATATTATGCATGACGCAGCATGCACACACCACTTGTACACATCTTTTCACCTGTAGCTCTAACGTTTTGAAGAAAATTGCTCGCCATCTTGACTTCATCATGCCAAATGTCTGCTCGATTGTGATACGCGCCTTCGAATGAGCATGATTAAAGCGTGTTTGTGCTTCAGTCATTTGGTAACCTTTGTACGGTGTTAAAATGCAGATTGGATTTACCATACATTTATATCCTGCATCACCCAATAAAAAATAACCTTCTGGTGGAAATTGAGCCGATCTATATAATTGGCTATTCACCAATACTCGCTGATCATGCACCGACCCCGGATAACCACAACACATATTGAATATTTTATATTCCGCATCGCAAACCGCTTGCAGTTGGATGGAATAGTCCAATTTTCTGTTTATGTACTGATCTCTTTGGTTGGGGGGGCATTTGATTTTTATGTGGCACCCATCGATTGCCCCTACGGCTTTTCTAAAAATTTCGGAGCGAGCTTTATTGGCAAACTTAATTCCAATGTCATCTAATGCTGTTAATGCAGGCGGCTTTTGAACTACGTCTTTTGCCAGTGTTTCGAAAATATTCAAATATTTATGAATAATATTTTTGATAGTGCTCTTTGGCATTATCATGGCCTTAGACACTACTCTGTAGCTCGTACCGCAGGCCAACCAAAACAAAAAAACTATAACCTCAATTTCTATGCTCCAACCGTAAAGTTTTTCCGGAATTATTTCAACCAATTTTCGGAAAGATTCTGGAATTATTCTAATATTTTCCTTGGTTTCTTTTAAATCGCCATTCAAAATAGCTATTATAAGTGGTGGTTTGTAGTTGATGCACCTAGTTCGTTTCGGCTAAAAATTAAAAACAAAATTATTTTAATGTTTATTAATATCCTAAATTCATACCGCGATGAAATTACCTGTCTGGTACTGATTTCCAACAAAATTGAGTCGTATAAAGTTAAATATTTATTTGTCAACTTTGCGACTTCTTTACACATCAACAAAATTAGTGTTAATTTATATTTTGCCTCAGAATTATTAATTTGATCCATTTTTTAACTCTCAAGAAGTTTAATTAAAGAAAATTGTAAACAAATCATCTTTTGACGTTTCTTTTGTTACCTACGAGCCCGTGATTTTAACCCTCCAGACCAGCATATTTACCTTAAGTTTGGCACGATTGAAAAGGTAAATTTGTACTAAAATTATAATTTACCAAATTTTGCGATTTACCTTGAGTATGGCACGCAGCCTTAGTGTCATCGGTTGACCGCCGAGATGAGGCAATGAAAAAAATAAAAGTAGAAAAATCTACTTTGTTCTACAATAATGTTCGGGATCATATTTTATTATTTCAGTTGCAAGTATCCCACTACAAATTGTATTATGCACCGAATCGTCGGTATCTAACATCCGAAATCACAGTAACATTTATGTGGGATGATTTTGTGAAAAAATTTGGAAATGACATGGTATATTACACAACATACACGAAAATTTTCAAAAAGGAAAATATAGGATACGATAAGCCATAACCTGATGAATGTCCTGTGTGTGATGAACATAAGCAACGTCAACACGAATTAAAAGAATCAGCTCAGGCTTCGAACACCGCTACTGTATCCAGAACTTGTGTCCTGGAATTAAATATTTCGAACCAGAGAACTCCTAAATGCGAGAAGATTCGGTACATGGGCTGCGGTTGAATAGTCGGGTAAATCGTTTAGTACAGTAAATTGAAATTTTAGAACATATTTAACTCAAGCAGTGTCCCAATTCTTTGGTAAATATGTGTTGCAAAAACGGCTCGAGGGGTAAAATATAGTGTTTAAAGGGTTCATTTCGGTGATATATTGGTAACTGCCAAATAATTCTTGTTGTCAAAAGTTTAGAAATTATTCACACAAAAACATGGAGAATTTTAATAATAATAATAATATTTATGAAATAGATTTCCAAATAAAAGAGATTTGGCATTATTGTTAAGACTGTGTGGAGAAGTGACGCAATTAATACAAAAGTACGTAGAAGAAATCCTCCACCACCTTTACAAACAATCAAATTTGATGTTTAATTTTAGTTTAATTTTCAGGCCGGAATCAGCTATTGTTTAGGCTATAAGCCACCACTCATAATTAAAATTCTAAATGGAGATTTGGAAGAAACAAAATGCAATATTCGTGTGAACCCCAGTTCTTTTAGAAAGATAGTGGAACACATACCTCAAAAAACGCATAGTTGGGACGTCGAGGTGGAAGTGATTGTTATTTTGTTCTGGTTAGCTTGTAGAACCAGCTATAGAGTGGTTTCGAAGGCCATGAATATGCCGAAATCGACCGTAACAAATATTATACATAAATATTTGATGATATTTGAGCAGCTGTCATCCAAGGTCGTACAAAAGCCACCGACAGTTTCGGTATTGGATGTTGTCGGTCGAAAATTTGGGAATAAAGCAAGTATTATAAAACTAAACATTTCTGATTTACTTAATGTTCATTCTGTTTTATAATTTCAAATATTTATTTTTATTTTTTAGGCTCGTTCTCATGTGTTTAACAAGGCAGTTGGGGCTATTGATGGGTTCCAACCAAAAGGACCAATATATTCATCGCAAAATGGATTACTCAATCCAATTAGAAGCTGGTGCGATCCAGATTTTAAAATAATTAACACGTGTTGGATTTCCCGGGTCTGTGCTGGTGCATGACCAACGCGTACTGACCAATAGTACCGTAAAGCTATTTTTCCACCGAACGGCTACTTCTTATTAGGTGATGCATTCTTTAAATGTATGGTACATCCAATAGCAATATTGACACCCTACAAAGGAAATTTGGACGATAGCCAAACGAGGTTTAACCTAGCCCACTCAAGAGCCAGAATAGAACAAGTTTTCGGCATGATGAAAACTAGGTGGAGAGCTATTTTTTTTTAAACATTAGAGCTGGAAATAAACCGATGGTTTGTGCATGTTTCGTTATGCATAATATATGTGTAGCATCAGATGACTTGATGAGCTTCGAAGCTCAGCAAATCACCGAATATTAACCACACATCAGAGACTACGCCGTTGGTATTGAATTCCGAGAAACAATCAGAAGAAATATGTAGTTTCTAATTCATTTATTTTATTTCAAAATGATAAATCTGAAATAACTTCTCATCCCCACTTCCCAAAAAAAAAAAAAAATATTGATCACAGTATTTCATGTTAAATAATTCACAGCAGCTTTTTAAGATATAGCATTTCATAATATTAAATCATTCAGAATCAGATATTTCTTCATGTGGAAACACTGTTTTTGTAACGAACTGCATTATTTTTTCAATTCGTTTTACACTATTTAGAACTTCAGCAGATGTATCATTAAAATATTGTAATAACGCATCTGTTTTTTCTATTTTATTTTGCCTTTTTCCTAGGAGTTGGTTCGGATTCCATCATCGAGTCTGAGGTTAAGTCGTATAAATCCGGCGGGGAAGTACTGCGCATACTGCCGGAAGCTGCTAATGAGCTGTCAGAAGTGGATGGCTCCGTCGATGCTCCAGGTTCTTCGTCATCAATCACATAAGGCGGATGCAACCCATGTTTAGTTTTAAGAAGATCATGAAGCTCATCGAACAGCTCCCACTGAGTAGGTAGCACTTCCCCGCCTTCTGTAGAGACGCCGGACTGTAGTTGAATCATTTTCTGTAATAAGATAAACTAGCTGACCTGTGACTGAATAATCAGTCACGTAAATACATTTTATTGAATTTTTGGTTAAGAAATGATTTAGAAGATTTGTTAAGATGTATATTTGATGCACTTTTATCAAAAATGTAAATTCATAAACGCGGATCCCATGAGGCCACTCCATTAATACGTAGTAATCCAATACTCGCTAATTCAAATTCTCCCTTTGTGATAGACGGGTCCGTGCAGTGAAAAGAAGTACGGTTTGCCAGGGCGCTGCTCTTCGAGCTCCATTCTGGTGCTGACCATGGAGAGGGCGGAGTTAAGCTTCCTAATGTTAGTCTTATAGAATCACGAGGGGGAGTTAGTTCCGAAAATCAGCTGATTGAGGTAGGGGAGATTGTGCAGTGCGGGGAGAAACACCTTTCCTTTACCACAGCAGCGTGTGAAGCCGAGACCAAGCCCCTCCTTATCTGTCCGAAAAAATAGCGCGCCAAAGAACTCGCAAGCCACGCCCATCGAACCTAAATAGTGGATTTAAATTTCCCGAGAGCACTTTGGGATGATGCCGTGCGCTTCTCATTGCCCGCCAGGTTTGAACCTTTGAGTGCACTCACAGGAACAAAAAATCTCCTAAAAAGAAAAAAATTTGCGAGTTTTCAAAAATAAAAACAAAATGGCGAAAAACTTATATTAAAATCGAATTGATCTTGCTCCGCCTCTTCGTCTGGAACCTAATCCTCAAATGTGAGGAAAGCGTCTGCTGGATATTCACTTGGAATGTTGAGCGCGTCTTGAGAGATCCATGGAAGGGTGGCTCCTGATGGCCCTGGGACCGGGTTGGCGTCTTGAGAGATCCATGGGGTGGTGTCACGTGATAATGATGAGACTGGTTCATGGCTTGAATTTGTGGATTGTGAATTTCGATTTCGATCTTGCTCCGCCTCTTCGTCTGGAACCTAATCCTCAAATGTGAGGAAAGCGTCTGCTGGATATTCACTTGGAATGTTGAGCGCGTCTTGAGAGATCCATGGAAGGGTGGCTCCTGATGGCCCTGGGACCGGGTTGGCGTCTTGAGAGATCCATGGGGTGGTGTCACGTGATAATGATGAGACTGGTTCATGGCTTGAATTTGTGGATTGTGAATTTCGATTTTGATCGTATATTTTTCGTTTTCGAGGGTCTCTTGATTTCCAAGGCATTTTGAAGAAAAATGAAAAGAGTTTTGTTCAAGACTCGTTGAGGTGAGAAATGGTAATGACTTACTCGCTGGACCGCTCGTTCAAAGTGGTTTTGATTTATACTCGAGGCTTGACTTGATGATTGACGACTTTATATTTTGAATTTCTTTGACATTTCAGTATTAAAATCAGCAAAATAAAAATATTTTGATTTTTATTCGATTTAGTATGGATTTGAAAATCGCAAAATTAGCCACTCGCGTCGTTTTTTACATTTCAATGCATTTTTATTACTGTGTATTTTAAAATCGTTATTTTTGTCGTTTTTTACTTTAAAAAGTTAGTAGCTTGCTTTTTTAAAACAATTTCAATCCAGTTTTATTTGTATCCGCTACTATAAATTTGAATCGCACGCCAACAATTTAACAACTTTGTATTAAAATCGCGCGTCAACCATTAAGCAACTTTGAAATTGAATCGCGCGAAAACTGTTTTGAACTTTGAATCTAACTCGCGTGCAAACTGTTTTGCAACTTTTGATTTAAATCGCGCACCACCAATTTGAACAAAAAAAAAAATTCTTTTCAGTCGTCCCATAAAATTTTCAAATGTGGCAAAATTTCACGTGCACAAAATCTTGGAAATTTTCTGAAACCACCTGAGGTATCCGTTTCGGGTACTTTCCGGTGGAATTTTTCCAATTTTTCCGATTTTTTTAGCCTACGCACAGCGCAATATTTATGTAGACCTACCCTGAAATAATCTAACGGATCAGATCATATTTAGGGGTCATTTTAGGGTTGAATATGAAAAAATTAAGAGTTTAATATAATAGATAGATAGAAGATAGATAGAAGCTGACCTGTGACTGAATAATCAGTCACGTGAATACATTTTATTGAATTTTTGGTTAAGAAATAATTAAGAAGATTTTTTAAGATGTAAATTTGATGCACTTTTATCAAAAATAAAGTAAATTCATATACGCGGTTAATTTTTAAATCTTAAATAGAAAGAGTGTCATGACAAAATTGTATTTTTACACTCTCAACTACTATTAACACCAAAATGTATGTAAAATCATTTTATGTTCTCTGTTTTGTTTAATTGAGATTCATTTACAAATTTTCTACTCATTTTGTCATCACAGTGTGTCATCACAAAAACATCGGCAATTTTAATAAATTTTGTCATTGTCACGGTGTAATGCGCATGATCATAGATTCAATATAAACATCTTTTGTCATGGCATTCTGGCGTCGTGGCAAAATTTTGCTAAAAACACCTGAGGTACCCATTTCAGGTACTTCCTGGTGGAATTTTTCCGATGTTTCTAGCAAAGGCACATCGATATATTTATGTCGACCTACCCTGAAAATTTTAAACGGATCGGATCATGTTTAGGGATCATTTTAGGGTTGAGTTTGAAAAAATTAAGCGTATTAATATAATAGATATAAGATTCTCTACACATTACATTAATTTTAGCATAATATATTATAATTGTATTGCCTTATATTTTTTTAACAAGTTTTGCCACTTTTGGGTTACGGCTTTCAGCGACTTACTAAATCCAGCCTCTTTAATAATCTTCCCGAGAACAAACAGATAGATGAATTTAAAAACTCAAAATCTCCCAACACTGGCGAGGAATAGTGTAGGAATAATCCGAATTCCGAGTTTGGATTAGCATCCTTTCATTCTCTAATGTCCCTGTAATATAATAAATTAACTTATTGTTAGTAAGTTTTCCCGCATATACGAGTTATATTTTTTTTGTTTCTCGCCATTACATCTTTCCGTATATAAATATATAGTTTCTTATCCATTTTCAGTCTTATTTTGATGATTTGTATATACACTGCTCGTCAAAAAAACCCGGACACTACATTTTTTCAGTAAATATTTGTGTTAACAGTAACTATTCGCATTATTCGCCTTATGGTTGTACGAAATAATATAATGTCTTCCAAAAAGCACTAACGGATCAAGTTTTCGTTTAATAAAAGTAACCACAGGATCAAAACATTTGAAATAACAAAATTACCGAAAAACGGATATTTATATACCTTCATCTTTATTTAAATAAAACCCAACAATCAATCTAAGTGGTTGGTACTCTAGTATCGAGTATTTCCACCACGAGCTTTGATCACATCTAGCATTCTTTTTGGCATACTGTGCACAAGGTTTGCAACATACTCCTGAGGTATCATTTCCCATTCTTCCTGCAGAGCTGATTGAAGATGACCCAAGGTTTCTGGAATGACTTCCTTTTGCCTTAAACGACGCCTTAGCATATCCCACATGTGCTCAATGGGATTAAGGTCAGGGCTGCGAGCGGGCCAAACAATTCGATCAATTCCCACCTCATTCAAATAACTCTTGAATACGTTTGCAACGTGGGGCCTGGCGTTATCATGCATTAGTTTAAATTGCTGCCCAATAAATGGGGCGTATGGGACCACAAATTCTTCTAGACATTCCACGATATACCTTTGGGCAGTTATAGTGCCGCCGCGTAGAAATACAAGGTCCGTACGGGCGTCTATAGAAATGCCTGCCCACACCATTAGTGAGCGGCCATGAAATAGGACTCTTAGGGATATGGCACATTGTGAATATCGCTCTCCGGATCTCCGCCATACTCTTTTCCGTCCATCCGCGGATTGCAGACTGAACCTTGATTCATCAGCGAACAACACGGATTCCAGTCGTCCGTAGTCCAACTGACGTGGTTACCAGCAAAAGTCAAACGGTTTCTTCGATGAGCTGGGAGAAGCTCTGGCTCTGTAGCAGCCCTCTTGGACTGAAATCCATGTTCATTTAATCTTCGCGATGCTGTGCTAACTGAAATATTGACAACACGTACCTGTGCCAATCGACCAGTGACGATTCTAGCTGTTTGGAAACGATCTCGCAGTACCATTGATGCCATAAACCGATCGTCCCGCTCGTTTGTTGCTCTTTTACGACCTGATCCAACCGTTCGCTCATACTGACCAGTTTCACGATATCGTTTAATAGCGTCTTGAACTGTACTTCGAGGGAAATTTAGGTGGGCAGCAATATAACGCACGCTTCGGCCATCCTCACTCAAAGCGATTAATTTTACGATATTTTCTGGTTTCATAATTATAATATTTGCTAATAATAATAACTAAAGGGCCAACCATAAAAAAATTATAAAATAAAAAAAAATTTAAAATTTTGACGACACTAATTTTTAATGACATTCCAGCCATACTAGACGTAACGAGTATGCCGTACAATAAATATTGTAGAATATTGAATGACAACTATTTATTTATTTATAAACTATTTGTTATAGTGACAGCTGTTTATTGTTTGTTGTTTTTTTTAGGTAGCACGATACAAATTTTAATTTTTTTTTACGTTTGAACGCAAAATTTCGCTCCAATAATTTTTATTAAGTGACAATTCATATTTAACGAAGCTTCGTTAAATCTTTTAATTTAAATTAATTTTTCCATGGGCGAAAGCACAGAAACGGCATTTAACGCAAACATAATTTTTTTAAAGTTACGTTTATAATTTTTTTTAATTTTTCTATGGTTGCCCCTTAAGCACTGTTAACGTTAAGTGTAATAATAATACTAACTATAAATGCTACTTTAAATGTTTCAAAACAATTGATAGATGCCCATTTATTTAGAAACGTAACAATCGAAATTTTGAATATTTTTCATTTATTTCACTTTGTTGCTGTGATTGGATTTTAAATAAAAAAAATACGGTTTCTGTTACACCTATTTTTTAATATGACAGTGCCTTTAAAATAGGCACAAAAAAAATTGTTAAAAATTAAAATTGCTCTAGAAATTGAAGATTTACGAAGAAATTCAGGTGTCCGGGTTTTTTGACGAGCCATGTATTATTATTTATCGGATTAGTGATCTATAAAAAATATAATTTTAGTATAAATAACAAATATTTAATATAAAAATAACAAGCCATTATGTTTAGTAGACTTACTTTTTGAATTGGAAACATACGAAAAAAAGAAAACTTCAAACGCACAACAACAAAAACTCAATTACCCTGCTATTTAGTACAGTAATTCAATTTACCCTGTCTGTACACTGTTAAAAAAAGGTAAAAAGTGCAATTTACCTGACTATTCGACCACAGCCAACAAAAATTCAGGAGATTAAATTCCATGAAAAAAGACGGAATCAACTGGGTTGAATGTGGTAAAAAAATAAAAAAATAACCGAGAAACTCCTACCTGAAATGCCAGTTCGTAAAAGGATATTTTGGCAAAGATTAAAACGTAAAGAAAATACACCTGAATTGTGTCATTTTCACGAATAGCTCTTCCTTGTTTTATTTATTTTATTGATGAATTTTAGGTTTTATTATTAAGAATTTAATATTTGAAGATACATTGCAAAAAATAAAAGACTGTTTAATATGCACAGAACAGTTAGTTTTTGTTTCGAAAAACCTGCATGTCATAGACTAACATTTACATGGACAAATTTGAAATTTTATACAAAACTCAGGAAGTCCGAGTTACTAGCTTTTTATTGAAACTATGTATGTACTTAATTTTTCTGCTGTGTAAAATTTGCGGCCAGTTTTGAACAAAACCTAGTAAATGTCATAGATACTAGGCTTTGCATGAAATAGACACAAATTTTTGCTAGACAGCTTTTTTCATAAAATTTAATTAAATATATTTTTATTATTAGTAGCTTTTAGGGAAAACTAATGACAACATTTATGTTTTACGAATAAGAATAAATAAAAAAAATCAATAAAAATGAAATATTCGACACGGAAAAAGCATGGAACGTGAATCCTTAGTTTCCCACGTACTTAAAAAAACGAGTACCTATATTTTGTGTGAAAGCGGGGTCCCGGGTTCGATTCCTGGTGGTGACAAAAAAAAAGTTACGACTGGGCGTTTTTAATGTGTTATGTGTTACATTGTGCATTGACTATATATTTCAAGCCATAGTTGTCGACTGTTCTCCATAAATTTTTTTTAAATATTTTAATATGATAGGCTTGCTGGAAAAATACTCAATACTTGTGTTGGGTGAAACATTGCAATAAACAATTCTGATTGTTTTTTTGTTAAATCTTTAATTTTTATGTATTTATTAACTTTTTTAAATTTTCTTACAAAAATTATGAATTTATTCAATATACTTAATTACAATTTTTAATAAAGTTTTCATTCGCTAAAACAATTCAATATGGCAGCTATCGGGATCTCTTTGAATCCAATAAGAATTATGTTACCGCCATGTTTTCCAATTGGAACCGCATATGTATACGTGGTATTAATTGTAAGAAACTTCACTATATCGGATTCGATCAAGATAAAATTAGTGGCACTAGAACTTAGTTCTAGAATCTCAATTTTCGTATTTTTGCACATTTATACCATTTCTGGGAAAGGTACACCATCGCCTTATTCAACACTTTAGCCGCAATGTACTAAATCAAAACGCAATCTTATGTTAAGCCGCGTAATACCCTTTACTGTCTAGAATTTAAAACGAGATTAATTACAATGTGCAGTGCTTTCACGAGCTTCAAAGCATCAGTAATTAAAAGGAGGTTAGCTACTCTTCTATCTGACACAATTTAGATATTTCTGTTTTAAATTTCTAAACGTTTGGATTATTTGAATTAGAGGTATTCAATAAGAGGTTTAGTGAACTCAAAATTTTTCTTTCTCGACAACATGTTTATTTCTCAGATATTTACTTTGTAGTCGGCAAAAAGTTATTTTTAAAGGAATAACAGCAGAATTAATCACGATAAAATTAGAAAACAGAAAGTTTTAAATTCTTGTGCTAGGTATGTCTTCACTATAATGGTGGTCCTGTTAATCAATGACCCTCCGATCCAATTAAGATTTTCAAACCATTTTTAAAATTATTATAACACGGCAGCTTTCTTTATTTATTTAACTGGTTCCTATTTTGTTTATTTAGGGAAAGTTAAGGTGGATTTACATATCCGACGATTTTTCTGCGCCGAACATCACGTGGCATATTCAACCAATCAGAAAGGACTTCTTCGCCGAATTTTCGGCACGGCGAAGACATGAACAAAATTTATCTTTTCGGCGCAACGACACAGCATACATAGAATATTTTATTTTTAACTTCATATGTTTTTTTTATATTATGTGTCATTCTATTGTTTATGTATGGATGTGTGAAAAAACTGTGCCGAAAAATCGTTGAATATGTAAATCAACGAAAATACGCGTTCGCCGAATTTCCTGCGGCAAGCAGTCGCGCCGAAAAATCGTCGGATATGTAAATCCACCTTTATGCAATCAAACAATTGCTAGGCAAAACTGTGGCTACTCGATAAATTTTTTGCCAAGCAAATATTTTTATTGTTTTTATACTCTAAACACAAAAAATTTTTAATTCAAATTTCTTAGGTTAAAATGATGTGTGAATTCCTTAGCTTAAAATTTTTGTTTAAAAATATTTAAAAAAAAAATCGAGGTGAGAAGTTTTAAGAAACGGGTCTCTAATTATTGTGAAATGCTCGTTAAATATACAAATATTGGAAATAAAATTGTTATTTCATTTATTCCTAAAAAAAAATTAGAAATAATAACTTCAAACTGAAGATACAAATGTGTTACATTTGGAATTCTTAAAATAGAACCATCTCTTCGTCGAAGTTAAGAAAAAAAAAACGAATTCCATAAACAAACATATGTTTAATTTGATGTTAAAAACGAATTTCACTTATGATTTTTTATGTATGCGGTTCATGTGCTCATTTATTTATAGAATGCATATTTTATGTTCACAGAGAATGGAATTCTATTTATTGCAAATATGACAACTCGCAATCTCGTGTAAGTTTTTCAAAGGAAAATTACATGTCTTCAGATCGGATCAAAAATTTGATCTTTAGTTACATTCTATTTTAAAAATTTAGATGTTTTAATTGGGTGATACATTCGATTAAAGTCGCATCGCTAATGTCTTTAAATAACGTTTTAGTGAAAACAATTCAATACATGTGATAGATGTACTTGTCTATGTGATTTGTATTATGTACTCGAACACATGTGTGTCGGTGTATTTTTCTGATACGGATAATTTGCAGATACATTTTAAGAAATTTTTCTAAAGCGTCTGTGTTGGTTTCGTTGATTACAATATTTTTGTTTCTTTTTCGAAAAATTTCTAAAATTAGACGAACTTATTAATAAATTTCATATGAATGTTACTGAAAATGAATGTGTATATATTTGATCGAGTTCTTGTGATGATGTCATAAATTTCCGTGTTTCTTCAAAATTTAAAAAAATAAAGATTTTTCTGCCAGTATACAAGAAATTTTATAGATTTTACCTTGGTTTTGTGTTATTTGATACACGACACATGGATATAATATTCGCGCCGATTTGTCGAATACTAACTAAGAGTTATTTAAGAGTTTAATTTCCTTATAATAAATTCTTCAATATAATTAAATTTTTTAATAGTTTCGTATTTGCAATTGGGTTAATGGCTCCTAATAAATTATATTCAACATTTTAATATTCGTTCACCGATAGCCGGCACAACCGCATTTGATGCGCCTCAAACTTGCACCGACAAAATTAACCCGCCTCAATGAAACCTACACCATGATTTGTTACACATTTATTATAATTTACAACTGGTGCCAAATTTACTGTGGTGCCAAAATTGGATATCCTAAGAATTTTTTGCGTTTTTTGTGAAGGCAGCTAGTTCCGCTTTACTGTGGCAACGACTCTAATATTGCACACTTCCTGAAATAAAACTAAACTTCGTAGACTGAAATATATTTCTTCCATTTATAGCCTTTCAGTCGTCGGTAAAGGCCCAGGGAGTACCTGTGTCTTTTGGTGATTGTTTGCGCAGACATTTAGTGACGTTTCGGCTTCTTCGCAAGTCTTAGTTCCAATTTCTAATTTAGACTATATTGTTTGATCCAAGTCTTTGGTGTACAATTTTTACCCGATGTTTCTGCGTCGGTGGTTTGGATACCATTTTTCAAAAAATTGATATTTGGCCTTTTGACAAGGATGATTTTCGTCCAGTATTTTTAATTGGTTTATTACATCTCGTTAGCGGAATTCTATTTTTTTGATAGTTGATTAGTATACCTTTTGAAATGCTGAACCAAATATTTAGCACACCCAGGACGTCTCCATGGCAAATCTCGGTATTGGCGACCATAATTTTGATAGTGTCAAAATCTGTAAATACCCGGATCAGTTACAACACCATTGAATGGTATGCATAAGCATAAATATGAGCCCGAATCGCTGCCGGGCAACGAGTTTTCTACACCCTTTGATAATTACTAGAAAACTGACGTTTTCCTCTAAAAAATTTGAATCGAGGAGCTGCTGTTCTTTTGTCAACTCTAATATGTTAAGTTTCGCTATAGTCATAGATGGGCTAGTATTATTTCTGGGATGATAGTTTATTGTCGTTATAGTTTTTTCCTGGGATGATAAATGCTGGAATATGAGAAATCCTGGAGAGTGGTATCCTGGGATGAAAAAACTGTCGTGATAGTATAAAACCCAATTAGTAGTGTAGCCAATTTTTAGTTTTCTCTGATGAAAGATGGGTTAAGTTTATAGACGAGCTCGTTTATTTTGGAACGTCTCTGGTATCCTGGGATGCAAAAACCTGTCGTGATAGTATAGAACCGAATTAGTAGATTAGCCAATTTTTAGTTTTCTTGGATTTATTATTACTTCTATTGGATTTTTATGAAAAATAATTTCATTTCGGTTGAGAAATTGACAGCGGAGTTTGTCTTCAAACGGTAAAGGCTTCAAATAAATAAATTAAAGGATGCCCCCAGATATTTGGTGAAATGTTACTCCACAGACCTTGTAGAGAACAGGTCAATCTTGTCCAGATGTTTAATAAATTATATTTGCGTCTAGTGTAATTATTTGTGTGGCTGGTAGAAGCAAAATCTGTCTAATGACACAAAAGTAATTTATTACCTACCAGTGTCAGGTTGGTTTGACTATGGAATAACGATTAACATAATAACGGGTGTTTTTCGAGAGACGTCAAATTACACAACCTTGGAGGCGAATTGACAGGTTGTTTTCTCGAAATCAACTTAGACGTAGCGTCATCCTGTTGAAACCACATCTCGTCCGGATCAATGTCATCCATATTTTCAAACAAAAAATCATTGATCATGGTGCGGTAACGATCTCCATTGATCGAATTCGTGCATTTTTCTGGACGTAACGGAGTCTGTAGGGTCTCTTGTGGGTCTCACTCCATATGCGGCAATTTTGTTTATTAAAAAACCCATTAAACCAAAAATGAGCCTCACCGCTGAACACAATTTGACGATAAAACAACGGCCCATTTGCCAACTGCTCCAGAGTCTCGTGGCTTCAATTCCTGCACCAGCTAGATCTTGTACTGTTGTAGGCCAAGATCTTTGCGCAAAATTTTCCATGTAATGGACGGACAGAGCCCCAATTCCTGCGAGCGTCGACGGATGGCTTGCTCAGATGGACGATTATGTGCGCCATAAAAATCACGAAGTCGTCTATAAGTTGCGCGAGCGTTGTTCAAGCGTGTTTTTTCATATTTTTCATAAAAATTTAATTTTTTGTTTTATTTTTTACAATTTCAGTAAAATTCAGTAAAATACAATTTCATCAGGCTTAAAAAAATACACACGATATATGGTCTCAGTTTACTTCGGTTAACCGGACACAAAAATAATTTATTAAACACCTGCACTGAGAAAAAAAATATGATAAATACAAGATTGAATTTACCATATTATGATAATACTAAATTATTGTGATATTCCCTATCATACAATGATTAGAAATACTATCAAACTTAGTTTATATGATTAAAATTATCATTGTGCGTTAAATACAATTATTTCAATGATTGATTGTATCTATTCTTGATCATTCTTCTGCATCTTCTTCATCATAACAATGATGATCACTTGTGATCTTCTTCATCACATCACAAGTGATCATCATTGTTATGATGAAGAAGAATGATCAAGAATTTTACATTATGATAATATCAATCATTGATAGCGAAATATTATATTATTAACCGTGATTATTCGCGATAGGGCGGAAGTGGTTGAACTCGGCGCTGAATAACAAAGCCGACTGCCAATTATCTTTCGTCCTGATTAGCGATCTAGTGGAAAGTGTATCCTTTGTTGGTATTGTGAATCAAATTTTCGGACCATCTAAGCTCCTGAGCTGCTAATACGTTCAATGTGTAAATTTCTTCTTGACAAATAAAAAGTCAAAACTATGTCATTTTTAGTCATGTGGTCGTTTACAACACAAAATCGCATTTTGGTTACCTAAACTTATTAACCTTAGAATCGTGTATCCTTGTACCAGCTAATCTCGTGTTCGGGGAATTGAATTCCACAGTATTAAAAAAGACACAGATACGACGAATTCATTTTCTTTATTGTTGTATTATATGTATATCTAATTGGTTGTTCGAGCTTATTTAGCCAATGATGGGCCAAATGGGGAAAAACCTGGTGTGAATGGACCTGATGATGGTGGGTCTAGTGTGGATGAACTTTGTCTGGTTTGAGTGTCATCCTCATCAGAAGATTCTTTGTCGGAATCTGGCTCTATCAAATTTTCGCATGAAACACGGTTTGCAAACCCGAACTTATTGCTTGGCGCTCGTTGGTCTGAGACATAAATCACAAACGGCAGTTATTTTTGTGGCTCTGACTATCATTCAGAATCTATTACATTGCTCACATTTGCGAGACAGATTGTAATTCATTTGCATTGATGGAGAGAGAGATATGAGTAAAATTTTAATGAACATTTCATTGATTAGTTAGCTGCATTTGTGGGAACGGTCGCTGAGGAGCGGATTTAAATTGCAGAAGTTTGCTCCGATTGTCTAGATGTTTCTGTTATTGTTCCAAGCTACAAGTCAACAATCAGTAAGCTTCAAGCCCACAGACACGCCAAACGTATTATAAAATTTTACCATTGGCCAGCCATCTGTTACTTTTGCTTTTGCAAGTGTAGCTGCGCGCACCATTTTGTCCAATGTGTCGACGCCGCTTTTGAGTTCGTAGTAATCATGGATGATAATTGGTTTTTTTGTTCCATCACATATCTTCTTGTTTGCTGACCTCTTTGTTAGCTTCTTCGACAGTTGCGAACAGTCAGGGTATTTCGCGTTTATTTCATCTAATTGTACTAACTAGTGTTGTATTGCGGATTCACAAATCTTTTGCCAATGGATAACTTGTAAAAAAGTTATCCATGGTAATGTCCACGCTTTCATCGTTTGATTGGTTACCCAAAATAAATGTCTGCTGAAACAGGATAGTTTGTTTTCACATCTACAAGCCAAAATATTTTAATACAATACCGTGTGATTTGCTCGAATCTCTCTAATGACATCATTCGCTCTATAAAATGCCTTATATGATCAGACTTGTGGAAAAATTCTTTGGCTGCGACTAAAGTGGATTTCTCTGCGCCAGCGTAAAATAATATGCCGATAAACGCGTACATTTCATCCACATTGGTAGCTCACCAAGGTCTCATTTTTCCGATTTTGTCCAAAAGTCCAATCTCTTCCTTTTCTATTCTTCAGTTCTCGATTTCTCCGTAGCAGAAGGCTTTGACCTCCAAATGGTTTTGTCGTTTTTGCCTTACCCGTGTATGTTTGGCTACGATTTGCCTCGATTGCTGTTGTTCTTCCTCTATATTCAATTCAAGATTAATATTTGCCAAATAAACAACCATATCCTTGTTTTAGTTCAACAAAATTAACGCATGCGGAAAAGGTCAACTCGGTGACGACCTACTCGGCGATGGTCAACTTAGTGACGCACAACTCGGCGACGCACAACTCGGCAACGGGAAAAAATTTAAAACATTCAAAAATGAAGATAAAAATTGAGGTGTGCATGTTTGGTTTATCAAATTGTAAATATTAATATGTTTAATTAATTATTAATAAGCGTAATTGCCAATTTTTGCAGGTGGATTTTGACCAAGTATCAGTATGTAAATTTTAGCGAATAAATTTTTATTCGATAACAGCTTTCTTTTATATTGTATTGATTTTTTTAAATAACTTTGTTTTAAAAAACTTATATTTTGCTAATTTTACATTAATTTATTTACACTTTTTAAAGGAAAGATAATGGACCGACTCGAAGAACTCGAGATATACAGACACAGAAACAACCAACTCCTACTAAATGACAAACTCAATACAAAGACGAACAAGATATATGAATTAATTTTATACGGTGGAGGAAACATCAATATGCAATGACCAAATCGGGTATATAAATGTCGAAAAAGTTTGATTTAAATTAGTTGTAATACAAAAGGACTGAAGAAGGGTGAACACCCGAAACCAGGTTTCCTAGAAAAAATAAAAAATATATAAAAAAAATTGTCACTTTAAGAAATATTTTTTGTAATTAACTTTTATTTGATTATACGTTATATATGTTACATGTACAAAATCTTTTTAAAAAGTGTAAATAAATTAATGTAAAATTAGCAAAATATAAGTTTTTTAAAACAAAGTTATTTAAAAAAATCAATACAATATAAAATAGTGACAAAATATCAGCGCCATATAAAAAATGGATAAATTCCATTTTAACTGTATAGCTTTCTTTTGTCATATAAAATTCAATTTTACTATTAATGCTTAAAAAATAAATATACAATTTAAATTAATAACAAAATATTGGTGTTTTATTTAAAATAAATCTTTTGGGACATGCATTACTTATAATTAAGTACTACTTCAAGTACTTCTTTCATAGTGATGAACCTTTTCTCACTGTCCTATCTTTTTCAAAAATAATGAAGTTCTATTGTTCATTACTTCTGTTTTCTGTGCCATTTCTGGAAGTACTTCTACGTTTGCTGATTGTCTTTGGAACTAAAAGAGTAGGATTCAATAAATTAGAATTTAAGCGTAAATGTGTTGATTTTCACTGGAATTGTTCCCTTGTAATCAAAAATCTGAAAAAACTTGGAAACTTATTCCGTTGTGGCAAAATTAGAAATAATAAATTATTTTAGAAAATCCAAATGTCCAAAGTAATTTTTCACCATCTTTTTTATTTAATTATTTATACTTAGATTACAAGTTTTTCAATCAGCGAGAAACCAAAACATGTTCACATTATACTACAATCATCCAACCCAGTCTACTGCATCATCAACACATATAGATTTTATCTTCATCGACGAATTTTCCAGCTTCCTTGATTATCCATTCGAATGCAGGAAATGTTGTTCTTCAAAAAATAAATATATACGAAGATATGCCTACTGCAGTGAAAAGTATTTTTCCAAGTGATAATACTATGCACAGAATTATTTAAAGGAGAGTTAATAATTTAAGAGCGCCAGCTAATCCATACCAGATGAATTTACACGTTACGAGTACAGTCCAACCAATTTTGACCGATTCTTACTAGCGGAGTAATCTGATATTTGGCAGTGAATATAACTCAACATGGAGTGAATTACAGTTTTATTTGTTGCCGGATAAATAAACTGAAACATATACAACATTATTCTACATGGGGCGGCTGTAAACAACCTGGCAGTAGGTATAAAATGCTAAGGGAAGGAACCCAGAATCTATATATTCAATGGAGTTAACCAACCAAAACAAAGATACGGTGCAGGGAATCGGATGCCCAGTACCGGCGACTCTCGGGAGTGAGCAAGCGGGCTCTCAGTCGTCGAGATCTAGTGACCGCAATGATGTAGTGATTCAAAGCTTGGTTACTACATCATATAAAGCTACAAGCAATACCACTGAAGTTGTCAGTCTTTCGGGTGGTTCATCCAGTACGGCTGACGGAAGTAAAATGACCTTTATGGAATTGAACAATCCTTTCTTGAAAAGAGGTATGGAGACAAGATTACCTATAAAACCTTCTACCGCAAGTTCTGTTAAACGATCATTTTCAACTTCAATGTTGAATATGGAACCAAAAGTGGTAGACGACCCGATAAATAAACTCCCAGAAATACACAGTAGCGATACAAGCCTTAAAGAGAGCACTAAACGCAATGTTCAATTGACACAAACTGGCATCGATCGCTATATTACAGTAAAACGGAAAAGGGATAGTCCAAAAGCAGATAAACTACTGAGAAGTAAGAAATCGAATGTCGAAAAATTCAAACTACCGCTAAACAACCGATTTGAAACGTTCATCGAAAAGGATGCGGAAGAGCGGCAAACTGTAAATGCAAATACTCAAGAACAGGCAAATCGCAACTACAAGCCACCTCTAATTTACTTACGCGAAATCGAAATCTACACACAAGGTAGTGCAAGTACTCAAATCAAGCGTGTTAACAAATGGAAAAACATTTCACGTAACAAATTTACTTCGAGGCAATATACACGAAGTAAAAATTCAAACACATGAGGTCAACGACTATAGAGAGGTCATTAATTTTTACGATGCTCACAACAGAAATTATTATACATACCGTTTGAAGTCTTCAAAGGGTCTCTCAGTCGTTATTAAAGGCATCGATGTTCAAGTTGAAACAACCGAAATCCAGGCTGCGCTTGTTGAAGATGGATTTAAGATACAGCATGTATATAGAATCATGAACCGCTTGAAGCAACCACAACCAATGGTCAAAGTTGAACTGGATCCATCCGAAAGCATTTTGAAAAAGGGAGAAGTTCATCCAATATATAAACTAAAATACCTCATACACAGACGTATAACTGTTGAAGAACCAAAGAAAAGGTCCGGACCAATACAGTGTTTAAACTGTCAAGAATACGGTCACTCAAGGACATATTGCAAGTTGATACCAGTGTGCGTCGTATGCGGCGAACTACACAAAACCAAAAGTTGCCCAAAACCAAAGAACTCTTAAACTGAAAGGAAATGCAGCAATTGCGGTGGAAACCACACTGCAAACTACCGAGGATGCCCAGTCTACATAAATATTAGTCAATTGTCACGTCCCAGGAGGCAGTATAAAACTACAGCAGATGCGCAGAATAATATACCTCCGCATACGCCAAATGACTCTCGTTCGCACAGAACACCAACCAGCAAACCAACATACGCAAGCGTTCTTCAAGGTGAATCCTCAAATGTTGAACCTACCCTGAATAACTGCATGCAAATGATGATGCAATTCATGACCACAATGCAAAATATGCTACAAGCAATGCTACTATGATCCAGAAACTAGAATGTCTCCGATAAACTATCTGAAGATATGCCACTGGAACGCAAACGGTATAAGCCAACACAAACTTGAATTAGAACATTTAATAGCTAAACACGAAATTGATCTTATGCTAGTTTCTGAAACCCACTTAACCGATAAACACAATTTCAGAATTATTGGTTACGAAGTTTATGATACAAAACATCCCTTGGGCAGAAGTCGAGGAGGAACTGCTATAATTATAAAAAAGCGGGTTTGCCATTATGTTCTAAATGAATATAGCACTGAGGAAATTCAAGCAACCTCCGTGTGTGTTGACCTCGACAAAGAAAGCTTAGTCATCGCTTCAATATAATGCCCTCCAAATAATAACGTTTCGGCAGAAATCTATAAACGATTTTTTGCAACCCTGGGTCAACGTTTTATAGTCGCCGGCGACTTTAATGCCAAACATACCTACTGGGGTTCAAGATTGACTACTCCAAGGGGACGTCAATTAATGAATGTTATTCAAGAAAACCACTACGATGTTGCGTCGTGTGGGCATCCACCTTATTGGCCTGCGATCATCGAAAATTCCCTGACGTCCTAGATTTTGCAGTCACAAGTAAAATAAACCGAGAAATAATCCAAGCTAAACCACTTTTAGAATTATCTTCTGACCACTCTCCGGTCTTACTACATTACTGGGCCGACCAAAATCCATGTTCTACAAATAATTATCTAACGAACACCTTCGCTGAAATAGAAAAAATGTTAACAGAGAAACGTCGCTTAAGACGTATCTGGCAAGTTAATCGATCACCAGATGCTAAACAAAACTTTAATCAGGCAAAAAGAAAACTACAAAGTCTATATATGCAAAATTATCTTCAATAATTATCTCCCCATTCGGACACAAACTATTCATTATGGAAGGCCACTATAAATACCTTAAACGGCCTCAGCAACCAAATCCGCCAATTCGTCTTTCAAACGATGAATGGGCTATAGAAGTGATGAAGAAAAAGCTAAACCCTTTGCTGATCATCTTGAAAGTGTATTCACTCCAAACCTTGGATTATCGGTGGTTCAAACAGAAAATATAGCAATCAGAACTGTGAGGAAATTTAAGATAAAGAAACCACTGGTAAAGCTTATTATTGCACATCAAATTCAATTAAAGAAAGCCCCTGGTGATGATCCAATTACAGGTGAAATGCTTAAACAACTGCCTGAGTGTGCCATTGGACGACTGGCTCAAATATTCAATTCAATTTACGAATCAGGATATATACCTGATTGCTGGAAATTATCAACTATAAAAATGATCCCGTCTCGAAAGTATTCGAAAAAACTATTATCGAAAATATTAAACCGGAACTACGAAATATCATCCCTAGTCATCAATTTGGTTTCAGAGTCGAGCATGGAACCATTGAGCAAGTTCACCGAGTAGCTACTGAAATAAGATCAGCATTCGAAGATAAAAAATACTGCTCCGCCGTATTCTTGGATGTTGCCCAAGCATTCGATAAAGTTTGGCACGAGGGTCTGCTTCATAAAATAAAGCTTAAATTGCCAGAAATTTACCAACTTATGAAGTCGTATTTGTCAAATCGCAGATATTATGTCAAATACAACACCTCTAAATCGATCGAGAAAAACATTCTGGCTGGAGTACCTCAAGGTAGTGTGCTTGGCCCAACGTTATATTTAATTTTCACTTCAGATCTACCAACGTCTTCGCAAATTCTGACGTCTACTTTCGCAGATGATACGGCAATCGTATGTAGCCATAAAAAAGCCAAAAACGGCGTCCGAAATTCTGCAACAACATATTTATGATATCGAAATATGGCTAAAGAAATGGAAGATAAAGGTCAATGAAGAGAAATCGACCCACGTAACATTCACTTTAAATAAGCTTACTTGCCCGCCTGTCATAATGAACGGAATACCAATCCCTCAATCAAATGGAGCAAAATATCTAGGCGTCCATCTAGATCGACGGTTAACTTGGCGAAAACATATTGAAATGAAACGAGACCATATCAAACTAAGAATTGATAAAATGCATTGGTTGATGGGGAAATATTCAACTATTGACCTAGAATACAAACTTCTTCTGTATAATACAATGATTAAACCAATTTGGTCGTATGGTTGTCAATTATGGCAATCAACCTCTAATTCGAATATCGACATTGTCCAACGAACACAGTCAAAAATTCTGAGAATGATTACAGGAGCACCCTGGTTCGTAAAAAACAAAAATATACATAAGGACCTTAGCATCCTAACTGTCAAAGATGAATTGAAAAAGATGCGGATCAGCTATGCAGGGAAACTGGTATCTCATCCGAATTTGCTGGCGCGAAACCTACAAGATATACCTACGTCTTCGCGATTAAAGAAGAAAACGATGGCTGTAATAGCATAAATTAATAAATTATTAAGTTTACTTATTGAACAAAAGTAGATGCTGCTCCCGAAGATTTACATAATTACCTTAGTTTTTAAGATTTGAAAACTTATTGTTATTTTCATGTTTGAAAGATTCAATAAATAAAGATAATTGTTAAAAGAAAAAAAAATTCTACATGTTACGCGAGATTTGACCTTATTTGACATGTGGATTACGAGCTTCCAACTCATCAAGCCATTCATACAGTATTTCCAGAAGCCAACGTTAATGGTTGCCTATTTCATCTAGTGAAAAATCTACGAAAACACTTAGCATCTTGTCATCTTCTAGGAAGATATAATACAGATATCGATTTCGCATTGCATGGCGAAATGATTACGTCTATTGCATTTGTTCCTGAAGATGGTATATATATACTATCTATAAAATAACAAAAGACAAGCAGGCGAACATGAAAGATGCTTCAATGCACCGACGTTGAATGAAGTTGCCATTGTAGTTCTTCACAGTATCCATCCTTCGTATGATGCATTAAAATACCCGCCGATATTTTGTCGATTAGAGGATGGATTTCGTTTTTTATTTATAGGTCAAGATACAAACATAAAGGCTAGCTCAATGAATTTTTATGCCTATCATTTGATGATTCGTCGAAGCGAGGACAATCACATATTCAAAAGTCGCAGACTGTTTCATCAATTCTGATTTTTATGTAGGTGGAAATGTTGCCAACCGACTTATCATTTTGTCAGGGACGTATGTTGGAAGACCGGGCACATGCACGAATACGCTCAAGATGCAATGACCTACGTGTGCAAATAAGGCCAACCAGACTTATTCATCACTTCCATTTGCAACCCAAAATGGATTGAAATAACGCAATCGTTACTATCCGCACAGCACGAATGTTCAAGTAGAAACTCAAGGCGCTCATGGACTTTTTTTTTTGTTTTTATTATTTAATCTTTTTGAATCTGTTATAAGGCCGAAGCACAAGCCAACTCTTTTGCAGTTCGCTTTTCACGTCATTACCTTACGCAGTCGCCTTCATTATGAAGTATATGATTTATGAACCGTGTGGCGATCATAACCGGGCAATAACAGTTACCTCCAGTATCGTAGCCGCTCTGCAAAAATACCCCAGAACGATAACGTTGAAAGTCAAAAATAAGAACGTGGTAGTCGACAACAGCTGGATTGGTCCGTTTTCGCCAAACTTATTACGAAAATGGTCGTTCTGTAAAAAACCATTTCGTAAATTACGTGATGATGCAAGTCATAGCGCATATGAACATGATTGTCCAGTTCATACTCGTGAAACAGTAACAGCTGTAAGTGAAATCAAATAAAAAACCTTTTAATGAGCTAAATGTTCGAGTGACGAGAGCCGAATTCAATTCACCAAATTTCTGATATCAAATTTGTGCCGAAAAAAACAATTGTATTCGATTTGTCAACGATTTTTCGGAATGTTAGTGCATTCAGCGCGTTGTTGTTGAATATTCCGAAAAATCGTTGACATGTTGTTGTTTTTGACAGCTAGAAAAAAAAATTAAAACAAACGCGCCGAATGCACTAACATTCCGAAAAATCGTTGACAAATCGAATGTAATTGTTTTTTCGGCACAAATTTCCCAACAAACAAAGCGCAAGGAAAGCGGTACCCTTATGAACACGAATTCACACGGGGTACTCGGAAAAGTAGTCTTTTAGCTCACGGAAAGCGGTGCACTTGGCTGAAGAAAATTGTCACTTTTGTAGCACGACTCTTTTTTAGTTTTATATATGCCTGTATTAGTGCGGCCAAATTTTCCATACTCTTTCCGTACCTTATAGCATTATAAATTTCAAACCTTTCCGTACTCATTCCATACATTTTCGAATCAAAAATCGCAACGATTTCCATGCTAATTCCGAACATTTTGGAATTAAAACTCGCTACGCTTTCGTACGAATTACACACACGTTTACGTACACATTCCATACTCTTACCTTTTCTGGGATACAGTTCCATGCATTTACAGCATAGTATTTTGGGTAAATAAAGTATCATTGATACATTATTTATTTTTCATAATACATATATCACAAAATAATTTTCATTAACAGCCAAAGCTTTGTCACTCGTCTTTTTATCCCTCGTTGATTGCCTGTCTTTATTACAATCTTTAATTTCTTTTCCAAACGAAACTAATAAGTCAACTTCCTCTTTAATTTTCCGAATATAATTTCGTTTAGACATATTTTACAAACACACAACCACAAAATCCACTATAAAATACGCAAAACGATAGAAAATATTTTATTTACCTCTCCAAATGTACAATCCGCTGCACGAACAATCGTCGTTTAGAAAATTTCGTCGTAATCGTTGTACGTAGTCTGGCTACGTCTTGAAATTTGTTTGCATACTACACAAATATACTCCCAAACAACACTGTTAGCACTACACCTACTCTCTCTCTCTCTCTCTCAAAACTCAATTATGTTTTGAAATGACAACCAGCAAAGGGTAAGGAATGCCGTGCGATAATCGCACTCTTTTGGGTACGTACACATGAATGTTTGTTGGGTTGATATCAGAAAATTTTGTGAATTGAATTCGGCATTCGTCACTCGAAAATTTACCTCGTTAAGAGGTTTTTTATTTGATATCAATGATTTTGGCGCGGCAAATTGAAAATGAATTGAATTGCGATTCGTTTTATTGTTGTCAGTCAAAACAGTTCACACACACTCGATTGCACACAAGTGGAAAATGTAATTTATCCGATTTGGTTAGTTTTAATTTTGGTAGATGGGTGGGAAATGAAGATAGTTCTTGCGATAAGTGCAAGAATCTACTGAAAGGTCAGTGTAACTTGAGAATACGCGTCGCGTTCTCATATTTTCACTTGTCATTGCCGATCAATACTACGTGAGAATTAATAGTCTACAACTTTCTTCTGTATACCTCAGACAGAATTAAGCTTTGGAAATAAAAATATGTCTTGTCATAGTGCCATTTTCCATCATGGCACAGAATTAAAAAAAAGCCATTACACAGTAATTTTGAGAAAGAAGGGAAACTTTTTTAGAGCGGATGATGGCGTCACCTCACCATGCTCTTGGCCTCGAAATAGTAAAGACTTATATTATTTTTTTTATGTTGAAAAGTAGGGTCAGGTCTCATCATTAGGTTCAGAGAGGTAGCTTTTTTTTATTATATTCAGCACGATAGTTTACGTTCTGGTGTACTGTTTCTGGTGTGTGTTAAACGATTCTATTTTTTTATTTTGCATGCATTTTTTCAATCTTCATTTTGTAGTATTTTAGTAGATTTTATTTCAAAATCCTTTACCACATGCCACAAACAGGTCATGCCGGGTGTGATCTTATTACGCACCCAGTTCTCGTAGGCTATCGACTGAACTTTTGTAGTTTAGTTTTTAGTGCATGTTACAGAGTAGTAAAAATTTAGATCAGATGCATGCGCTTTTGGTAGAAATTCGATTGAGTAATTCAACAATTTTTTCCATGTTTCTTGCTATTTTTTCACTAACCGCATACGGCTACCATTCATTTTTTATCCATTAAACCAGTGATTCTTAACGGGGGGCCGCAGCTCCCTGGGGGTCCGTAAGAAGTTTGCAGGGAGGCCGCCAAAGTTTGCAAAATTTCTTTCAGAATATAAAAAAAATTAAAAATGATGTATAAGGTAAATGTACCAATTACCGACAGTTCTTATTATGCGAGTCATATGCGAATTATTTTTGATCTAATTTCCAGCAGCTCTTGTTCGTATTATCGGTACTGTAAAGTTTAAGCGGAAGATATTCAAGGCTGAAATAACAAAAACACAATTTTCAAATTTTCAATAAAACAAACTTTTATTTTGTGTATTTTTTATTAAACGTTAAGTATTATAAACAAATTATGTCCTCCTAATCCACAGCTACGATATTTAGAAAACTTTAGAAATTCAATCAAAAAATAATAAAACTATACGATTACAAAAATAGTTCAGGTACTAGATAATTTTACTAAAATTAATTAAAATTATTCTTTTGGAAAGCTTCGATTTCAGCAACCGCATAAATTCCTCTGGCATTTAATAGAGAAGAAGGGCTGATAACACTACATACTTCTCTCTCTTTATATCAAATAGTGACGTCCTTGCTCAGCCATTTCCAGTTTTGACCACTTGCAATGTTTTAATGTATGTTTCATTTTCTTTTACTTCCAGCACAGACCCAGGGAAATACTATCCTTCGTATGCAACTATGATATAATCGCCAGGGCATGTTTTTTAATTTCTTTTACAATCGATCCGCCATCTGTTTGAAAATTAGTTTTATGATCTTGGTTGAAAATTCGTTTTATAAACTGTTCCGTTTATTTCTCTTTTGCTTCTTTCAATTTTTCTTTTCCTCTCATTTCAATTCTCTTTACGTGTTCAAAATATTTACATATTTGATGTAATTGGATCAGGAGTAATTTTCCTTTTGACAATTTTCTTCTTTTCAGCTGGAGCCTCCGGATAATAGAAAGATTTTGAATGGGTTGGGAAAATCCACTTTAAACAACAAATAAGAGCAACCCGGTTGCCGCGTTATGTTATTCTTTTAATCAGCAATATTTTAAATTGGCGTACTCATAACTACTGCGCACTGGATGTAATTTGAGATCCAAGAATATTATTCAAATCAAGGTCTTTCTAAAGACGTACCAAGCCATCATTATCCACAATGCAATTCACTACTTGATTTTCCGGCCATAAATTTACGTTTAGCGTTGTTTCATTGTCAATCAATGATTGAAGTTTGCTTGTGTCTCCGCCTGCGGACAATATTCTATTTCTTTTTTGAAATTTCGCCAAAATAAAAAGAGATTTTTATCTTTTATATCACCAGCCCACACCTCACGACTTTCCTGATACATTTTCCCATTTTTGCTAAAAAAACTGTTCTTCTTCTAAAGCAAACCATAGTTATCGAGCCATTTACGTAGGAAGTAAAGTGGTCCTCAGTAAGCCCGTGCCCCATCGATGCAAATAAATGATAATCGGACGGAGACAAATCTGGCAAGTAAGCCGCATGTGGAAGTATTTCCCAATCAAGAGGTTCCAACGTTTCCATGACCGGTTTTGCTTTGTGGGGTGATGCATTATCATGCGAAGCAAAATTATTTTGTGTTGTCTTTTATCATATTCTGGTCGTTTTTCACGCAAAGATCGATTTAAATTGATCATTTGTTGTTGGTAGCTTTCAATATTTGCGGTTTCGAGAGGTTTTCGCAGCTAAAATAAATCACACACTTCTTATCTCACCAAATACGAGCATTGTCTTCCATCGAAGCTATTTCGCCTTGTAGTCGATGTCGATGGTTGTCCTGGATCAACCCAAGACATTTTGCTCTTTGGATTCTCAAAATAGATCCTTTTTCATCACCAGTCCACAATTCGATGGAGAAATAAATTTCTTTTGTATCTGGCGAGTAACATTTCGCAAGTGTTTTTTCTATTTTTATCTGGCCTTTGATTCAGTTTATGAGGAACCCATTTGCTTTTGAATCTTTCACATGGCTTTTAAATGTATGGAGACGGCTTCTCGTAACACATTCAAATGATCCGCCAGTTGTTTTTGCGTTTCAGCGTCATTATCATGCCTGATGCCTTCAAAATTGTTTTGGTGGTCTTCCACGTTCTTCGTTTCTCACGTCAAAATCACCACGTTTGAATTTATTAAACCAAGAGCATGCTCACCGTAAATTTTGACAAGTATTCTATTTCTAATTTTTTTCAAATGATAAGAAAAAAATTAATGATGTCCCCAAATCGTAACATGTAAGGGTATAAATTGGATGTTGTGGACAGATGTCAAAAGATAATATTGACACCGATGACGTGTGGTTTGTCGAAAGGTACATTGACAGGTGGCGCCATTTATTGGTAAATTTCGGTTTCATATTTTCACACCTGGTATTATAAATAATTTAACAAATATAAATTATTATTAAAAAATGGGGGCCACAATAAAATTATGAATTATTTAGTGGGCCGCGAGTAAAGAAAGGTTAAGAACCACTGCCTTAAACAATACAATAAAATATACATATTTTAGTGTGTTAGTTGGAAACAAAAATTAATGGTAGCTACCTTCTCGCTGATATTCCATCTTCATGCGATGGGAGGAGAGATAAGATCTGTTTTTTTAAAGAAATCATCATAAAGATTAAAAAAGTATCGATTTTATGCAAAGAGGCTAACAATTTTCTTAGCAATGATAATAATATGATGTATTTATATTTGTTTCATTGTAATACATTGATTCACTATCATTATGAACCGCAACGGACCGATATTAGGGTGCATTTGAGCCAAAAAATTAAAATTTGCAAAAAATTAGGATGGCTTTTCAGTTATGGAGGCCAATATCATAAAATATACGAGTTTTCTGGGACAAACAGTTGATGTCATATTGTAGGTGAGACTTTTGGCTAATAATCCTGAGAATATGAACCAAAAGTCTTTTGCTAATTTTTTAGCAATTTGGCCGAATGTGGCCGGCCGATTTGACATTTTTCAGTTTTTTGGCCAAAATGACCCTCCACCCTAATTCTTTGAATTTTTTTAAATGCTATTTGATAGCTGGCGTCAATGCCTTTGCCAACATAGCGGCCAAATCAAAAAGTTGTAAAACAAAACTTGCTTAGTTTTTCAAGTATTACAAACCCTGAAGATATAAGATCAAAGCAAGATTATATGGTGACGTCATAGAAAACTTTCCAAATGTCATAACTTTGGTCAAAATCATTCGTTTTAGACGTTTGATTGGTATCGTTGCATTGGTATTGACGTCTACAATCATAATTTGCTAGTTAAAAAATAATTGGGGCACTTTTTGGGGCAGTTATACCCGAAAAACTGATTTTTGGGGCAATTTTCGAAAGGTCATATCTCCACTCAATGTTGGTAGAAATTCATACTTTTATACATTATTTGGGTCTACTTTTCAAGACCTTTCCAATGGTATATAATATGATCCTGGCGGCTTCAAAGGCAACAAGTTCGAAACTAGCTGTATATATACGAGTTCGACTTCCAGCACAGTAGGTGCTTTCGTCACTCGTTTGGACTGCCGTCCAAAGTGATGTTCGTAAAGAATAAAGCATCTTTTTGAGGCGTCGTTCACAACAATGTTAGGTGGAGTTTTTTGGCCAAAATTGGTTGAAATTGATTTAGATGATCTTTGGTTTCAACAAGACGGTGCCACGTGTCACACAAATCGTGAAACACTTGACATTGTTAATCGGCACCAAGTACATGCAATTTAACACAGTTATAGATTATTTCCTTTGGGGTTTTTTGAAAAGTAAAGTGTATTGCAATGATCCACAAACAATTCAAGATCTTAATAACAACATTCAAGCTGAAATTGAGTCCATTGAACTGCTTTTATTGAAAAAAGCAACAATTTTGATGTCTGAATGTTGTAGACCTGTACAGGAGGTGTGCTAGTCACATGGACGATGTTGTATTCTAAACAAAACTTTTAAATGGAATACCCTTTATAGTGAGCCGCTTGATACAAGACAGGCGCCTTTTCTGATATGAAGAACAGACGCTGATTCGGTATTGGTTTTAGAGAGAGCACCGTATAGCAATATGAATCTAAAACTTTGCTACTCCGTTGCTACTTGACGTGTCTTAAAAAGATTAAAAGTCTTAACCACTGCTTAATGGAAGCGTTTCCGTTGATTTTGAATAGCCACAAATTGTGCTGCCTATTTTACCTTATTGTATTGGCAGGGAAAATGATATGTAAAATGTCTCAATCTCAAATTTGAAATCTCCGCAGAAAATGCGTAGATTGAAATAATTCTCATTTTGGTTATGGGCTAATGATAGAATTGGAACTGTTAAAGTTCTATAGCATGTTATCAAAAATCTTATCAAATTTATTTGAAAACACTGAAATAGGAAGGGTTCCTTTTTGCCAAACACTTAAATGATAACCGAACTGTGGATAAATTGAGAAACACTTCCTTGGCTAGGCAAATTCTAAAAGTTGGAGGTATGCACAGTTTTTGCACTAAATAACAGTAAATAGAGCGAATGCGAATTTTAACACAAAAAATTAAAACACAACCCGATTCTAAAAATATAAAATCGATTTTCAAAATAGAAAAATAATTCCAATAAATCGATCAATAAAATTGATTCTCAAACAAAAATTGCACCAAGTCCAAAAAAAAAATCACACAACACAGAATATTTCATTTTCATAATCGGTGTAATCTCATAATAATTTTGATGAACGAAAACAAACAAAAGATCTTAGAAGGGTGTGCGTCTTCTTTATATATTAAGAATATTTTCTCGTTATGTTTTATGTATATGTTTTGAGAATACACATATTTTGTATTTTTCAATTCTAATATTCTGACAATATGAACTCCTTCCCATATACGGTACGGCACACATGGTCTATTTTTATAAAAAAAAATATAAAAAAAAATTTCGTTTTACCATAAGATATATAAAGAGGTACGTAATCTTAATTAACGACTCAGTTCCAATTGAAATTTTGATTTTGTGGTGAGCGGACGAAGTTATATAAAAAAATAATTCAAAATGTGTGACGATGAAGTTGCGGCCTTAGTTGTAGACAATGGTGCGTAAAAAACTTAAAAAAAAAATTAAAAATTAATTAAATTAAATAATAAAAATAATAAGTATTTAAAAATTTTCAAAAAAAAAAAAATAAAAATTTAATTTGGTGAATTTAAAAGTGATAAGATTTGGAAAATATCTACTACCTCTGTAAAATTGGATAAAAACATCAAATCAATAATGGAATATATATACATTTGGATTAAATTGTGTTTAGTGCAAATTATTTAAACGGATATTTAAAATTGCAAATTTCAGTGTTAAATTCATAAATTTTTATAATTTTAAAATCATTTTTGTATTGCATACGCGATCATTGCGGGAGATCGTTGGTTTTAATTCGTATAGAATATTTTTGATCTGTTAAAATTTTGTTTTTGTTTTTTATAAACGAGACACGACCAACGTGGTTTTTTGTGTGTCGATATGAAATTATTGGAAATTTTTGGAAAATACGTACTATTTTTATTGGAATTCCGTGATGGATTTTTTTTGTAAACTAAATCGTTATTTTTGTTTGTTTGTTTCACAGGATCCGGTATGTGCAAGGCCGGTTTCGCTGGGGATGATGCTCCACGTGCCGTCTTCCCATCTATTGTTGGTCGTCCACGCCATCAAGGTGTCATGGTCGGTATGGGCCAAAAAGATTCATATGTAGGAGATGAAGCCCAAAGCAAAAGAGGTATCCTCACATTGAAATACCCAATTGAACACGGTATTATCACAAATTGGGATGATATGGAAAAGATCTGGCATCACACATTCTACAATGAACTCCGTGTTGCACCAGAAGAACATCCAGTTCTTTTGACTGAAGCACCATTGAACCCAAAGGCCAACAGAGAAAAGATGACCCAAATCATGTTTGAAACCTTCAACTCACCAGCTATGTATGTTGCCATCCAAGCCGTACTCTCATTGTACGCCTCAGGTCGTACCACTGGTATTGTTTTGGATTCAGGTGATGGTGTCTCACACACAGTCCCCATCTATGAAGGTTATGCCCTCCCCCATGCCATCCTCCGTTTGGACTTGGCTGGTCGCGATTTAACCGACTACTTGATGAAGATCTTGACTGAACGTGGTTACTCATTCACAACCACAGCTGAACGGGAAATCGTTCGTGACATCAAGGAGAAACTTTGCTATGTTGCCCTCGACTTCGAACAAGAAATGGCCACCGCTGCTGCATCAACATCACTCGAAAAATCATATGAACTTCCCGATGGACAAGTTATCACCATTGGTAACGAACGTTTCCGTTGCCCAGAATCTCTCTTCCAACCTTCATTCTTGGGTATGGAATCGTGCGGTATTCATGAAACAGTCTATAACTCAATCATGAAGTGCGATGTTGATATCAGAAAGGACTTGTACGCTAACATTGTCATGTCAGGTGGTACCACAATGTACCCAGGTATTGCCGATCGTATGCAAAAGGAAATCACAGCCCTTGCCCCATCAACCATTAAAATCAAAATTATTGCTCCACCAGAACGTAAATACTCCGTATGGATCGGTAAGTTAAAACCTCAACACACAAAATATTTTTTAACCTAAATTTAACATTTTGCATCTCTCTTTTACATTATTATAGGAGGATCCATCCTTGCTTCCCTCTCCACTTTCCAACAAATGTGGATCTCAAAGGAAGAATACGACGAATCTGGACCAGGAATTGTCCACCGCAAATGTTTCTAAACATTTACACACAAAACAAAAAAAAAAAATATTATTATTTTATTATTATTATTATTATTATTATTATGATTAAACAATAATTTTTTTTCAATACATTAAAAAGAAAGAAGATTTTTTTATATTTAACACGCGAAAAAAATTATGTCATCCTTATTTTTTTGTGTTCTTGCATTTAACATCTGAAAACAAAAAAAAAACCACAACAACAACAACAAAAATATATAAGAAATAAAATGAATTATAAATTATAATTAGATTTTTTTTAATTAAGAAATAGTGCAATAAAAAATTATAACATCTAATTTAATCCATCATATAACAACTTTGATATAAAAGAAAGAAGAGAAAGAATTTTTAAATGAAATTTGTAAAAAATAAAAAATACGAAAAGTAAAAAAAAAAAATGTTTCATTCTTTATAACATTAAGATGCATCCGCCTATGATCTCGAAAAGTCAAAAAAAAATTTTGTTTTCACTGTACAAATTTTTCAGCCACGTGCCTATTTACTTTTTCGGTGCACCCTCCCCCGACTGATCGACCAACCGACACCCAAAAATTTTCCATATATAGTGTTTTCATCTAATTCACGTCGAATATTAATTATTTTAAAAATAACTTTACGTTTTCATCACCATAAAAGGATGTAAGAAAATTTTGTATTTCAATATCGTCGGATATTGTAGTGTCTACACACACACGGGTACGATATAGACACTCATAAAGTTTTTTTTTCTTGTTTTAAATTTATAGAGAACAGTTGTGTGGAGATCTCTAATAATATTATAGCGAGGAACGCTGAAATTGTATACTTCAGTTAAAACAGAACAGCGCATAACATTCAAAATTTTCTATTTTATTGGAAGTCTTCCAACATCCAAAATATGTTTATTAATAATTTTGAAGAAATTTTTCTCTTTTTTTTGTTGTGTTTAGTTTTTATTTTTTATTTTTAGTATGCTATTGAGGAGAGCATTATCTTTGTATTATTTTTAGATAAGTCGGAAGATTTTCTATATGAGGGATGGATGGATAACAATCATTAGTATAGGTTGCATTTAATAAAAGAAAAAAACAAATTCAATATAATGTTTACCATATAAGACGAAGTCATCGACTCTCTTACTGTAGATAGCATTTTCTAAATAAAATATTTGCTAATTTTCTTCTTAACAATTTTAGTGTAGGGCAAGAAAGATAATTAATTGGATTTTTGTTTAGATAAACTATTACAATTTACAATAAATGATAGTATCTTCTCTAGTAAATAGTATTAAGAGAATGTGACCTTTCCTCTCTTACGAAAGTGTTCTCACTTGAAAAGAAAATATTTTATGCGCCTTCAAATTACTATACTTGGTAACGCAGTATTTTGTACCTGCTGCATTGAGGTTTATAAATTGTTTAGATAAAGGTGTAATTAATGACGAATTAAGGTGATAATGAGGAATCATACGAGGGTTCATATAATATACCCAATTTCTCAGTTTCCTTTCCAGTTGATTATATTCCGGAAATTTTTCTAAAACTCAATTTAGAATACTATATTTCGATCCACCATACCAATTAAGCTGCGTTTTTTTTTAAACAATCGAGTAGAGTTCGCGATAGCTATGTAAGGTTTCCTCGTAATATCGTTGTTCTGTATAGTTCTGAACTACTCCGTTATTATACAGAATGGGTGAAATTATTGCTTATACATAGATTCCTATTAAATCTAAATTATTTAATTTAAAAAAAATAAATTTTTTACTACTCGATTGTTTTCAAAAAAAACGCAGCTATTATCAACGATTCTAGTAATAAAAAAATCAGTTCAAAATTTTGTTGATTTATTTATATTCATTAACAGTAAATATTATTTTCGCAAAATATACCGTTTGAAAAGAATATACTAAACCATGTGATATACAAAATAGTAGATTTCAATTAATTTGTCTACTCACCACCAGGGGCAAACTATCACAAACGAGAAAATTTAACTCAGTTTAAATGACGAATAATAATGATTTGCATCCATTTCATCGTGAACATTTGATCGTATGGCCACAAACTCTGATTACACTCAGAGCAAAACTTGGGTCAAAATAAACAAAACTCTGAGTTTATTTTGCCAAAATCTAGGTAATTTTCGATCAACCATAAAATTTTAATTTTAAATAACCAAGTCGTGAATATTTAATTTTTAACTTAGTTATTATAACCAAAAACATAGGGTTATTTTATTTGGTAGAGTTGAAATAAATTTAGTAACAGTGAGCAACTATTTTGTTAAATCAACCGAGGGAAAAAATTATTTTGCTAATGAGAAGCATGTGAAGTTAACCCAGTTTTTCATCCCAGGATTTTTTTTATTATTATTTACACGAAACTATTATATTGCATCCCAGTTTTTTCATTTTATACCTCTATAAGACGATTTAAATTATAAACACAACAACAAAATATCCCATCCCAGTTTTTTTTCGTTTATTTGTTGCTCATGTAAAACAAATACATACTTGAAAATAATGAATTGAGTTTTGGCAATAGTAATAAGTTCGAAATAATAGTACGCCATATTATAAGTTTGAAATATAAAGGGTAACTTATAATGAGCTCTCTATAATGAGTTAGGATTGGCACAATCTTCCAGCTTCAATATGGCCCCATATAAATTTATATGAAAATCGTTTATAATTTTCAAAATCTTCCTGGGCTGGAAATAACGAATAATGTTTTGAGATGGTACGTAACTAAGTAACTGCTGACCAAGTGGCCAGCACCAGCCGTATGTTCAAATTTGAGGAAACGGCCAAGTTCCAAAATCCTAGATTAAGTTAAATAAAAATTTGTTTCTCTTAAGAACTTCCTAGGCCGGAAATGAGTTTTTATGTTTTGAGTTGGTAATGATAAGGGCAAACTATGGTGAGCACCCCAGTGTCAGCCGTATGTTAGGATTTGCACAATCTTCCAGCTTCAATATGGCCCCATTTAAATTTATATGAAAATCGTTTATAATTTCCAAAATCTTCCTGAGCCGGAAATAACGAATGATGTTTTGAGATGGTACGTAACTAAGTAACTGCTGATCAAGTGGCCAGCACCAGCCGTATGTTTAAGTTTGAGGAAACGGCCAAGTTCCAAAATCCTAGATTAAGTTAAATAAAAATTTGTTTCTCTTAAGAACTTCCTAGGCCGGAAATGAGTCTTTATGTTTTGAGTTGGTAATGATAAGGGCAAACTATGGTGAGCTCTCTAGTGCCAGCCGTATGTTAGGATTGGCAATCTTCCAGCTTCAATATGGCCCCATATAAATTTATATGAAAATCGTTTATAATTTTCAAAATCTTCCTGGGCCGGAAATAGCGAATGATGTTTTGAGATGGTACGTAACTAAGTAATTGCTAACCAAGTGGCAAGCACCAGCCGTATGTTCACCTTTGAGGAAATTGCCAAGTTCCAAAATCTTAGATTAAATTAAATAAAGTTGGTAATGATATATACAAACTATGATGTACTTTTCAGTGCAAGCTTTAGATAGGATTGGCATATATTCATGACTTATTATGATTAGTAATGAAATGGAACACAACCATGACTCCCTGTCAGAATGCATAGTTCAAGTATTTCTTTCATGTCAGTCTACAGTACTATGATGGAGCTATGCAATGGGTTGATAGTTTATCGTAAATCAGACCTAGGTCGTCGATTTGGCCTCTTTTTAAGGAAGATCGTGAAAAGTAAACCGCCAAAGAGTTGAGAGATTTTCGATACCAAAACAAATTGCAAATGTTAAAAACAAACAAATAATGGTGAGCGGTACAGTGCACCCGTATGTTAGCGTTACACAATTTATCAGCATCGTTTACGCCCCTATACAGTGTCGCTCAAAAATCACCAGTACATTTCTCTGAGTATTTGTGTATTAAATTTGTTTGATGTATCGAAATGGTCTATTTCCAGGAGAAGTTAAGACAAGCCCCATCAAATTATCGTACCTTCTTATCTATCGTTGCGAGAATGCTGAATAATATTAAGAGACCTTTGAATGGTTTATAAATCCTCTAATATTAAAAATTTCGCCTTAATTACACTTAATAATGTCGGTATAATTGAAAAAGTTAAGCTCTGGATTGCTTCGATGCTTTAATACTATGACAAACATCAGAAAACATATCATCAAAATTGTTTAGAATATAGCGAAATATTATTTAATTTGAAATAGTAAATAAAAATTTAAATTGCTAGATGCCGAACAATACATATTGGAAAGTTCCAAATATTGAACATACGGCTGGCCCTTTGGTCAGCAATTACTTAATTACGTACCATCTCAAAACATCATTCGCTATTTTCAGCCCAGGAAGGTTTTGGAAGTTATAGACGAATTTCATATAAATGTATATGGGGCCATATCAAAACTGGAAGATTGTGCCAATCCTAACATACGGCTGACTTTGGGGAGCTCATTATAGTTTGCGCTTATCATTACCAACTCAAAACATAAAGAACCATTTCCGGCCTAGGAAGTTCTTAAGAGAAACAAATTTTTATTTAACTTAATCTAGGATTTTGGAACTTGGCCGTTTCCTCAAACTTAAACATACGGCTGGTGCTGGCCACTTGATCAGCAGTTACTTAGTTACGTACCATCTCAAAACATCATTCGTTATTTCCGGCTCAGGAAGATTTTGGAAATTATAAACGATTTTCATATAAATGTATATGAGGCCATATCGAATCTGGAAGATTGTGCCAATCCTAACATACGGCTGGCACTGGGGTGCTCACCATAGTTTGCCCTTATCATTACCAACTCAAAACATAAAGAATCATTTCCGGCCTAGGAAGTTCTTAAGAGAAACACATTTTTATTTAACTTAATCTAGGATTTTGGAACTTGGCCGTTTCCTCAAACTTAAACATACGGCTGGTGCTGGCCACTTGATCAGCAGCTACTTAGTTACGTACCATCTCAAAACATCATTCGCTATTTCCGGCCCAGGAAGATTTTGAAAATTATAAACGATTTTCATATAAATTTATATGTGGGGCCATATCAAAGCTGGAAGATTGCACAAATCCTAACATACGGCTGGCACTGGGGTGTTCACCATAGTTTGCCCTTATCATTACCAACTCAAAACATAAAGAATCATTTCCGGCCTAGGAAGTTCTTAAGAGAAACAAATTTTTATTTAACTTAATCTAGGATTTTGGAACTTGGCCGTTTCCTCAAACTTAAACATACGGCTGGTGCTGGCCACTTGATCAGCAGTTACTTAGTTACGTACCATCTCAAAACATCATTCGTTATTTCCGGCCCAGGAAGATTTTGGAAATTATAAACGATTTTCATATAAATTTAAATGGGGCCATATTGAAGCTGGAAGATTGTGCAAATCCTAACATACGGCTGGCACTGGGGTGCTCACCATAGTTTGCCCTTATCATTACCAACTCAAAACATAAAAACTCATTTCCGGCCTAGGAAGTTCTTAAGAGAAACAAATTTTTATTTAACTTAATCTAGGATTTTGGAACTTGGCCGTTTCCTCAAACTTAAACATACGGCTGGTGCTGGCCACTTGATCAGCAGTTACTTAGTTACGTACCATCTCAAAACATCATTCGTTATTTCCGGCCCAGGAAGATTTTGGAAATTATAAACGATTTTCATATAAATTTATATGGGGCCATATTGAAGCTGGAAGATTGCCAATCCTAACATACGGCTGGCACTAGAGAGCTCATTTTAAGTTACCCTTTATATTTTAAACTTATAATATGGCGTACTATTATTTCGAACTTATTACTATTGCCAAAACTCAATTCATTATTTTCAAGTATGTATTTGTTTCACATGAGCAACAAATAAACGAAAAAAAACTGGGATGAGAATTTAAATCGTCTTATAGAGGTATAAAATGAAAAAACTGGGATGGAATATAATAGTTTCGTGTAAATAATAATAAAAAAAATCCTGGGATGAAAAACTGGGATAACTTCACATACTTCTAATGACTTGTTAATTCTACCAAATTTTCTTAGTAAATGTAACCAAATTGGAGGTTAATATTGAAAACATTATAGGTTGAAACAACCAATTATTTGGTAACATTGACCAAATTTTTTTTATGATACACAAAGTAGCCTTAGTAAATAAAACTTTATATTGGTAAATATTGCTTAAAGTTTTGTTAAAATTGACCAAGAAATATCTGAGTGAAAATGGATACATGATGGTGTTACGGGTGTCCTATTTTTAAAAAGAGTTTGTGCATCGCTGACTTAACGTCATTTAGAAATGTATGTGTGATGGTACACGTGCTCGTATATACCATTGTATACAATGAACTAGATCATCATACTTATACTATGCATTTCCAGCGGTTGTTTATTATGGCAATCAATACTATTTGCATCTGCATGTAACATTTTGCTCAGGCGATAGACAAAGCTCGTACAGGTATTTTACGCTATACAGGCAAATATGCATTAATACACTAATGGTTGTTATTAATATGGGGGTAATTGTTAAGTGAGAGGAATTATTATGCTCAGCTATCATCAATCATTTCGTATTGATCATACAGCTTGTCTTGGTGGTATATCTTTAGTATTTTCGAGACCCTTGCTCTAAGTACACACGATCTAGTGGTGTATATATTGTGCTTGGTGCAGTACATTTTGTTTAAATATAAAAATAATTAAATTTTAATAACGACTTCAGAAATCGCTTTTTTTTGTGGTAAGAATTTTTTTATGTTACCCAATTCTTTTGTGTACTCATTTAGAACTAAATCCCGGATTCTATTTTATAAGTAACTGTTATAGCTATATCGGTGGGTTAATAGCTAGTTAATAGCTAATTAATACATACCGCCTTCCGCCTGTCAATAGCGAAACGGAGTGTTCCGTGCGTACGAATAGAATTACGCGAGCGCGGTAAGTTATTGAATAAACGAAAGATCTGGTCCTAAATTAGTTGTTATACCGTTTGTTCATTTTATTCCATATATATAGGGTCTCGCAGCGTTTTTTTTTTGTGCTTTTTTTATAAAGAAAAACAAAGCACCATACATTACGTAGCTTGCATGCTAACTTATGCTAACTAATGTGAACAGGCATAATCCGGTAAAATTGGAAAGGGGAGCAAATACGAAGCCGCGTAGTAAGGTGGTTGGACTTTATCATACTGTCGTACACTATAGAGTAGCGGTCACGACCTTCATTATTCGACCCCCACAAGGCAACATTCGTTAGCGTCGCGGGTTACTTTTATTTATTTAAGTAAAAAAAAAATAAAACAAAAAAAAAAGTAGGAATATAATATAAATTAGTGAAATCATAGTGAAATTGTGATTCTATTAAGAAATTTGTCTTTCTTAGTTAAGTGCTTAGATCTAAGTTCATTGAATTAGTTTTCTTTGTTGTTTGCTCAATTGTGATATAAAAAAAATAATTTTGTGAATAAGGATCATTCTGATAAGAGCAGAGATATAATGGGGTTTGCGATTTAATAATAATTTCAGCCAAACCAATACCTACATCCTGGGAGCGCTCTTCGGATCAATTTAAGTGGAAAGCGGTATTTTTATGTTATTTTTTTTTTTGCAAATATAAAATTTCTTTTGCATACAATCTAGACTGCTCTTATAGGAAATTTGAGTATTAATCAATTTATTAAGATTATTAGAAATTTTGTTCGGTACCATGTTGTTGGTTTGTTCATATAAATATTTAACCCTGAATTAATACATGATCAAAATAGAATAAGTGTTTTTTTTTATTTGATGACATAAAGATTGAACTGGTGCTGTAAGTGTTTATTCCCCTCAGTTTAATGTGCGCACGTGTGGTTTGTTGGACCAAGATGGACTCCGAGGCATTAAACCCTACCAGCCGCTTAAGCTACCCTGTAATTAAAACGTGCGCGTCTTGTGAGTGGTCCGTAACAATGGATGAACAGCCATGTGTTAATACATTGCTCAGAATATCTTAAGTTAAATAAATTAAATATAAAAAAACATATATTAACTGTAACTAAAACGCTTCCAAATTTGTACTTAATTGAGTCAAAATAAAATCACAAAAAAATTCTGTATAATCACAATGACTACCAATCGCTGCGATTAATTGTTGAAATCTTTTTTTATTTTTCGAGCATGTTTTATTAACTTCATCTAATTTTTGTTGTAGTTCATTGGAATCGAGTGCCTTAATTTTGAATGACGATTGTGCATCGACCTGGCAATAACGTACAACTTAGTTGTATCAAGTACGTTTTTCCCACATAAGAGAATCCACAAAGTAACTTGGAGATCGAATGATGGAAGAACGGAAAACCAAATCGATCACGTCATGGTGTCCAAGAGACACTCCACCAGCATATCTGACGTTAGAACCTACAGAGGTGCAGACATGGACAGCGATCACATGCTTGTCATATTTAAGTATAAGTGCAAACAGTCATCTACGTTTAATAGACAAGCACAAAAGACCGTTCGATGGAATGTTGATGCTCTAAAAGACCAAGCGTCACTGCAGAGTTACCAATCAGCTGTCACTAATTATTTAGACCGGCCCCATTACAATGAAGAAGCTCCTCCTAACATCCAAGAGCAGTGGCACGCTATACAGTCAGCCATAACAACCGCGGCGCAAAATACCATCGGAAGAAGACCTCCGAGGCCCCGCAACGATTGGTTCGATGATCAATGCCGAAGGGTCGTCGAAAATAAACGAACGCTTCGTGAAAAATGGTTGGCTCGCAACACCAGAAGCACTCTAGCAGAATATCACCGCGCTAGGAAAGCCACGACTAAATTTTTTCGACAAAAGAAGCGCGAACATATGAGATTATGCATCGAAAACATCAGCTTTCAAGCGGAACTAGGAAACTCAAGGGACTGTTTTGCTAACGCCAGGAATCTCACTAAAGATTTCCACCCAAGAAGTACAGCCATCAAAGGCGGGAATGGAGAGCTGAGAACAAACGTGGCTGATGTTCTCTCAGTATGGCAAACCTACTTTCAAAATCTGCTAAATCGCACTGACGAAGTGACCCACATTAGAGCAATAGCTCCGCCAGGTGAAGAGGTCTTTGTGCTGCGAGTGAGACAGCAATATTTTTATTTTTCGACATAATCTCCTTTAAGGTTTATACATTTGTCACATCGATCAATTAACCCTCTAAAAAAAAAGATTTCTTTTGCTCCATAAAATATTCGATTACCACAGACTGTTCTTCATAGTCACTGGAAAATTTCCGGCCCCTTAGTGTTTTTTTCACATTGGGAAACAGAAAGTAGTCACTGGGTGCCAAGTCTGGACTGTACGGTGGATGCGGAATTTCCACGAAGCCACAGTCCTTCAGTGCAGCTCGAGCAATATTAGCCTTGTGCACTGGTGCATTGTCGTGAAGAAGCAAGATTTTTTTCCTAATTTTCCTTGGCCGTTTTTCCCGGATCGCTTTTTTCAATTTTCGCAAAACCTCTGCGTAATATATGCCTGTGATTGTGGTTTTCGGTGGCATATAATCGATTATCAAAATTCCTTCAGCATCCCAAAAAATTGTTGCCAAAACCTTACCAGCAGACGGTTGAGTTTTGAATTTCTTTGGTGGTGGTTCACTACGTTTAATCCATTGCATCGATTCTTGTTTGGATTCCGGATCCCAGTGATGAAGCCATGTTTCATCGCCTGTTATTATGTTATCCAAGAAATTTTCTGGATCTTCTTTGTACATATCTAAAATCGCCTTAGAAGTTTGAACACGCATTTTTTTTGTTCTGCATTCAACAAACGGGGAAGCCATCGCGCACTTACTTTCGACATGTGAGGGTGGTCATATAATATAGTATATGTATGTGGTACCGTATGAAAGAGAAAGTCTCCACGCTAACCGCGGAACAGAAATACGCCGGTCCTCCAATACAATAGATTCGGCCAAAATTACGTTTTCATGGCTAATAGCATCTGCTGGCCGACCCGAGCGGTTGTCGTCTTCTAATGACTGCCGACCACTTTTGAATAATTTTACCCACCTTGTTACTGTGGCATATGATGGTGCAGATTTGCCGTAAACTTTTTATATATAGTTGAATATATAAATTGCATTTCGTCCATCTTTACAGAAAAATTTAATAACGGCGCGATATTCAATTTGATTCATTTTAAGAAAAATTCCAAACACGTGTTACTAAATTGGCAAAAACAAACGAACTGTAAAATTTACATCGAAATGTTCTTCTAGAAGTTTCATCGCGACAAAAAATGGTTTTGAAAAATATATTGTTGTCTCACTCACTCTTTTTTTCCATATGATATTGCAAGACTTTTTGATATACCCTCTCGTATATTAATTTTGTCTCAATTAGATATTAGCTTATTGAGAATCGATTTTTCGGCTGGATCTTTGATGCAATTTTGTTATATGTCTGGTATGTTTTTAATATAGCTTCTCCCAATTGGTATATATAGTATGCTTATATTTTTTGGAAGATACTGTTAAAGTTATACTATTACAGTTAGCCGAAAGCCGAATGATAAAAAATTGATAATGCAGATCGCTTTCTCAGCCGAAAGTATTTAAATACGTCACTGTTGATCAACATCCTTCAGCCGAAAATCATCAGCCGAAACATTTATTGAAATAACAACACATCAATTGAAACCTAATTGAATGTATTATTAAGTTTGTTGTAAAATTTAATTCTATTTAAAATTGTGAAATACAAATGTTTAATTCAATCAATCATAATTTGAAAAGCATTATATTTAAACTTGCATCAAAGGAACATAAAATATGGTAGGAATGCCTCTATGGCCATTTGATATGTCATAATGTTGGTCAACTTCGGCCTAATTGTGGATAAATTCTGAAGGGGACACAGGGGTGTAATTAAGGAAACAAATGGCTCCCCAAGCAATATATTTTATCGGCCTTTATTTATAAAGCAAATTTTAAAGGATTTCATGCCTTTTCTCCCTCTTTGGGCCCCCATATATTAAAACAGGGAAGTATTGACCCAACGATGGCTCTTCACTATACGAACGCTTCCGTTGAAAGCTACTTTGGGGAAATAAAACATGATTTAGACAAAAATGCGGTCAAGATTGGCAAAAGACCACTGAAAATAGGCCTATTTCTAGAATTTACTAGGAACGCAATTGTTCCGAATTTCCAAGAATGGCCTGTACCAATAAGATACCGAATCGTAAGAGAAATAACATTGATCCCACGGAAAATTTCTGGAAGACACAAAAAGAATTCTTCAATGAAACATTATACAAAAATAAAACAATTAGAAACAAATAACCTAAATTGCAGCTTCAAATCTTTTAACACAATCATGGCTGATGATAACGATTCAGCAAATAATAAATATTCAAACAATTTGTTTAAAAACGTGCATTTTTATTATAAAGCCTGTGTTGTTGGCAACGATTATGTTTATTATGTTATAGCTAAAATAAGCGTCGAAAAATACACTTTGATAGCTTTAACACATTTACAGGAGTTAACTGGGTGGAAAATGAAATTTGCGATGTTTGGCTGCAATTGATTGGTAAAAACTTTATTGATTTTCAAATTCAATCATACAGTTTTGCATTCTTTTTTTTTTTTTCCAATAAATCTGACGAAAACTTGGCAAAAATTGCACATTCTTTTTTGCTAAAAAAGAATTATTTGATTATGCCAGTTTTTGACCAAAACAAAAGACACTTTTATTTAGTTGTAATCGATTGCATATAGAAAGAGCACCTGGTTTACGATTTGGCGGATAATACCAATATTCAGGAAAATAATTTTTCTTTTATATGTTTTCAACAATTTTTGAGATTCATTAAAATATACAATTCAAATAGTAAACAGTCGAACAATTTTCCAACAGATTTGAAGCCAGTTTTTTCCGTCCGATTATTGCAAACAAACGGGTAACAATGACTGCGGTATATTTATGTTAATTCACGCGAAGGGATATATGCAGAATAAAAAAATTCAGACCAAGAGCTTAAACGTGTTGAAAATACGAAAGGAACTTCAAAGTGATTTATTAAAACAGTGATCATATGCAAGAACTGTGCTTGATTTGCGGAGAAAATGTGAATTTCGATGGGAATTTAGTAAGATGCAGGAATTGTCCCAGATATATGCACGGTAATGAAGTAAATGTTGACATAAATGAAATTGATGTAAATGTATCATTTTACTGTCCACTGTGTCGAACACTTGGTCAAAAGAAAGATTAAGTAAAGATTAAGTAGCGTGAATTTGAGGGTGCGTGGGTGTGTGCTTGTGTGTAGTTAGGTGTTTAGATACGTAGTTTGTATGCATGGTTGTGCGTTAGTGTGTATATGTGTGAACAAATATGTGTTTGTGTGGGGGGGGAGAGGGGCAAAGACCAAGATTCAAACCTCCTCGTGGTGCCCCCTAGGTAATGCCAATTGAATCAGGCCTCCAAACAGAAGTCAAATTTGATATAATCTTACCGAGTTAATTTTGATATACTCAAAATTAAACAAAAGATGCTTAAACTATACACAATTGCACTGAAGATTTCTATAAATAAGGATTATCAAATAAAAGTATTTTAAATGTAAAGTTATAGCGAAATTTTCCTAAATTACACCCCTGTATCCCCTTCAAAATTTTTCCACAATTACAAATTTCCATAGTGGCATCCCCACCATATTTCATGTTCATTTGCAGCAAGGTTAACAAGATTGCTTTTCGAATTGTGATTGATTGATTTAAATATTTGTATTTCACAAATTTGAATAGATTGAGGTTTTACAACAAGCTTCGCATAATAATAAACTTAAATTGGTTTTTGTTGATGTATAGTATTGTTCAAATAAATTTTTCGGCTAAGTTTCGGCTGAAGAATGTTGATTAACGGTGACGTATTTATACACTTTGGGCTGAGAAAGCGAAGACACTATCTGCATTATCGATGTTTTTATCTTTCTGCTGGAAAGATGATAGTACAGATAGTGTCTTTGCTATCTTAACCGAGAGATGGTAATGCATACACTATTAGACATAAATATTTGAACACACCATTAAACTGCGATGTAATTAAATTAAACATATAAAACATGTTGAATCATTTTCATCAATACTTCAAATATTTTTTGCAATGAATTGTAGTTTACAATACCACATGAAAATTTCCCATATTCTATTTAACGTATAACGCAATTCATTTAAGTAGTATAATATGTATTTCAGTCGACATAAATATTTGAACGTATTAGTAACGTTAATTTAAATTAATCAAAAATTAAATTAAATTATAATTTAACAATAATAAAGTAATTGGGATATTTTTTTTGTTATATTAGAACAAAATTTTTGAAATTGTGTACTCAAAAATTAATTTAGGGGTTGAAAATGGGTCGCTCAAAAGAAATAGACGAAAGCGTTAAAAAATTGATCATAAAAGCCTTGCAACGACAAGAAACGTATCGAAATATATCCCTACAATATGGAGTGTCAATCTGTAGCATCAGTTTCATAAAAACGAAATTTATTGAAACGGGATCTACCAAAAATAACCTTCGTTGTGGACGACCACGACTTTTAACTGTGAAGACTGAGCGGAAAGTTGCGCGATTAGCAAAATCAAGGATCCCAAAATCGGCTCCAGTGATTAATTCCGAGTTAAATTTAAATGTTTCTAATCGTACCGTATACAGAACATTAGTTCGGCAAAATTTGAAAGCAATTATTCAAAAGAAGAAACCATTAATTTCAGAGAGAAACCGAAAAAAAGATTAGAGTTTGCACGGAAGTATATAAATAAACCACTATCATTCTGGAAGAAAATAATTTGGACGGACGAGAGTAAATTTCAATATTTTGGTTCCAAAAAACGTCCATTCATATGGGTAATCCCTGGACAGGAGAACTCGCGTCGCAATATCAAAGCAACATTAAAACATGGTGGCGGAAGCATTATGGTATGGCGTTATTTCTCGTACCGTGGGGTTGGTAATTTAAGTTTTATTAACGGCAAGATGGATGCACGGATGTACACTACCATAATCAAAACCATTTTGAGAGATTCCGCAAAAAAAAAAGAATTTGCAAGGAAATTTCGTAATGCAACAGGTTAATGATCCTAAGCATACGAGTCGTATAGCTAAGGAATATTTTAAGAGATCGAAGATAAAATTATTGGAATGGCCGCCTCAGTCGTCCAACTTAAACCCCATCGAAAATCTATGGGCCATAATAGATAGTAAGGACCACAGGATCAAAGAAGCAATAAAACTGACCAATTTTCCGGTCTGTTACAGCGATCGTGGAATAACATACCGAATGAGACTCTCAAGCTGTTGGTTGAAAGTGTACCACAGCAACTACAAGCAGTAATAGATGTTAAAGGTCTAAGCACAAATTATTAAATAAAACTCGACTATTAGTTCGTAATAGTTTATATAGTTATAACATTGAATCGATTTGTTCGAATACTTATGTCGTGTGAGTTTTAGTTCATTTCTGTTTCTTTTATTAATTCCACAGTTAAAATGGATTATTGTTTATGATTTACCTAAAAATAAAACATTCCTGATTTAAATAAAATTATAGCATAAAATTATTTGTCATTTTTGTATTCAATAATGTCAAATTCATTACAATGCTATGGTTGTTCAAATATTTATGTCTGATAGATGTAATTACAAGATACATAATAAACAAGCAAATAATTAGCTTTTTCAGGCAGAACTACGCTCTAGAATTGAAACACCTTCGGGATGTGAGTAATCCCTATGAATTACCTGGCGCTAAATTTAAAAAACTATTTAGGCTGTGTAAATCCTGTGTGCAATATATAATCGAAAAATTGGAAATAAAATCTCGCCAGACAGACAACCCATTTAAACTCAGATTTTTATGTGCGCTTCATTTTTACGGACATGGCTCTTATCAGGTATCGGTTGGAAGCTGCCAAGCTATTTCTTTTTCCCAACCAAGTGTATCTCGGGGGGTTATAGAAGTCACGAAACTTATCGTCGACTACCTTATGGATGAATTTATTAAGTTTCCGCAAAATACTTTAGCCCAAGCCGAAATTCAAAATGGATTTAATCAAAAATTCAATTTGCAAGGAATTATTGGGGCTATAGATGGCTGCCATATTTCAATAGTTGCACCACCAGATAATGTTGCAACTTATTTCGAAATCCTAATAGGTATCATAGCATCAATGGTTTAGTTTGTTGTGACGCCAACATGAAAATTTTATATGCGAATGCTCGATTTCCTGGATCAGTGCATGATTCGGCTATTTGGATGACATCCAAATTCAGATCATATTGTGTAAACAATTTTAATTCTGTGGAAAACCAAGCTTAGTTTTTGTTAGGTGATTCTAGTTTTCCACTAGAACCTTGGCTTCTAACACCTTATCCAAACACCGAAAATGCAACGATTCATTTTCGTTTAAAATTCCGTTTTCGTTGTTTGCTTAGACACAGAACGCTTCACTACCATCCGAGTATGATCTGTAAAGTTATCTATGCCGGTTGTACTTTACAGAATCACTACATAGTATAAAACAAAGTCGCTTTCTCTGTCCCTATATCCCTATGTATGCTTAAATCTTTAAAACTACGCAACGGATTTTGATGCGGGTTTTTTAAATAGATAGAGTGATTGAAGAGGAAGGTTTATATGTATAATAACATCCATTAAATAGTGGAGAAATACTGTTATTTTTGATGTTTCTAATGTGATGTCGTAAATAATTACATTTTTCCGCTTACATTGTAAACGCAGGCTGAACCCTACGAGATTTATCAAAATAATGTACTAAGTATTGTACACATTGAAAAGGTCTACAGAAAACTCTGCGATGGTATATGTCTATCTCTCATGGATATCCCACAATAACATTTTTTTGTCATTTACTTTTTACGCATCAAAATCCGTTGCGTAGTTTTAAAGATCTAAACATACATAGGGATATAGGGACAGAGAAAGCGACTTTGTTTTATACTATGTAGTGGTGATTTAAAAATTGCGGAACATAGCGGTTCTCTCTTGTTGTTGATGATTGTTGATTATCTTTTGTTTTTAGTCGCACGAATTTAATTAAAATCGTAGTTTAAGTTGAGGTATTGCAGTTTAAAAAAAAGAACTGAATAGAATAGGTAGCTTTTGTTTTTTATGATTATTGATTATCTTTTGTTTCTAAATCATTTGTTTCTAAATGGTAAGTATTTAGATATTTTTTACTGCGGCACATACTTATAATATGTCAATTTGTGCATAGGTAATCATACACATAGAACTGAGTAAATTTTGTACAGAAATTATAAAGTCATGTCTGGAAGACGTCGTCGTTCGAACATAGGTCGTAGTACAGTGAATGCCAGAAGAGTACGTTCAGCAAGAGATGAAGAATCGTCAACGGAACGTGAGACTCGCCTCAGTCAGGCTCGGGATAGATATAGAGCTGAGAGAGAGAGAGAGAGAATTTTCAGTAGAGCGTGAGGTTTGCCGCAGCCGGGATAGGGATAGACATCGAATACAGAGAGCCAGAGAATTATCAGCACGAGTTACTAATTCATGGGTAAATAAAGAAAATTCTGCCATTCGATTTCTTACAAGGACGATCGTATAGTATCAATAGGTACTATGTCAGTAGTGTGTGAACATTGCTTGGCATTGAAATTCAAGGACGAATCGAAAAGCATGTGTTGCTTACAATGAAAAGTCAAGTTAGAAGAAATTCTCCCTCTACCTGAACCACTTCACTCTCTTCTTACGGGTGATCATCAGAAATCCAAACAATTCATGCGCAATATACGCCGTTATAATAACGCATTTCAAATGATCTCTTTTAAGAGTAAGCAAGTTCATGCCTACATTTAAAATTCAAGGGCGAGTGTACCACTTAGCTGGGAGCTCGCTACCACTTCGACCCGATGATCACAAATTTCTGCAAATATATTTTATTGCAGATCCAGATACACAAGCATCTACGCGGTGTTCAAGTGTTGCACAGCCAATTGATAGAGATTTGATTAGATCTCTCCAAGATATGTTACATTCTCATAATTGCTACATACAGTCTTTCAAAACTGCGATTGAGAGTGTTCCAGCAGATACTCCTGACTTTAATGTCGCAATCCATGCAAATAAAGTTCCTGTTGGAGAACACACAGGACGATACAATGCGCCTGCCACGAGTGAAGTAGCAGTGGTGATAGCAATTTGACAAAAGAGATATTGTATTGCATAGTCGTGATGATAATTTGCAAAAAATTTCAGAGTTACACAGATCTTATGACAGCTTACAATATCCGTTGATGCTATGTTGTGGAGAAAATGGTTGTGCCATTAATATTTTTCAAGTTGATCATGTATGAACTACTATTGCTACCGTATAATGACAAGACGTAACAATTTCAACACTTTGCTTAGATATGGAATGTTAACAAACCAATACTTGGTAGATCAATATGCGAAAATTGAATCTGAGTCCCTACATCCGTAATAATCAAACTAAATTGAGAGCCGACAATTACGTTCATCTTCAGGATGCTTTACAGGCGAATGAACACCGCAACGGCATTGAGCAGTTGGTTATACTACCTTCATCATTCACAGGTGGACCTCGATATTTACACGAAAAATCGCAAGACGCCATGACTTACGTCAGAAATTACGGCAAACCTGATTTATTTATAACTGCAACATGTAACCCAAATTGGCCGGAAATCAAAGAAAATATTAACACCAATTTAACTCCACAAGACAGATACGATATAGTTAACAGAGTCTTCCATTTAAAGTACAGAAACTCCTGCACCTCATTAACAAGTCTCATATATTCGGTCCGCCGCGCTGTCATATGTACACAATAGAATGGCAGAAACGTGGCTTGCCACATGTACACCTGCTGATGTGGTTAGTGAACAAAATTAGACCAAACCAAATTGACAGGGTTATTTCAGCTGAATTACCGGATAAAGATGAAGATCCTATCCTGTACGAAATCGTAAAGAAACATATGGTACACGGCCCTTGCGGGACTTTAAACTCGAATTCTCCATGTATGCGAGATTCTAAATGCAACGTAAAAAATTTCCGAAGTCGTTCCAAACTCAAACAAGTACTAGCGATGACGGATATCCCAAATATCGTCGACGATCGCCAGAACAGGGTGGGCAAAACGCTACCGTCCGAAACCATGATATTGATAACCGATGGATCGTTCCCTATAATCCGCTCCTTTTGAAAAATTTTGATGCCCGCATCAACGTAGAGTTGTGCAATTCAATAAAGTCAATCCAATATGTTACTAAGTACATTAATAAAAGCAGTGATCAAGCCACTTTCAGTATACAATCACCAAATGAAGTGGAAAAATATCAGTCTGGACGTTACATCTCCGGCTCTGAAGCTGTATGGAGGATTTTATCATTCGAAGTGCACGACCGGGCTCCCACAATTGTCCACCTTGCAGTTCATTTAGAAAATGGACAAAGAGTATATTTCACTGAGAACAATATACAAGAAGTTGTTAATAACCCGCGGGATACAACATTGACAGCATTCTTCAAGTTATGTGCTCAAGATCATTTCGCGAAAACACTGACATATGACAGAGTTCCAATTTACTATACATGGAACCAGAGTTCTAAAACTTTTCAACGGTGAAAACAAGGTACTGCGGTTGATGGTTTCCCCGGAGTAAAAAAAACGGATGCTCTTGGCAGGGGGAACACATTATCAGAAGCAGCTGTTTGTAGTTCAGCTACATCATTAAGATATTTATTTTCCGTCATAGTAGCGTTTTGTCAAGTAACTGATTCTGTTAATCTATGGAATAAATTTCAAGAAAATATGGCCAGTGATATTCTGATTCGGCGACGGCGAGAGTTAAACTCAGATGATGTACAATATGATCAAAACATATTTGACGAAGCATTATTTGAATTGAACAAAGTAGTGCAATTACTTTCGCGTAAATCGATCAAGGATTTTGGGCTGCCGATGCCAGCTAATACTACTAACTCAGATTTAACTAACAGGGCGGAATACACAAGAGACACATCATACGATCAAACGAGACTTTTACAAAATATAGCTCAAGATGAGCCACGATTAAACATCGATCAGAAAAAAGTATTCACTGCATTACTATCAACAATTGATAACAATGAAGGGAGATTGTTTTTCCTTGATGCCCCAGGAGGTACAGGAAAAACATTTTTAATCAATCTGCTTTTAAAAAAAGTGAGATCTACCGGAAAAATTGCGTTAGCTATTGCGTCATCCGGCATTGCCGCTACGCTTTTGGAAGGAGGCCGAACCGCACACTCTACATTCAAGCTCCCGCTTAAAATCGCCACATATGATAATAACAGCGTCTGTAGTGTTTCTAAACAGAGCAATATAGGAAAATTGATGCGTGACTGCTCATTAATAGTCTGGGACGAAGCTACCATGTCAAACAAGACGTCTGTGGAAGCACTGGATAGGACAATGCGTGATTTGCGCAACAAAAATTCACCTATGGGTGGATGTACAATTCTGTTCTCAGGAGATTTCCGTCAAGTCCTACCAGTTGTAACTCGATGAACACGTGCTGACGAAATAAATGCTTCCCTATAATAATAATGCTTCCCTGTTTTTAATGACCTCTCCCTCCATATATAGTATGCTTATAGTTTTGAAGATGCTGTTAAAGTTGGCCGCAAGTATCCAGCCGAAAAATGGTAATGCAGATATTAATTTTAAATATTTTAAAATGTCGATAATGTAGATCGTACCGACAAAGAAGATTTACGTCAATCTGCAAACCAAAAAATGCCGGCAATACAGATTTAAAAGTTACAAATGAATCATCAATTTTTTAACTAAAATGCCAATGACGCAGTCACGTTTATCTGATGATTGATGAATGGTTTGTATATAAAGATTTTGACAGCAGTTGAAAAAAGATCTGACTACCATTCGATCTTAGGGTCCTAAGTAGAATTTGATTATATGTTTGGTGTAGGTTTTATTAGATTATATTGGTGAAATGATCCATTTTCCGTTGTTGCACGAAAAAATTGTCCATCATTCGAGTTTTTGCCAGACGGCCACCATATTTGCTTCATACACCCGAAACTAGTCGACAAAAAAGATTAAAAATTATTAAGCATTAAATGGTTTCTAATTGTCGTTAAAATTGTTTGCAACTCAAGATTAGGCCAGTCAGTCACCGATCTGACTATCCTTATTTGATAGTTCAAGACCATTGGCAGATTTTTAGTACTTTATTGGTTTGGCGTACTATATACCAAATATATGTAAATCGAGGTAATTATTATTAAATTAATAAAACAAATCAGGTTTCACTACTAATAATTATCAGGTTTATTTTTAACAAAATATTTATTTATTTATTTAACACCTGTTGTACGTCGAGGTCCAAAACAATTCTCTATTCTTATAAACATTTTATTTTATTATTAATTACATATTGCATAATATTACCAATATACAAAAGATTATACAGTACAAATACTATTTAGCATTGGAATAATAAGATATCAACAAAACAAAAGATATAATACAATAAATATTAACATAAATACACGGAATTATATTAATTATTGTGCAGCTACAGATTTTATAGGTTAGGAGTGGGTCTGATGGGGTCAGAGTGGTGAAATTTTGATTTTCCCCATTTTTCATCGATAAACTCGCTCGTCTTTCGAGATTTTGGAATATAGACACCAATGTGACTATATCGATTCGAGCCCATTAGCCCATGACCATAGGTAGGTTCTGAGTATAGGTTGGGGTGGGTCAGATGGGGTTATAGGAATGAAATGGTATATCTGCCTCATATAGCCGAAAGTTGTCGATAAAGAAGATTGAAAATTATCAAGCATTAAATGGTTTGTAACTGTCGTTAAAACTGTTTGCAACTTGATGACTATAGGGCGGGGGGGATTTACCCCGGGGTGACCCCTGATGGGGTTATAGAGGTACAATTTTGATTTTCCCCATTTTCCCCGATTCCATAGCCTATGATCATATTTATTAATAAAATCATTTCATACGATAAAAGCTTCGCTTACTTCTTCCATGTCTAGTTGAATATATTTCAACTTATATGAAATATCCATCTCTAATTTCCAGGTAAATGTTGAAGCACTCGTTATGAATGATGTCTAATATTGTAAATCCAAAATTGTGTTTGGATTTACAAAGTAATAAAAAATTCATCGTAACTTAAGATAACAAATCAAAATCATCATAAACTTGTTGAGAGTCCTGTGGTAAGGTCCTGGCTCCTTTCTTTATTTTTGTGCGGGAGGTCTTACGAGTACAAGGAGGCGATTGCGATGAGTGTTAATTTCGGGGAAATCCGTTTAGAGGCTTGTCCGGTGGAGTCCGGGTCCTCTGTGTTTGTTTGGCGTGTTTTTAAGTAATAAAACCCGATTGTGATTGGTTCTGATTTCAGGAAAATGTATTTGGAGGGCTATTCGGGAATCGATTTCGTTGGGTTCTAATTTCGGGAAATTCGTTTAGGGGGCCCTGCAGTGGGGTTCGGAATTTTATATTGATTTTTAACGGTTTGTCGAAAAACAAAATTAGTTTATGAGTTCCTTCGGTGAGGGTTCTATGGGTCCTGCTTTCTGACAAAATGATTTGGGAGACGCGCAGCCCGTTCCTTTTCTTTCAGGGGTCGAAATCGGCGTTTTAGACTACCAGAAACTGTTGTGATTGGTTCTGAGTTTGGGAATTTCAGTTAGGAGGTCATCTGGTGTTAGCGGGCTCCTTTATTTATTATTGTGATTCGCACGATTTTGAAAAAAAATGGAATAGGGGAGATTTCGAATGACAGCGGTCGATTTAGATCAGTTCCAATTTTACGAAAATTCGTTTGGGCAGTCCTTCGGTGAGGTCCGGGAGCATTTTTTGTTTGGTCAATCCGTTTTGACGAAAATTGCGGTGATAAGGATGGATTACGATGAGTCTTAAATTAGGACCAAGTCAAATTTTTTGAAAAAATTTTGAATCGAACGATTTTGATAAAAATTGTTTAAGCGGGTTTTCGAGTACGAGGAATTGTTCCCGATAGGTTCTTAGTTATGCATGATCTTGGTGGGGCTTAGATTTTATTTTGACCTATTATTCGGCTTTAACGATTTTGATAAAATTTGTCGGATCAGTGTTTTGAATGCAAGGAAACCGTTACAAAGAGTTCTGATTCCTGGATAATTAATATTGCACCATGTTGCATGATGTTGAACCATGTTGCGTGATGTTAGACAATGTTGCGTTATGTTAAACTATCTTGAAGATGTTGCACTATATTATGGCATGTCGCATTTGATTCAACATTTCGTGATCTTTTACCATGTTCCACTGTGTTGCGTTATTTTGCATCAGATTGTGGGATGTTGCTACGTTTTGCACCATGTTGCGTCATTTTACTTTATATTGGGTCTTAGGAATCGACTTGGATGATTCTTATAAAAATGGGTGGGAAACGGTTTTTAGTTCTAAGAATCAATTGTGAGAAATTTTGTTCTAGGAGTTCTTAAATAAGATGAATTGAATGATTGCGATAAAAACTTTAATATATCTCTTCTCCTTCCAGTCAACCGGAATTACTGCAATGGTACATGATTTTGGGAACTATGTCATTTTTTAATCGAAGTTGAAATAAATCGAGATTAATTGTGAAAATAAGAATCTAACACAAATTAGATTCCTAATTTGTAGATGACTCCAAATAAATCACTCCTAGCCTAACCGATTGGGATACAAATGTTTTTTTATGTTAAATAGGATTCCAAAATGAGTTACGGATGTGATTTTGAAAAATTAATAAATTGGATGGAACGAAGTTCTTTTCTCAACTTTTAACAATTTACTTTGTAAATCCAAAGTAAAAGTTAATGATACTATACAAGAAGATTTTCGACCTCGAAATTGTTTACAGATTTAAAAATTCTCGATACTGCTGAAGTCAGAAAACGTATTCCCCGAGGTGGTGTCTATCGATCTGACTGTGTCCGCTGTATAGTGTAGTTGAATTATGATTTGGATGAAACTTTATACTTAAATTTTTGGGTAAATTGGGAGATCCCAGTGAAATTTACCGGAAATGGCAGCAAGCAGTTTTGTAAATATTTTAGAAAGTATTGTATCTGCGAAAAAATTGGTTAAAAACAAAAGGATTCTAAATTAAATTTGTAACAAAACTTGTGTGAACCATTTTTCAAAGTTTTAGCACAAATTGGACTTTGATAATGTAAAATGAAGTCTATAGTTTTTCACGGTATTATGATACAGTTAAAAGTTTACGTACCAATTAACAATAAAATTTGACCGAGCGAAGAGTGGTGCTTCGGTGCTCCAGAGACTATATCAAATTTAACTATGGTAACCAACATTTTATTGAAATTAAATTCCGCTAAAACACTTTTGCATGTGTTGTCCTCCTAATCTAATACATAATATTTCAATATTTTTAATTAAATATTTATTGACATGAAAATTTATGTTAGAAACAATTTTAATTATACGTACTTTTATCGCATTAAGATAAAATAATTTATTTGTACAATAATTTAGTGTTTTAATACTTGAAGTATAAAGCTTTCGTACAGTAAATCCACTAAAAACCTGATTAGTATGAGTCTCCACCTCCGTTTTCAAACTCCTAAAACCGCATATCGTTGTTCGTTTAAAAATACATCAGTTAGGTGTACGGAAACTTTTGACACCCGCTGTATGTACACAAATTTTGATGTACAGCTGCCCGATTTCCCAGGACTTTCAATTCGGCTCCGATTAATTATTATTAATATGTTATTTATTATAATAAAATAAAAATTAATTACGAGTATATTATGAACACAAAAAAAAATTACACTTGACGTTACAAGCTCATAATACCGCCAAGATAACGAATAAAAAATGTTTTATTGTATGACACAGAGTGAAAAATTCGAGATTACCGAACCGCGGTATATAATGTAAGAGTTTTGAAGAAAATATCATTTGCGCTGCGCTAACCCTATAACACATTATCACCCGTCGCTCGTGCATGTTAACCTGTAAACTATAATTTAATATTAAAATAAATAAGATAAGAACGATTTATATCGTATAGGAATTTGTCGCTTGAAGGGAACTTAATTAAAGCCGAAACCTACACGAATTATTACTGTTTTATTAGATAATAATTTAGTTAGAATTTAATAACAAATTATTTAATTTAGAAAACAACTTGATAAACTGAGGGGGAGGTAAATACTGCAGGTGATTGATGTTAAAACCCCAGAATTATAGATAATACATAATTACAATTTACATAATTTGTGAATGTATAGCCAAATAAGAGTGGTTTGAAAATATGTGAATAACTGTTAATATTCGGTACATTTTAGGTACAGAAGCAAGAACCCTATTCTTTTATTATATTTCCATTAAAGCGTAAACATTTTTTATTTGTGATTTAAAAATTGATTTTTTTTTTTTACTTAAAAATAAATCAAAAATGGAATTTGAGGACGTCAAACGAATGTTTATGTTCCTTGGAGAACTAAACTATTTACGAAAAATTTGAAGAAGATACACAAAAAGTATAGATCGTGTGGGGTTAGAAAATTTAACCGTACTCGAGATAAATCTGGCTATTTTAAGGTAAGAAATAATTTATTAGCATAATATTGAACCGTGTTGTATTGAATTAAATAGATTCTACATTTCAGGTTACATTTTGTGAAATTAAAATGCAAGACGAAGCCCAATTTTTTATTCATACTCGTATGACACCGAAATTGTTTAAAATGTTATTAAATCTATTGCAACCCCAAATGAAAGAAAGGTCCAGAAATTTGCTTAGCAGCGAATTTCGCCTTGCACTCATTCTGTTGTAAGCTAAAAATATTAATCTTAATGAATTGGATATACATTTTTTTTATCATTTTTAGGTATTTATCACAGAGATGTACATTTCAAACTCTCGCTTGGAGTTGGAAGATTGGCAAGGAAACTACAAGGTTGATAATATACGAAACGAGCCAAATTTGCAGGACAACATCCTCATTGCCCAGAACTTCAGAGATATGTGGAACTTCCCTAACTGTGTAGGCGCCATCGACGGCAAACATATCGACATCTAATGTCCCCTTGTGTAGATTTGGGAGCTTATGGTTCTCAAAGTGACGGAGGTAATATATTTATAAAAAGTACCTTGTAATGATACTTTCATTCTTTTTTATTTTTAAGGAATTTTTAATATATCAAGATTTGGAAAGAGGTTATGTGGTGGTAAACTTGACCTCCTAGAACCTGCAGTTTTGCCAGGTACCAGCACAATGGTCCCGCTTTTTTTTGTCGGTGATGCAATTTTTACCCTCACGCCGAACTTGATGAAACCTTACCCAGGAATAGGTGTCCCAAAGGAAAAATAAATCTTCAACAAAAGATTATCTCGAGCCAGACGAGTTCTAGAAAACGCCTTTGGGATTCTGGTTAGTCGATGGCGCATCCTTTTAACTACACTAAATATGCGACCCCACAATTCAGAAAAGGTAGTTTTGGCCTGCGTTGGGTTACATAATTTCTTACGATTAAACAAAGAAATTAAAAACCTTTATGCCTCGTCACAATTTATGGATTGGGAAGACAGTAACCATCAGCTACATGAAGGCATCTCTCGGAGACAAGAACTTGTCAATAATATTCCGTCTATTCAAGCCTCCCGCAGAGTCCATATATTCGGAGGAAGCACGGAATTAAAAATTGGGAATACTATTTGCAGATATGTGAACAACGAAGGACGTCTAGAATGGATCCATTAACATTTCATTGTTCATAGTTCATTCAAGATATACTTAATTAATTTGAATAAAACAGTTTAAGTTTTGAAATTAATTTATTTTTATTATTCTACAAATTCAATCTTATCAATTTAATTGTTCAAGGTTAAACAATCAGTATCAAAATATAGATAATATGTATTTTGTATAGTACATATAATATAAAATAATCACATGTATCACAAATCATAAAGGAAATTTAATGGGTATTACCAAATCCATAAATTAAATATTTCAATTAAAAATGCAAATAATTGGAATAAAATTCTCCTGAAAGCAGGTATTTCACAAAATTGGAAAATCATATTGTTAAATGTAGCGCTCGTAAGTCTGTTATATAATTCATCATCTCTGCTCGCGCAGTATTTTTTACCGATTCAGGCAGATATTGTTCATCGATACAATCCAATTTCAGAGGCTCCTCTCGTTTGTAACTATCTTTAAGTTGTTGAAGAATCTCATTAAACATAGCGCAAGAATCTGCGAATGGATCTGGTTTTGCTCATTTTGTCGGAGTTAAATCTGTTTGATAGGCACTCGATGAATCCTCGGTTTCTTCCAGATGACCAAAATTATTAGTTCGTGTTCTAAAAAACAAAAACAAAATGACGCATATTACACGGCGAATACAATATAATAATGTACTTATCTTCTCGGTTGATTACATTTTTTAAGAACCTTATGCTTTCAAGATACGTCCACTCTTCTATGCTGGCCCCACTGACTGAAGCGATATCATCTCGCTTTTTAATCTCTTTGATGAATTTGTCCCACAATAAATTCCATCTTTTTTTGCATTCGGTTTTATCGATGTTTGCAATCTCCCCAATTTCAGCCCATGCATTTTCTTTCACTAGTATGTATTTATAGTCCTTGTTTGCCTTATCATATAAACATTTGTAGCTTTCTACAGCACTTATAAGCGGTGAGTAGTCCATTTTAATCTATAATCTAGAATAAAATAATTACAAGCATATTCATTATAATGTATTTATAGGTTATGTTCATGTGAATTTAAAGGAAAATAAATTCCAATTTAAATCGCACACCATCATAATTCTTAATTGAAATATTTACATTTATAGTTATTTATCACTAAAAATATTTTATTTCCTTTTAATTAATTAAAATAAATTGATTTATTATTTCGAATTTTTTGTTTTTATTTTAAAGTAGTCTCTCAAAAAATGGCTGTACATTCTGACCAAAGCTATGACCAGCGAGTCTGTAAGAGTCAGTAAGGAAACCTCACAGAATTTAGCTAAAATGTTCTATTACAGAATATTTGACAGTTTGATCAGTGAATCTGTAACACGATTATGTCATTTGAATTTTAAAATGTCAATCTACAAAATTTAGTAAATATTTATTATTATGTATAAAAGTGTACTTACAATATTATATAAATTATTGAAATATAAATAAATATTTGTGCACAAAAATTATAAAAATGTAACACATACCAACATACCGCCATTACAACAGTTCAAATTTACGATACGACAGTTCAAATTTAACGAAACTGAACGAAAAGTACTTTGAGTTTCGCAACAGGCGCTAAATGACATTTCCTTCAGTTGGCACGAAAATTTTTGCTCTGTTAAGTGACAGATAATTTTAACAAAACTTTCGTTCAGTTTCTTAAATGTTCGGTAGGCAAATTAATTGATTTTCCATATATCGCAATCTTGCGTTACGGTTTTACAGTTTCGTTGGTTCATGCTTAAAATATCTATAAAATCCCTAATAAAATTGTAGCAGGCCTTTGATTTTACTGGGTGATCAAAAAACAAAACAAAATAAAAAAAAAATTTCTTGGCAGATATTATTCACATTAATACCAAAAATAAATCTAGCAGCCTTTGCTTTCCCCAATTTCTCCCCAAAAAATTATATTTTTATGTTGATGTTTTTGATCTACAAAATGTGTGCTTAGTTCCTGTTAGGGAATCCAAGTCGGTTCTACCCGACTTCGTGTACGTGGGCAATCACTCACCCCCAGAAACACCCAAAACCATCGGGAATCGTTCAAACAACCGAAACCGACAACACTCCTATGCATCTAAACGAAAATGGAAAAAACATAAACGTATGTACTAGGGAATCCAATTACCCGACTAGGGAATCCAATTACCCGAATTTCGGGTACCCGACTTTCGGTTCCATTTTTTTACCATTACCCCACCGGTTTCTACAAACATACGTTTTTATTTTTTCCATTTTCGTTAAGATGCATAGGAGGGTTGTCGGTTTCGGTTGTTTTCAGAATTTCCCGAAGGTTTCGGGTGTCTCTGGGGGGGGGGGGGCTTTGAGGGTAAGTAATTGCCCAACTACACGAAGTCGGGTAGAACCGACTTGGAATCCCTAGTTCCTGTCTAGAAGGGGCAATTAAAAATTACACAAACATTGCGCCGTGAAATAAGTCACAACAAATAACATTTTGTGGTAAAAGACAACATACTCGAGGGTATGACTCGCCTCGTCTGCTTGGTGGTTAAAGTAGTAATAATATTGTTTCAATGACCAACCCGGCATGTCGAAAACTTAGGTTCTACATCCAGAAGGTTCTTTAAATCGCATCAGGTTCTCCAGATATGTAACACCTTCATTAGACCATGTACGCAGAGAAGTATGATACTTGGTATTGCTATCCAGTTACTGGGTAGGATTTAGGAACGTGAAACCCAAAAAATACTGAACCCCAGATTCACAAAAGATTTAGACAGCTACCGCAATGATGTTGCTAAATTCTGGGTGTTCAGAATTTAGCAACATCATTACAGATTAATTCATGATAAATGTTTTATAGAACTACAGGAGAAAATACCACCATTCGTAACACCATTAATTGAGAATCGCTAAACAGCTGGAACAGTTTACAAGTCTGTCCTGCACTCAATTAAAACCAAACTCAAAAAATGATAAACTGCATATAATGAAAAGTTTTTATTTTTTTTGGGTGTTCTAATCTATGCAATTTGTTCCGGAGCCGAAGCACTCCCAACTCTTTCGCAGTTTACTTTTACCGTCCTACTTTACGCATTGCTTGCCAAATCGAGGACGTACGGCTATAGGTCCGATTTACGTAGAACCATCTGCACATTGCATTGCTCCATGCCAGCATATAGTACTGACATGGAAGATGGGTCGGCCCATGAGTTGTGCACTCCGACAGAGGGTCATAGTTGTGTTCATTTCCATCATCGATCGTAATCAAATGATGAAAAATCCCTTTTGCATCCTGCCCCTATCGGGATTCGAACCCGGTACCTCCCGATCCAAACGCCAAAGCTTTAACCACTGTGCCGTTTGGTCGGTTAATGAAAAGTTACTTACTATCTTAATTAAAAGTGGCTATAACAATGTTACAATAAAAAACCATCAAAACAACTGCAAATATCCCATTGTGAAGCCAACCCAAAAAATACGACGGCAACACTAAAATGATGATTTCTATAATATTTAAAAATATCAGCCCAAAGATAATGTTTCACGACATTTAAAAATATTATTATCGGGATAGTTTGTCATATAATGAGCCCAAAATTTACTTTTACAAAAGTTAAAACTAATAAAGGATAATTAAAATCTAAGGAACTCGAACAAAATCGTTACAATAAATTTAAAGATCGCATATTCATTTTTGTGGCTTCAAAAATTATGCATACTAGTAAACTAACGATGCCATAATGTTTTTCCATTAGTTCTAGCACAAATATTCTGTTTCTAGTACCATATTTGTTCAATAAACACTTGCCAATTTTTAATCTAAAACTACCTAAATTTTTGGACTGGCAAGCGAAGTCATCAAGGCCCAATCTATACGCCCAATTATAGCCCAATAAAAACTCGTCAATTCTTACTCTATAACTTGTAAGCTTTGGTAATGACCCGCGATGTTATTACTCGTTTCGACTAGTTCTGGTACTAATCTATATCAATGCGTAGGGGTATGAGATTTTAATAAGAATGTAGTAGGCCCAAATATAGTTCAATAATTACTCGATTTTTTTTTACTCTGTAACTTTTAAGTTTTGGTATTGGCCCGCGTTGCCACTATATTTTTCGATTAGTTCTGTTCTAACATGCTCTCATGGCTATACGTACTCTGAAACTGTTTAGGTTTGGTATTAACTATGTATAATATATTAGGAAGAACTAATCGAAAAACGTAATGGCGTCGCAAGCCAATAACGAAATTTAGATGTCACACGCAGTACAAAATTGATAAGTATTTATTGAGCAATAATTGGGCCATATACGGCCACGAACGCCTTCAGGTAAAACATCCTCATACCGTGATGCTTCCACATCCACGTTTAATAGCTTTTTGGTATATTTCAGGTTAAATTCCTGATTTGTTGGTCGTCTTACGTAATGTTTGGAGTCGAACCCAAACAAATTTATTTTTGATTCGTCACTCCAAAGTACACTGCGTCACTCCAGTCGCGATAACGCTTGGCAAACTTTATTCGATTTTCTACGTTTTTTTTACTGAGATGTGGTTTGTAGTGAAGGTACTACCCTGTGGTAAAATATTATAATTAGCAGCATTAACATATTAAAAAGTACATTGCACTTTCCAAAAATTGAATACAAGGTAATACAATAAAGTATTTAATTTCTATTTTTGGAAAAGTGCAAGAATACAAGCTAGCACGACCTGAGTGCAACGTACAAAAAACTGCTGAGTAGAAATAAGAAAAAAGGTAAAAAGATATATAAAAAGACACAATCAAAATTAGGCATTCAAGTGGAAAAGTTTGAAATAGAAATAAAGTATAAAAAATGTTTTTAATCAAAAATATGTAATTTGTGTATTTTTACTCGAATTTCGGAAATGCGGATAAACCACCGCGACATGGCGACCGTGACAAAAATCGAAGTGAAAAACAATTAAACTGTAAACTAAAAAAAAACAAAGAACATAAAAAGGTGTTAAATAATTAAAATTTACAGTGATACCTAAAAATAAAATAATACATGCACGTACTTAATTTAATTAATAATATACACTTACTCTACTTCATTTTTGTGTCAAAAAAAAAAATAATAATTTTTGTGTGTTTGGTGCCATAGCATAAATAGAATCTGGTAGTGAAAAGTAAAAAAAAAAATTTCAAACGTAAACTGATTTAACTGTTTGCTACATAAAAAATGGGGAATAACGCAGCGAAGGAGGAGCCGGTGATAAAAGAAAACATTATCCTAGATAATAACAACATCAATCAAAATAGGAAATGTAGAATAACAGGTATCACTGATGGTTAAAACAACACTCTAGGTACAATATACACCAGTTTATACTTAGATAATAATCAATTCGATCATGAGATACACGTTGTATCCGACGAATTCCCAATCCCCACAGATGGAATATTAGGCAGAGATTTCTTAGAAAAATTTTGCTTTAAAATAGATTATGAAAATTATGTAGTGTCAACCACATTTAATGAAGATCTGATAGAACTACCGCTAATAATATGTGAATCAAGTAATAGGGATATTCACATTCCGGCAAGATGCGAGGTCATCTGCGCCATTAATATTGTCAGGGACACAGATTTAGTGGTTGAAAATGAAGAATTGAAACCAGGAATTTTCGTAGGCAGTGGAATGATACCAAGAAAGGGTATAGCACATGCCAGATTTTTAAATATCCGAAAAAGATGTTATAATAAAAAAAATTGGAACCAAAAACCTTTAAAATATACAAACATGAAGAATCAAACTCCTCTAAACAATATACAATTAATAGGAATAGTAACCTCGAGAAAATATTAAAAATAGATGGTTTAGATAAGAATGGAAGTGAAAAAGTATTACAAATTTGCAAAGAATATAACGATATATTTTTCCTGGAAGGGGATGTGTTAACGGTGAATAATTTCTATAAACAAAATATTGTAACAACTGAGCATACTCCAGCCTATATTAAAAACTATAGACAACCTTTTAGTCAAAAGGGTGAAATAGACTCACAAATATCGAAACTAATACAAAACGATATAATAGAACCGTCAGTGAGTCCATATAATTCTCCAATTATACTTGTACCCAAAAAAGACCAGGACCACACAAAACAATGGAGACTGGTAGTTGATTTTAGAAAACTTAATAATGTTGTGATTAACGATAAATTTCCACTTACCCGATTGGAGGATATATCAGACCAATTAGGAAGAGCTAAATATTTTTCTACACTCGATTTGTCCAATTCCTTTCATCAAATCAAACTAAATAAAGAACAAGACCACTAACAGCTTTTTCGAGCGACCAGGGTCATTATCAATTCAAAAGACTTCCATTTGAATTAAAAATCTCTTCTAATTCTTTTCAAAGAATGCTGTCAATTGATCTCTCCGGTTTAAAAAATCAAGCATTTCTCTATGTAGATGATATTATAGTACATGGATGCTCGATTAACCATCACAACAAAAACTTAGTATCAACTTTTAAATGTTTAAGAGAGCACAATCTCAAACTAAACCCTAAGAAATGCAATTTCCTAAAAAGTGAAGTTCTGTATTTAGGAGATTTGATAACGGATAAAGGTGTTAAAACTGATCCCTCTAAATTTGTCAAAATAGAACACTATCCAGTCCCAAAGAATGCAGACGAAGTGCATCGCTTTACAGCACTATGCAACTATTATCGCAAATTCGTACCAAATTTTGCTAAAATTGCAAAACCTTTATATTCTCTTCAAAGGAAGAAAATTCCATTCAATTGGTCAACGGAATGTGAAATTGCATTCAAAGATCTAAAACAAAAATTAATAAATGCTCCAGTATTACAATATCCCAATTGGGACAAAGAATTCATATTAACAACCGATGCAAGTAATTACGCATACGGTGCAGTGTTGTCACAAGGAGAGATTGGTAAAGATCTTCCGATTACCTATGCCAGTAAAAACCTTGATAAGAGCGAAATAAACAAAGATATTTTACAAAAAGAACTTTTGGCCATTCATTGGGTAATTAATTACTTTAGGCCATACCTGTATGGTAGGAGGTTTTAGGTCATAACGGACCACAGGCCACTAGTAAGTTTATTTACGGACAACAAACCATCTTCAAAAATGCCAAGAGTACGTCAAAGTTTATGCGAGTATGAATATGAAATCATATATCGCAAAGGATCACTGAACGTGGTGGCGGACGCGTTAACACGCATGAAGTGGGACTCTGACATGCTCAAGGCATTAATACCCAGAGACGCTGAAATAAAAGTTATAACGAGGTCAATGGCAAATAAAGCCGAAAATAACTCGAACGTAAGTGTAGAAAAAGTGACCAAGATTGTGAAGCGTGATCAACTTCATATCTGGGAATGCACATCATATAATGAAGTGAACAATTTAAAAAAACTAAAATTTATTATAAAAAAGGGTTCAACCAAGGTGCTATATAAAAATAATGAATTATGATTACAATTGACGAAACTCGACCAAAACTAGAATTGGAATTCGAGAAGTTAATTGAATCAATGGGTAGGAACCATGTAAACGAATTATCAATGAATATTAATGATAACATTTTCAACTACATATCGCGCGAAAAATTTAAAAAAATGTATGAAAATGTGTGCAAAAAATTAAATAATCGCAGTAACGTTTTAAAAATAGTACTATATGAAGCACCGAAGTTATTGAGTAATAATGATGAAATAAACGAAGTAATAAGTTTATACCACGCCACGACACACCTATGGGTGGTCATGTTGGAACACGACGTCTAATAAAGAAAATAAAACAGAGGTACATATTCAAAATCATGAATAAAATTATAAGCAAATACGTTAAAAACTGTGATACATGCACTCAAACGAAAATAATTAGACACAACAAAGATATTGACAATAACCGATACACCTAGTACTAGTTTCGAAATAGTAGCTATTGATACGGTAGGTCCTTTACTTCCATCAAATAATTTCAGATACGTATTAACAATTCAGTGTGACTTAACGAAACATGTCATAGCTGTTTCGATGAAAGATAAATCCACGAATACGATCGCAAGAGCATTAGTCGAATATTGGCTGCGGGCCAACAGTCGGGTTAAAGTCAATTTTTAGTAAATTTTTCGGTAAATTCATTTATTTTTTAAAAACTCTAAGGCAAACTGATCGAAAAATCTGTTCTAAATCCGATTTTTACCATAGTAAACGATTTACCCGACTATTGGCCCGCAGCCATTGTATATTAATATATGGAAATTTTAAAAGCATCAAAACTGATTTAGGTACAGAGTTTGTAAATGAGATATTTAGCAATTTGTGCAAAACGTTACAGATAGAACACAGAACATCTACACCATATCATCATCAGACGTTAGGAGTAGTAGAGTGAAATCATCGCGTACTTAACGAGTATTTATTAGTCAATGCAAATAGCGATAATTGGGATGAATGAATAAAGTACTTTACATTTTGTTACAATACTACACCACACATAGATACAAATTACACACCTTTTCAACTAATTTTCGGAAAAACAGTGACATTACCAAACGATATCACATCTAATATGAATAAAATATATAACTTTGACGATTATATAAAGGAATTTAAGTATAGATTAGGGATAGCGCATAACAAAGCTAAACAATTATTAAACATAGCAAAAATAAAAAGGCAACAAAATTCAATAAATAATTGCACAAAAAATAATGAATATAAAGTTGGTCAATTAGTATTACTGCATAAAGAAAACAGACGAAAATATGAGAACCCATATAATGGTCCATATGAAATAACTAATATAGACAATGCAAATGTAACACTAAAATTAAACAATAAACATAAGATAATACATAAAGATAGACTAAAACCGTATACTTGTAAGAAAGATTAAAATTTTTATATATTATGTAATGCACTAGTTATATTATTAGAAACAAAAATAAATAAGATAGAATAAAACAATAATATAGTAAATAAAACAAAATAGAATAAATAATAAGCCAAAAATATATGGCATTGGGAATTAAAATACATAGTTAAGTAAATAGTTTTAATATATATGTAAAATATAAATAAAAAAAAAAAATATATATATATATATATATACATATGTATAATATATACATAGATATATTATAAATATATATATATTTTTCCTAAAAGGCCAGGGTAGGTAGTAGTGTAGTGTAGTAGTAATGTAGTGTAGTGTAGGTACTACCCTGTGGTAAAATATTATAATTAGCAGCATTAACATATTAAAAAGTACATTGCACTTTCCAAAAATTGAATACAAGGTAATACAATAAAGTATTTAATTTCTATTTTTGGAAAAGTGCAAGAATACAAACTAGCACGACCTGAGTGCAACGTACAAAAAACTGCTGAGTAGAAATAAGAAAAAAGGTAAAAAGATATATAAAAAGACACAGTCAGAATTAGGCATTCAAATGGAAAAGTTTGAAATAGAAATAAAGTATAATAAATGTTTTTAATCAAAAATATGTAATTTGTGTATTTTTATTCGAATTTCGGAAATGCGGATAAACCACCGCGACAGGTTCTTTTCTGGCCGACCGCGCAATTAAATTTTTCTTGCGTAATTCACTACATATAGTTTGCTTAGTCACGTCCAATTTTAAAGTGTTTTTAATATCTGTTGATGTTATGAACGGGTCCATTTTGGCGATTCTTACCATTATTCTGTCGTCAGTTAGAGTAGTTTTCCTATTTCTCCTTCTGGTTTCAATAGATTTTTGTGGCTTCAAGGCGTTTATGATCATATTTTGAGAACAATTTAGTATGTTGGATATTTCTTTGTACGTTTTACCCTTCTTCCGAAGCTTGATGATGATTCCTCTTTCTTCTGGCGTGCAGTTTACGTACCATTTTACAGCTATAACAAGGTTTTTCTAATAACTACGAAGAAACTGGTAATTTTTTATTTATTTAAAAACAACATTTTTATATTTAAAAAACCTACTTACGTTACTGTATGAGAAACCAATCATTTACACTAGATTGCTCTAAAAAATCTCTAAATTGGTAAAATATTTTACCAATTTAGAAAATATAATAACTCAAAGTAGAATAAGGATATCCCTTTTCTGCCAATATTTTTTTTTAATTTAAGTCCACCATGCACGAATGTGTAGTACAATAACCATAGTTTCTAATGGCGTTATGTTTTTTAACGATTCAATTGTGATCGCGGGCGGGAAAAGGGATATAACGAATTAGCTTGTTTAAGATAACCCATACCTATTATTTTTTTACCAACTGTAAATACTCCATAAATATTGCAGTGTATGAGTAGGTAAAGTATGGGGATGAGGTGTATGTGTGGGTAAAGTATTCCTCGTATCGAAGATGTACATGTCATATGACAGTGTGGCAGCGCATGACAACCTTGTATTGAACAAATGATGAATAAAACAAATAAATGAATATTCTACATTATCTATAAATTGTTTACGCAATAGTTAATTGTCTACAGCCACTGATCGCAAATGCGCGTCACGCGTGCCAAACTTGGCACGATTAAAAATGCCGCCGGCACGCCACAGTATTATAAAAAAAAAATAGCTAAATAAAACAACAAATAAAAAAAACCTCGACTTTTAACAATTTACTCCTTGCACTAATTAAGTGCAAATACGATAAAGGACCGGGTTTTAATAACAAACGACGTTAGTGATCAGTTAATATCTAATCTCCGTCCAACAGAGGTGTTTCAAAAATTAAAGAAATTCCAGAAATTCAAAATATCGAATCATCGAAGCTAGATAAACCAACGAGCAGCATGAAATCGCTTAGTCCATTTCTTGATGAATCAGGAGTATTACGCGTCGGTGGAAGATTGGATAACTGCGACACCCCATTTTCTACAAGGCATCCCATTATTCTATCATCGAAATCGCCATTAACAGCATTAATAATCGAAGAAATGCATAGACACTAAAAGCACGTTGGACCATCGTTACTCCTAGCGTTGTCAAGACAACAATATTGGATACCGGGTGCCAGGAGTCTTATACGACAAATCTTTCGAAAATGCGTTCTTTGCACACGACATAAAGCTGCATGCGAGACACAATTGATGGGGAATCTACCTGGCTACCGTGTAGAACTAATTCGGCCTTTTCTGAAAGTAGCTGTCGTTTATGCTGGACCCTTACCTATACATTTGACTAAGGGACGACGTCAAAAGACATACGTAGCTTTATTCATGTGTCTCAGCACAACGGCCGTCCATATAGAGTTCGTAACGGACCTGTTCGTACGTACAAAAAACTGCTGAGTAGAAATAAGAAAAAAGGTAAAAAGATATATAAAAAGACACAGTCAGAATTAGGCATTCAAATGGAAAAGTTTGAAATAGAAATAAAGTATAATAAATGTTTTTAATCAAAAATATGTAATTTGTGTATTTTAGTAGTGATGCCTTTTTAGCAGCCTTAAAGCGGTTCATAGCACGTCGTGGATGCTGTCAAGATTTGTACAGTGACAATGGGTCAAATTTTATCGGGGCCAACAATCAATTAAAACAATCGTTTAAGCATTGCATTGATATCTCGAATGCATTGATATTTCTCACTTTATTTCTATAAACGCAATCACCTGGCATTTTATTCCGCCTAATGCACCTCATTTTGGTGGTATTTGGGAATCAGCTATCAAGTCCACTAAATTTCATCTTCGTCGGGTTGTTAGTGATTCAATACTGACCATGGAGGAGAAGAACACACTACTTACGGAAATCGAGGGTATCCTGAATTCTCGACCTTTGTATGTGTTATCATCAGACGATGTAAATGCTCTCACACCTTCGCATTTTTCGCCGGTTGTCCGGCTACCAAATTGCCCGAAGCTGATATAAGTCATCTTTAACCTTCGCATTTGTCACGTTGGCAGGTGCTACAATATATGAGCCAACATTTCTGGAAGCGCTGGCATCTTGAATACCTCACTTCTCTCCAACAAAAATTGAAGTGGTTCACAGCACAATCTTCTATAAAATTAGATGACATAGTCATTGTTAAACATGAAAACTTACCCGTGAACAAGTGGCTATTTGGAAAAATCACAAAACTCCATCCCGGATCTGATGGTCTTACTCGAGTGGTAACATTGAAAACTGGACTTGGTGAGTTGAAGATACCAATCACCAAAATTGTGCGGCTACCTGTTGACCAAGATTCGTCAAAGCTCGCGGTATGTTTATCAACATTTCGATGTACAAACATCACGTGGAAAAAATTAGAATTAAAAATTTATAATTTAAATATATATACATACATCATCCTCTATGCTGTCAAATAACAATTTATATTAATTAATGTAAACTGTATTGCCTTTCTTTGAATATTGTACATCCCTGAAATAAAATAATTTAGTACAAAAATTCGTACACATGAATTATTGCTAACATCGCGATGATAGTAATTTTCTATGAGTTGGCATGTTTGGTTTTACCTTCTGTAAAACACGAAAATTGCAGCCATGATTGTTTGTCATTCCTTCTTTAACTTTAAAAGTGATATCAACAAATAATTAAATAAAATAAATTTTATAAGTGGTACTTGGAGAAACTACCTTGTAATAAATTTAAAGCACCTTTGTTTTAGTAAAAATACACCTCGTTTGGGAACCAGCATCGCAATAAATCATCGTAGGAATTACGCGACCATTTTGCCCAGTGTTATTGGAGTTTTGTTTTCGGCAAGTGGCTGTTCCATCGTCAACTTTGTTTGCAAAACCTGGAACCTTGGTACAAAACTATAATTTTTCAAATAAAATATTTACATTCGGACCTCCACCTGGGCCTAGACGCAAAGAACATTTCCACATTATATACGCACATATTACTGATGAGTATTGAAAAGTAAATCTCTTTCATTTGATTACACATTTTTTAACAAATGTTTGTACTACTCGTATGTATGTGTCTACGTACACACAAAGAAAAGGATTATAAATCTGGCAATTTTTATTGTTATTGTTTAGACTCCTTAATCATAATATTCGAAAATATTTTATCCTGAAGTATCGCTACTTCAAACCGTGAAGTGTATTTACTCCATTATTATTTCATTCTGTTTCGATTGTTACGTAACGGGTAATAAAAGATTTTTTTTTTATTATTTAACGTTCAATAAAGAATTTCTGTTTGATTTCGATTAATTTTCGATTTATTGATTTTGTTAGTGAACTTAACCAATTTTAAATTAATAAAAAAGGTTGGCTTCCTTTTAAACACTTTTTAAGGAATTAAATATATTCTTGCACTGTAAATCATTTTGTACTCGCAAATGCAATTTTTGGGGGATTAGAATTATGCATTACAGTTATTTATTATATGATTCCTAAGTGCTATCGACTGATTTATTTATGCCGGGAACATTTTGTAATCTGTCAAGTGTGATATTATGTTCGGGAGCAGCATTTTAAGGATAATTTAGTTGACTAACTATCAATGGGATAAAACTCGTAAGACATTTTTTGTTCTATAAACTTCAGGATTTGTGTTTGATTAAATTTTATGACCCCATTTATTTACAATTGAGACAATAATTTTCTTTTTTAATAAATCACACATTCATATTTTTACAAATGTATATGTAGATATTAATGTTACTATACAAGGGATCTTTCAAGTATTTTATGTCATAAGCACCAACATTATATGAATTCATTTTTAATCCCTTTGAGTTGATAAATATTAAAATCTCTTAGAATTTTACTCGTTTCATTACGACACAGTGGTTTTGTGTGTAAAATAATCGGTTAATAGTGAGTGTTAACTTGTATATTTTTATATTTTGACATGAGAACACAAGCAACCACTAATTAATGTTTTATTCAGAAAATCTAGAAATTGATCTGCTACTCAGCCGCTGAATCGTCTATTGATGCAAACACTATTACATAATTAGTTGTGAAAATGGTTTGTTCTTATAATGACTTCCATAAAAATGTTGAACCAATAAGAATTGCCATTAAATTAATAATAATTTTATTGAGTTTTACATTTAATTTTAAAATTTGTATTGGTTTTGAACTCTTATATTGCAAAAATGCTTTATTTTTGCTTGAGCGTTGGGTATCATTTTCAAAAGCATACAACAAAATCGTTCATATACATAAAAATAAAAATTCGATATAGCCAGCTTTACTACTGGTCTGTCGCAATGTACATTGTACATTCTGTACCATAATGCGTTTTGAAATATCGCATTTTGAAATATCACGTTTCGAGAGGAACCGATTTTTAATATAACAACACAAATAACTACTCGATTTTATTTGTTGAAAATTGAGCACATAAAACAGAAGAGAAAAGTAAAATCCACTTCTAGAGCAAAATACAATGAAAATGAACATACGCCTACTTCGATCGATAACAGAGACTGCAAAATCCAAGAGTGTTTAAAAGAGTAAATATCAATACGTTACCATACACTATCGCTCAAACAAAAAGGCTTGGATTTGGAAGACACAATTACTTTTTGAGGATTGGTTTATGAAAGTGTTTGCCGCTCAAGTAAAATAATATTGCAATCGACACGATATTCGATTTAAAATAATTTTATTACTGAATAATACAGCTGGGCATCCACCTCACCTAGGCGATTTACATCACAACAAAAAAATTATGTACTTACCTCTAAATACCTCCTGTATTTTATAGCCCATAGATCAAGGAGCTATAGCCACATTAATGGCTCATTACCTAAAAATTACATTTAGCCAAGCAATTGAGGCTCTTAAAAACACGACAACATTAAAAGAGTTTTGGTCGATTGATTGATTGATTGATTGATTGATTGGACTGTAGAACCAAGTGCTAGCCAAGAGTCCCGGATAACGCCGGGCCTATTCCTACAGCCTGTTTACACATAACAATAGGAAGGATAGGAAAGGTTTTTTTTTTTTTGGGACAGAACGATCCGGTTGCAGACACCTAGCGATCGTACGGCACAACACAATTCTAATCTACTTCTAATCTACTAGAGAAAGGATAACGGCTTAATAGGTTTAATGGATAACGATGGTATTGCTCTGATCTTCAACAATTGCCTCACTAAATCAACAACCTGAGAAAGAATAATATTATTTCACGGCATCTGGAAATTTCCTGTAATATAATTATACATTAATACTTTTCAGCTACCTAAACAAAATTAATTAATTAGATCAGCCCGGTTACAAAGACCAAGGTAAAGCCAATAGTTAGTAACATAATGAAAGCACAATTCTAATCTACACAAACAGCAATTAAGATATCAAAGAAATATTACTTTATAACATCTAAAGATTCCTGAAATGAGTTTTTACTTAATCTGCTATTCCCAAAATAATACAAATATTTATTAATTTAATCCTCTACCATTCCACAACTTACAATATAATTTCCTGAAACCATAGTTATTTGAATTATATTAATAATAAATTGAATTATATTAATAATTAATATTAAATTATTAATAATTTCTCTAAAACCATTAGCAATTAAAAAAACCACTGCAAACTGGCTGTTATATGTAAACATATATTAATTATTAAACCTAAAAAGAAACTGTATGCTTATTATTGACTACTTAATTGTATTCAATATATTCAACCTTATTATTTACTCTTCACAGTTCAAGTTATTAAGAAACATAAAAACAAGATACTAAAACATGATTTCCAAGCGCAAAATGACAGAAAATAAAAATTTAGTTAAAATTAATAAAATTTAATTTTAATCGATGAAGAAAGAAATACAGAAAAGAGTTTGTTTTACGCCGCAATGACAATTAAATTCGGCAACTGACCCTAGCAAATACTTTATAATTAATGTGTACCAAATAAGTGATCATTAATTCATTATAATAATGAAAATTAAAAGAATTAGTAATTAACTTACACATAATGTAAGTAAGGTCCAGTAAAAAAAAAAAAAAATTATGCAAAATTTGGTACTCAAACCTACTAAAGAACCTGTATTAATAATGATATAATATGATATGATATTTTACAACGTAGGGCAGCTGTTATGCTGGTATCCTATAACATACTACATGCAATTAAGTATGTCCAAGTCCATAGTTGATACATTCCTTTGATGACGCAGTAACTGAATGACTCAAGTACATGCACAACTACTACTACATTCGATTATCACTTAATCGCCCAAGAATTGTATCAACCTGAGACAAGACTCGGTGACCGAACTGACTAGGTATCCTGATTCTACGAGGTTCTCTAATTCTATAGGTTAAGGATATGTTCTAGGTTCTAATAATAGAAGAACTACAAGAGCAAACTGCCGTTATACAACGTACCCCACCCCAGTTCGATTTTTTCTTCTTCTATAATTACCAATTACCAGTTTTCTAATCCCCGTTAATATTTTTTTACCATTCATGGTTTGTGAAAAAAGTAATTAGTTTGTTAGTATGGGTAAGCAAATTTCTTGTTTGGTTCGTATCCCCATGAAAATGAAGAAGAGATAAGAAATTTCGTTGGACCTTAAAGATAAGGAGGGTCAGCTTGTTATGTTTTTCCAGTCATCGCTTCTCTATTATCGCAGGGTTTCCTGTATAACAAATACACACATATACTTATACCTATATACATTGTGGCGAATGCCAGCCAGCTTTACTATTTTTTTTGTAATAATAATAATAAAAAAAAAAAAATTTTTTAAAAAAATTAAATATCTCGCGAAAATATGCAACATCTGAAAACATGCGTAAACTCATCTTAATTATGTATATGTTGATTATTTGTATTGATTTACTTTTACTTCTATCACTGTAACTAGGTAAATACATGTAGAATATTAAATGAAAATTGTTAATGTTAAGTTGGAACAGGTTGGGTATTAAATGTGTAAGTGTATACAACGATGATGCGAGGTATGAACGGGTTAAAAGACATTATATACGGGAGTTCAATTTGTAATTTGGTAGAGAAAACATCTCAAATTAAAATATAAATATAATTGTGGGTGGTTGATGCCAATGGAAAAAAATGGAGACTTAATTTACATATAATAATAAAAGAATATACATATATATAAAAAAAATACTATTAATAATAATCGAGTCAAAATTATAATACTACAATCAATAACACGTAAAGATAATAAATAAGTTTATAATAAATAAATAGTTTTAATATACAATTAATAATAAATAGTTAAATGAAAATTACGAAATAATTCAATAATTTATAAATTACTTAATTCTTTTGAATATTTAATAAATGTTAAAAAAAATACTGTTCCGAAGATATCATATTTTTATTCTTTTTAATGTACACATTTGTTTTCAGATGTTAGTTGTAGCATAAAATGAATTGCTAGACACCTTTATAGTTCTGTTGCTCTTGAGTGTGGTCCATGAATAAACAGTGTCCCAATTATGTATTTTCTTTTAATATCGTCGGAGTATCTTGAAATTTTATTTTTAATTTTTTTTTACAGCAAATTCAAGCTCTCTTGTGATCCCAGAAAATAACCCCCCCCAACGACTGTAAGCTAGCGGCTGAAAAATGCTGTCTGGATCAACCACAAGGGAGTCTGCAATAGAATTCAAAGCATCATTCATACGGTACTAAGAATTCTGTTACAACATATATACTCATATACACACATTCATACACATATATATACATATACACACATACACATACAGTAAAATTTACGTAAGAATGCAACACGAACAATATTATGAGATGAGATATTACAGTCAAAATTCCATAAATCAAACTATTCCTTAAATCGAATTTCAATTTATGGCAGGAACAGTTTTGGCAAATTGTATGTATATATAATATGTATATACGATATGTACATACATACTCCAATACTTCGAGGAAAATTGGGTTTTCATTTCCTTTATTTTCTCTAACTCAAACATATTATTATTTTGGCAACACTTTAGGCATTAGACTTATAGGATTTTGACTGTATTTGAAGATCACAACAATAAATTTGTGATCGTAGAAGAATTTTGAGAAAATAAAACAGAAGCAAAATAGAAATGTAACACCAAACACATCCAACCATACTTTACATAACACCGAGCGTGTTTAATCAGGCTCAAATCGAAAACAATAGGCTCGCGGTAACATAAATGCCGTATACGATACCGTGAACTCCGGGTACCGTGAAAATTTTTTTAAAATTATATGTACTACTCGATTACATGAACAATTAAAAAGCTCAATGACGTGAACTAAATTTGTACATTCTCGCATGATTCGGGGATTCCCAATTGGTTATTTTCTTTTCATAATTTGAATCACGTAAAGTTGAATATGCGATTCGGGGATTCCCAATTTGTCTCTTTTCCATATGTAAAAAATCAACTCCCGTAAACATGAACAATCTCGTAAACATGCATTTGCTTGGTTTTATCTTGTTCACGTTGTTACAGGCTGGCTACTGCCAACCTGCAGATTTTACTAAGCGCATGCAGAGGCCTCCACGGTGATTTTTGCCGGCAACGTTCTCAGGGAGAAGTGCGAGGGTCGTGGGGTTTGAGGCATGCAGGGCTCCTGGCCTACACCGTGATTAACAGAAAGTTGGGGAAACGCAAATAATAAATAAAAACCATAGTTCCGCCGAAATTCGTCGGTCGGAACTTGAGGAACGAACAACTCAAAAATTATAAATGGGAGAGAGGTGCCTTGGTGCGCGCATCCATTCGAATTCAAACAGGGCAAAGCCCCGGTTACGAAATTGGATGCGGGCACCAAGGAACCACAAACACTAAACCGACACAGAGGGAGTCTCCGCTCCCATCATACCGACCGAAAAAAAATTTAATATTTCATTTTATTTAAAGAAAACAAAAAAAAAACACAATAGGAAACAACTTCCCGGAAATAAAAAGAAAAGGAGGGAACGAGAGAGAGAACAGCAATGCGCATCGAGCGTGCACCTGCTGTGCGGCGCTCGATCACAAAAATTTTGAAAATTAGGAATATAATATAATAAATGTAATATAACGGGTGATTTTTTAAGAGCTTGAGAACTTTTTTTTAAAAAAAACGCATAAAATTTGCAAAATCTCATCGGTTCTTTATTTGAAACGTTAGATTGGTCCATGACATTTACTTTTTGAAGATAATTTCATTTAAATGTTGACCGCGGCTGCGTCTTAGGTGGTCCATTCGGAAAGTCTAATTTTGGGCAACTTTTTCGAGCATTTCGGCCGGAATAGCCCGAATTTCTTCGGAAATGTTGTCTTCCAAAACTGGAATAGTTGCTGGCTTATTTCTGTAGACTTTAGACTTGACGTAGCCCCACAAAAAATAGTCTAAAGGCGTCAAATCGCATGATCTTGGTGGCCAACTTACCGGGCCATTTCTTGAGATGAATTGTTCTCCGAAGTTTTCCCTCAAAATGGCCATAGAATCGCGAGCTGTGTGGCATGTAGCGCCATCTTGTTGAAACCACATGTCAACTAAGTTCAGTTCTTCCATTTTTGGCAACAAAAAGTTTGTTAGCATCGAACGATAGCGATCGCCATTCACCGTAACGTTGCGTCCAACAGCATCTTTGAAAAAATACGGTCCAATGATTCCACCAGCGTACAAACCACACCAAACAGTGCATTTTTCGGGATGCATGGGCAGTTCTTGAACGGCTTCTGGTTGCTCTTCACTCCAAATGCGGCAATTTTGCTTATTTACGTAGCCATTCAACCAGAAATGAGCCTCATCGCTGAACAAAATTTGTCGATAAAAAAGCGGATTTTCTGCCAACTTTTCTAGGGCCCATTCACTGAAAATTCGACGTTGTGGCAGATCGTTCGGCTTCAGTTCTTGCAGGAGCTGTATTTTATACGGTTTTACACCAAGATCTTTGCGTAAAATCTTCCATGTCGTCGAATAACACAAACCCAATTGCTGCGAACGGCGACGAATCGACATTTCACGGTCTTCAGCAACACTCTCAGAAACAGACGCAATATTCTCTTCTGTACGCACTGTACGCATTCGTGTGGTTGGTTTAATGTCCAATAAAGTAAACTGAGTGCGAAACTTGGTCACAATCGCATTAATTGTTTGCTCACTTGGTCGATTATGTAGACCATAAATCGGACGTAAATCGCGAAACACTTTTCGAACCGAACACTGATTTTTGTAATATAATTCAATTATTTGCAAGCGTTGCTCGTTAGTAAGTCTATTCATTATGAAATGTCAAAGCATACTGAGCATCTTTCTCTTTGACACCTTGTCTGAAATCCCGCGTGATCTGTCAAATACTAATGCATGAAAATCCTAACCACAAAAAAATCACCCTTTATAAAAGAAATAAAATCAAAAAAAATTAAAAAAAAAATAAAAAAAAATTGTACCTTACTTATCAAAAAAAACTGTTGCGGCCTTGCGCGGCCGTCATGCCACAGGTGGTACCACACCCGGACCGTTGCGGCTTTGGTGCCGTTGTTGTTGCGGGGCCTCTCCCCGATAAAAATATGAGTTGAGGCCTTGCGCGGCCGTCGTTGCGGCAGACCACCGATAAATAAAATAAGCCGGTTGGCTACTCCGTTGCGGCCGACCACCGATAAATAAACCAATAGCCGGTTGGCTACCGTTAGTACTACTACGGCTGGCCTCAACTGGCCGCCGAATCCGCACCCCGCCGTGTGACCGCACCTTGTCACCGTAATACGTTGGGCGTTGGCTCGCCGATCCCGTTAAAATATTTTTGCCCGGTTGAGCCTTAAAATGTTGCGGGGCCTTTCCCCGTTACCACCAAAATTTAGAACGGAGTAGCCTCAACTGGCCACCCGTTATCATCACCACCACAACACACTACCGTTGGATGCCCCGCACCAACGGTTGGTCACCCGGTATATCCGCTGTATCCGTTCTTATCAACACCAATTAATTTACTAAGGTGATTTATAATCCCAAAATTTATCCTTTGCGGTACAATGTATCCAAAATATAATTGTAATTGGGCCAACAACAACCAACAAATATTCCAACAACAATGAAAATTTTTCTCGATTTTACTTTTCTTTCACTCCACAATATTAAAAAGCGTTCAATTTAAAAAACAATTTTCTTTGTTTTTCATATATACATATTTCTAATATTTTATTATAAAATATACACTCAAATACAATTTTTATTATTTTTTTTAATTTCACTCTCTTTTTTTTTTTTACTACTTTTTTAATGACTAACCAAAACAAAATATCAAACTCGACTCAATGAAAATCATTACTCGACTGCCACACCCAAAAAAAAATTCGAGCGTCGCACATCGCGTAAAACGTTTTAGAAGAAAATGCATCTCTCTTCTCTGTCTCTCCTTTATACCAAATTTTCGTTGGTACAAAAGAGAGACATACAAGAAAAAAACATTTTTTTTAAACGTTTTACTTTGCACACACAGAGCGTTGCCATATGTCAAGTTTTATCTTTTTTTTCAAGTTTTTTTGGTCGCAAAAAGGATTTCAAGTTTTTCATAGTTAAATCAAGTTTTTCTATAGAAAAGTGTTGTTTTCAAGTTTTTTTGAAGTTTTTTATTTATGGAAATTTTCCGTTTTATCTTATGGTAAATATTTATATAATGACGGCGATAAATCGCTTTATAAAGAAAAAGATTACAATTTTTGGTTTAATGGGCGATGTTTTTCAAATTATCAAAGAAGAATTACAATTTTTGGTTACTGAGGTATCTGTCAATTATTTGGAATAGAGTTACATTAACTAGAGCTGCCCTGCAACTGTTTTTTTGCCATATAAAATCAATATAATATTTGCCTTAGAGGAAAATACTGAAGAGCAGCAACTATTTTTTTCCCATATAAAAATCAATATAATATTTGCTATCTCTTTTGAGTCACGTGGGAACAGGATGGTTATATAAAAAATGCATATGGCTTACTCATATCTCGCTATAGGCACCCCAAATCATTTGTTTATTTATGTGCGCAGTGACAATGACAACGTATGTTGACGACCTAATTTTGTGGTTTTAAAATTATTAATTAAAATTCATTAAAATAATAAAAAAATTACAAAATAATTAGTTGTTTATGTAGTAGTGCGTGGTAGTGCATCATTTGATAATTAAAATTACTGATGATGACGATAATATAAATGAAAGTGATTGCTCGCCGGTAAGTCTAGATATTATTCAATAAATTATATTTTGTGTATAAAATATTCTGTGCCTTTTATAGAAATCTAAGGAAATCAAAAAACTGCGCCCTTCCACCACGTACGTAAAAGGTTGGGAAAATGATCAAATTTTAAAATCGTGGTTAACACAAAGTGTGAATAATGTTGCCTTTTGTAAAATTTGCAATTGCGAATTAAAGGCGAAATCTGGAATTCGAGATTTATATAACCACAGCAAAAGCAAGAAACACGTTGGCCGTAGTGCAGCATTAAATATGCACAATAACAGTTCGCTAAATTTCAAAAACATAAACTAATTTACTGCGCACAGTAAGAAAGTTTGTATGGCCGAAATCCAGTTTATTATAATAATAATTATAATAAAATTATATTTGTTTATTATAATAATAATTATAATAAACAAATATAATTTTCGTAATGAATCCCTTGTGATATAATTTTATAATAATAATTATAATAAATAAAATATGGATTATACATATATATGTTTATGTAAAAATATATGTGTACGCATTTTTAATTAATCAAGTTTTTTTTCTAGAAAACAAGTTTTTTTTCTATTTCTGTTAAGTTTTTATTTTGAAACATATGGTAACACTTGACACACTCGATGCGCATTGCTCTCTCTTTCTCTACCATTTTCGTTCCGTTGCCAACATAACAGAAGAAAACACACAAGAATCCATCCACCAAGAAATCACGTTCAGACAACAAAAACCCGGACGCAAGAAACCACGTGGAGAATAGAAACAAATTTACAAAAATGTCTTGTTAAGACAACACAGTCGTAACAACGTTATCGCGAGTCTACTGTATAAACTTGTGCATTCAAAATTTATTCATATAATCTGTGTATACATTCTCACTCTCAGGCAAATACTTTTGGAAAAAGGCAAATACTCAAAACCTACAATAAAATAAATAAATTAACATAAAATCAAAAACACTTCTCTTTTTTTCCAAAAGTTGCAGGTGCACACTTTGTTTATATTCATTTGTACTATCATAACAATGCAAAACGGAACATGTAAATAAATAAAATAAAAACAAAAACTCCTATGATCAAGCATGAACATATTGTTCCTTCGTACACCCACACATACACAGCTAAAAGCATATAAAAAGCATATATGTACATCGCAACACCACGTTCTCGGTGGTCATCGAAATGTATATCCCGCCATACACCTCCAATACTAATCTCCATATAAAAATTATATACAAAATACTAAATACAAAATATACATACGAGTACATACATATGTGCAAAATAAAATAGTATAGGATTTAAAATTACCAAAAGCAGAAAATACGAAAAATAACATGCATTCTTAGCAAAAACAAAAACAAAAATTGTTAGCAAGTGTAACAAAAAAGAACAACAGAATTGAAAAAACCCTTTCTCGCGCAATCAATACTTGAATAAATCGCCACTACATGAGGATACTACTTAGAACTCTACACCTTTATGGGTTATAAATATACAAGTATACTTAATTTTTTTTTTTTTTTTTTTTTAATTTATATGTAATAAAATATTAAATATGTAATAAAATCTTTAATAATAATAAATTAAATTAAAAAAACACTTATCTTAAGCATCAAACAAATCAACAAAGTCCTACATATTGAAATATAAAATGCGTATGATGCATTCAAACAACGGCATCAAAAACAACGAAATTGTTATATACATATTCTACGCCATTGCGAGCGCATCACACACAAATTAATAAAATCATGCAATATGTATAACTTTTCACTTTGCTTAAAACACACAACTATTATTATTAATACATATTATTATTTTTATTTATTTATTTATATACTAAAGTCTAGAATATGAATATATATTATTTAATTAATTTAAACACATTTGAATTTTTAGTTTATTTAGAGGAGAGACAAAAACACGTCTTTCCTCTACGACGTTCAATCGCCGACCTCCAAACATTAAAAGAGTTTTGGTAGAGTTACAATATTTTACAAGGGATCAAAATATAGCAAGTGGATGGAAGAAGTCATGCCTTCTTGTATGAGCGTAATATGAAAGAAAAAACTATAAAACAATTTGAACAAAATACCAGTTCTGTAATTGAAATTGATCAAATTACAGATCAGATCGTAGAACTTGTCCAGCAGCTTAATCTCAATGCTGAACTCATAGCATTTGAAACGGACAATTTTAGGAATGGAAACACAGGAAAATAAAAAACAAATTTTTTGCAGAGGGCGCAGGTGAAAGTAACTCAAATGATGAAGATAATCCACAAAAAAAAAATTAAGACAAAAGAAATGACTGCAGTCAAATTATTGTAATAACGGTCTGAAAAATAGAATAAATAGATATCAACGAAGAAAAAGTAAGTCGACTAATTCAAGAAAATATTTTATTTCATGTTATTATGAAATTTACTATAAGGTGCGGAAGCGAGAGCGGTTCAAACAATGTTAGATCAATTTGTTCAAAACACTAGCACTACTTGTTCTGTTGCTGGATGTAGCTCAATGGATTGCTTCTTTCGGATGAAGATAATTAACTATGTAACTCTTAGTTTTATGGATTCTTATTAAATTTTTTAATTTAAATAATGATTGAAGTTTGAAATTTGATTTAGAAATTTAATAGTAGCATGTTATTTTTTTTTTGTTTGATGAAATTCGAGTTACGACTTACGTGCGATGTCTAGGAACCTGTCTCGGTCGTACGTCGAGGAATACCTGTTGGCACAATTGTAACAGAATCGATAATCGTTTTGCATTTACAGCACCGAAATTTTTATGGTTCTTCTGTTATCTAGAAAATTTTATTTATTTAATCAGCGGTTATTTAAGCGGTTGAAATGTAGTATTAAAATTTCGGAAAGGTGGATTAGCGAGGTAGTTCACCGCTTTGTTACATTTGCAAAGCTGGCATGCATTAATGAAAGTAGAAGTATCATTGTTCAGCGTCGGCCAAAAAAAGTATCTTTGGATGAGCTTCTTGGTTTTTGCAATACCCAAATGACCACCAGTTGGAGGACATTAAGCTGATTCAACAATAGATTGTCGTAGTTCGCGAGGCACTAATAATTTCCAATGGGTGAAGTCAGATAAAATTGGAGTTTCATCCAAATGAAAATTTATAAAAGCGCGACCTCCGTCTACTTTAATATTAAGTTTAGAAGAAGAAGTCGAAAGTTCATTTATCAAATCTAGATAACGGCCAGAGAAAAATGCATCTGAATTATAATCAATATTCAAAGAAATCTGAGATAAAACAATAGAGTCCATGTATGCACGCGACAGCGCGTCTGGTACGACATTTTGACTTCCTTTACGGTACTCTATGTCGAAGTTGTACCCCTGCAGTTTCAAACTCCACCATGCAAGTCTTCCGGTGAGGTCCACGAGAGACATTAACCAGGTAAGACTTGCATGGTCAGTTCTCACCGTAAAGGGTACTCCTTTGACATAGGATCGGAAACGTTTGATTGCCGAAACGGCTGCCAAGCATTCTTGCTCGGTGACACAGTAGTTTCTTTGAGCCGCATCTTTTGCGACATATACGCAATTGGTCTGTCATTCCCTTCGAAATCCTTCTGAAAAAGGACGGCACCTATTCCAGTGGAACTAGCATCGTATTGTATAAAAAATCTCTTATTAAAATCGGGACGCACTAAAACCGGAGCAGAAACTAATGTCATTTTGAGAGAGTCAAAATCTTGTTAATGTTCGCTAGTCCACTGAAATCGCCTTCCCTTCTTCAGAATATTCATCAAGGGAGCACTTAAAGTTGAATATCCTTTGATAAACCGTCTATACCATCCCGCTGGATCCAATAGCGTTAATATAGTATCTAATTCACGTGGAAGCAAGGCTTTCGTTTTATTGAATTGATTCGAAATGATTCGCGTAGCATTGTTGCACTACTTCCTTTTAAACTATTTCTTGAGTAGGTTGCAATAGGGTCGATTCCCTTCAGTAAAACATCTTGTGATATACGACATTTTTTGTTTTATTGTCAGGTGCGAGAACGAACAAAGCGCATGGTTTGCCGACACGTGAACATGCTATGTGCATTTGGTCGTGAGAGAAACATTCATTTTTTAGATTCAGGCCACAAACACTCAAGGATGGGCCTTGTGATTTGTTGATCGTCATGGCGAATGCAAGACGAATCGGAAATTGAATTCGTTTGAACTCGAATGGCATATCGGTTATGATCATCAGAATTCTCGGAATGAGAACTTCCTAACCTTTGAACTTTCCTTGAGTTGTCTCAAAACCAAACGCGTTTCTTTACATAGTTTTGGTTGATTCAGGTTTCGTAGCATGATGATTACCGCACCAACTTTCAGTTGTAAATTGTGCGGGTGCAAGCCAGCCAGATCCAATGAGTTTAAAAATTCAGTTGGACAGTTGGTTGATTCGTCTTTGTTTGTCAAACAGTCGATAGATTTGAAGGAATGAAGTGGACCGACGATTAGATTTTGAATTGTGAAATTTAAGTGATCCCCATTTTTGTTCTTTGCCGCAAGAATTACTCGTTCACTCACCCAATTGTGATTTTTGTGGTTAGTAATATTGTTCGGGAACACTTTGTTGATGAGCTCGTCCTTCGTTGAGACAAAATTGCAAGAGTTCTGAGAAAACGAAATCAATCTGTTCGATTCGTCGACCGGAACACGGCCATTACCGATAGTCAGCAATTGCTTGGATAAATCTTTGGCAGATGGATCGTTTAACCACAGACGATCAATTTAAATTTTTCGTTCGAGCTAAAAAATGAAAACAAAATATATTTCTGACAATTACAATGTCATTGTTGTATCTGTTATTTTTCGTTAAACTGCGTATACGTTTACGCAAAAAAACAAAATATTTTTGGTTGTTTGCGGCTATTTATAGAAAATGAACTCGTAGTTTAAATTTTTACGCTTACATAGAATGAAATATCTCTGTTAGGTTGTCTCTGGTTTAACAATGGAACTCGCATGTTTGTCGTCAGCTGAAGTTTCATCACATAGCGCCACGCAGAGTCGATGATTTGAGGCAAGCGTTCATTTCATCGACAGCGGTCGATCTTGGAATCACTGGTATTTTTTGACGGAAATCACCGGACAGTAGAATCATTGCGCCTCCCAAACATCTTTCATAGTTCGATTGAATCAACTCTTTCATAGTTCGATTGAATGCTTCCATTGCGCATTTGTGCGCCATTGTACATTCATAATCGATGATGATTTTACTTGATACCAAAACTTTCGCCATTGCTGAGTGTTTCGCAATGTTGCAAGTCGGGTTTTCAGCCAATTGAAGGTCTAACGACAATTTCAACGCTGAGCAACTGCTACAGCAATATTGAATCTCGCACGAACAGTGGCCAAAATCAATGATATGAGGAATGCCTTCCCAGTTCCACCGGGTGCATCGAAGAAAAATAATCCACCATTTCCATCATGAATTATATAGCTAAGTAGATGAAATAAAAAAAATTGGATAAAAAACAAAATAGAAATGTACATGCAGCCCCCAGTCGGATTCGTATCCAGTACCTTGCGGTCCAAGCGCCGAAGCTTTAACCACTGCACCACTCGTCACATACAAACTACAAATACAAAATTCATATAAAAAAAGATTTTTTTATTCGATTTTTGGGGCTTCCCTTTTGAGTTTTTCCGACTTTTCTTTTTTCCTAAACCACCACTGTGTTGAGACGAACAAAATAAAAACACAAAATGTACAAAATGTATGAGAAAATGAATTTTCGTGATAAATTTTTTTTCGGTGAATTTTTCTAATGTTTTAATAGTTATTATGCTATTCGGAACGGAGACAAATCCAACAAAACAAAAATCATAAAAATCGGTCAAGCCGTTCTTGAGTTATAAATGGTGTAACTAACCCGACTTTGTTTTATATATATATAGATTTGTAATTGTACCAGCCAAAACCGAAAATAAATATTTTATGAATAAAGGGAAATGGAGTGAAAGCTTTAATTCAATAGTAGAAGAATTACGTTAAGCACGCACGTTACAAAGCAAAATGTGCAGAGAAAAAGGCAAAATTGTAATTTCAAAAAAAGCAGCGATGACAAATACTTCCCAAAATTATGGTGCTATAATGAGCTATCTGCTTTGGAACACTGTAATGAGGCAGAAGATAGCACATTCACAATCGAGTTGGACAAAGTACTTTAGTTTTATTTAAAGTTATTTATTTTCTCAAATAAAATATGCATATACCGGGTGAGTTTTTTAAGCAGAAAACTTTCAAATATCTGATTGAGCGAATAAGAAATGATTGTACCGAAATTCCAGCATCCACGCTTCTAAGTTGTGTACATTCATTTGAAATGCGGATTAATAAGTGCATTGAAGTCGAAGGCCATCATTTTGAGCACTTAATTTAATTAAAAGATGATGTCCAGTTCGTTGTTCCTGGGTTACGCTAAAAGTAGTTTTTTTTTATTTTAAGAAATACAATTTGTTTAAAACTAATTTCAAGTATTTACATTGAAAACGTGTTAATTTTAATGCAAACATATTGCAGAATCGTATGCATAATGTTCTCAGTAGGAGAAATCGAAAAAAATTTAATATCGCTTATTACAGCGCCATCTATCATGAATCGAAAAAAATGTTTCAAGGAAATCCTACGTACTTTTAGCCGTAGAATCCGAATCTGCAATAAAAAATAGGGGTTCCTATCTTAGTTTCCAAGTTGCCCCCCACCCCCTTTACAAACAGGGGCGGGAGGTCCTAATTTTAGCACTAATGTATTTCCCCTCCAGAATGATTTTATTTTGATAATAGTCATTTTAGTCATTTTTATCGTAGAGGGCTGATATTCCGAGATATTTGAAAGTTTCAGCTTAAAAAACTCACCCATTATGTACTACACTTATTCTTGTTTCCTTTTTTAGCCTGGAGTAAAGGAAACCGAACAAGAAGAAAAAGCAAAAGAAAATAAAACACAGAAAGTAAGTACAAGCGTAAAATATACCTCATTTTATGAACGTTTATTATAAAATTAAATATTTTATTTTTACATCGACCCTTCTCGATTAAAATAATCTGTCAATTCCTTCCTGACAGCATCACCAGTTGTTGAATGTGTTTAGCTTGTTACGATTTGATGAGATGTATAGTTATCTACCACATTCGTGTTTTCCATGTACCACGGGCTCGTTGTGATTAAAAGATGGTGCAGTACACAACAACAAAGAAGAATTTCTTTTACTTTCTTCTGGTGTAAGTGTATCGTAGTATCAAATATTTGGAATCTACTTAAACGTTTAACGGCGGTTAAACGTTTTTTTATATTCATCCGTTGTTGTAGAAGAATATGGTGTCATTAAAGTTTCCGTTAAAGGGAAGACGTTATCCGCAGCGAATATATGAGGCAATAACCTAATGTTTCCTACTCATTTCTTGGGTGGCAATTGTTTTTCATGCTCGTTAAGTATGTATGTACATATTGGAAGTTTGAGCGCTGCAAGACACTGCCATCGATGATTCTTCCATTGCAGCCAACTTCAACAAAAATAAATTTTACAAAAGCATCTGCCAGGCCAAGTAGCACAATGCTGTGGGAGCCTTTATAATTATAATAAAGTGGAGCTATTTTTTTTAATGGACGAAACGATGTGTATTTCCCATCCAGAGCTCCTAAACAATTGGAAAATTGCCACTTTAAATAGAAATCTTCCGCGATTTTAGTCCATTCGTCTTGAGTCGTTGGAAACTGAAATTAATTAATACTATACCGGAAATACTGCAACAAAAAGCTTTGAGTGCTCTAGAGTGCTACAAAACGTTTGTTGAAAGGCCAACAAAACATAAACTAACAAGAGAGGAAAAGTTTTGCGAATATCTCTGCGGCGAGCTGTCCAAAATTCAATTGGAAGTGAATTTTGACGAAGTGAAGTTGGAAATTTTTCAGCTAGTAGCAAATAATTTAGGAAAGAGAAGACCATGGTACAGGAAGATACGTACTTTGGACCTATTTTTCTACCACACTTCCATCGCGAATCAAGTGACAGCCAAAATATAGCAAATCATACATCATCGCCATCATCCATAACGTCATAACGACGATTTTACTTTCTGCAGTTGTTTCTTGCTCAGTTACACGTTTAAGCCGGGGCAGAGATTTTTTAGGCAATAAACAGGATGCAGATGTGATAATTTCACAGCCACCTAAGCTATGAAATGTCCCTTTTCCATCCAAAGTCTCAACGTTCCAATCCGCGTTATCGTGAACAAATTGAACGAAAGCATTTTCTTTGACATTAACTTCTTCTTGCAAAGTTGCTAATATCTCAAATTACGCGCTTCGGCATAAGAGCAACTGAATCCCATAGCATTGCACATCCCCACTAACTCTCTAGAACCAAACTTTCGATGTAAAGTCACGCCGAAAGCGACCTGAAGTGGGGACAAAATTTTACGGGGCCATGTCGCGCACATTATGGCATGAGCAATTGAAATAATTTTTGACTCGTGGCCTTCAATTGTTTTTCTATACTGATTGACAAAAAGCTTTTGTAAGAAAAATTTAAGTTTCTCTGGAATTATTTTAGCTTTTCCTAACATGCAATCACTCTAATACGAATCCTGATTCGATTGATATCCGAGAATGTCCTCTACAAGAATTTTCGCTACTTTATCAAGAAGTTCAAAATTGGTTCTCTTGTCATCTTTGCATTCTGTATGCTCTTACTGCAGAATATTAAACGCCTGATCTTTTAAGCAGCAGTATGTTCTTGACCTTTGTTTACTTTCATGAACAAGATCTTCTTGATAATGATTTTTTATTCTGCTCCAAATAGTCTTCTGCCCTGGTACGAACATATCTTTTTCTTGCAAAAGCTTACGGAAATCATCAGTATTGAACTTCTTCTTTGGATTGTCGTCAATGTGATTGAATATGTCCTCCATAGACTGTCGAGTTTTTTTTTAGAATAGTTCACTTCATATGCCGTTGGCTTACCTCACTTAGTAAAACAAGTTCTGTGGTATTTTATGATTTCAGCATCATCCAGGTTCAAGAACTTATTTACAATTTGATCGCGCACAAATAATTCCAATGTTGAATTTTTTTGTAAATACTCGACGATGTTTTGTTTTGCAGATTTGCTAGTAACTTTGAGCTTGGAGTTCTACGATAAATTTTTTTGGCGCATATTACACACTTTTCCGAAAAATAAAAGTTATCCTGATTCGCAACAGGTTGAACATCACCAGAATTGTTGTCTACTCCATCAGAGTTGTTGTCTACTCTTGCTTTCTTGGATTTGGGTTCTGGTGGATTTGCATGCTTAATATATGCGAGACGACACCTTTCGTCCACATGGCTTGAACCACAACCCTCAATAATATTATGGAGATTATCGTGCAGTATTGTACGTGAAACCTTGACCATGTTTGCGGTTCCTGTAGCCTTCATTGTGACGATCGAATTGTCTGAGGAATGATTTTCCCAATTATCCACGTATATGCAAATAACGCACGTCTCCTAATTATTCATGATCCTAGAAATTCAATTTTAAAAAATTTAGGGATTCAAAAAAATCATAAAAAATAGAGAAATAAAATTATTGACGTTAGAAAAAACCCCACGCTGCGTAGATCCCAGTGCCACCTACGGGAGAGCCCGCGCGCCACTGCTGCTTGGTGCTCCACGCGGCTGGTGCGGATTTTTTCCGCGCAGGCGCAACCAGTACTACGTACTTAATACTTGCGTCTGGGTGCTGTCGCACCCCTCAATCTACTGCATACAGGTGATTGAATTTTAATATAATGTTCTAAAGCGATCGCAATAAAACAAGAAAACAAAAGTCTAAAAATAGTTTACTACGTTTAATTGGTTTTTGTTGATATTTTAATGGAATTTTCCAAAAAATGTAATTTTGTTTAATAAAGTAAAAAATTGGATATTAATATTTCCAATAAATATTACCAGTTTTCAGTATAAATTTTCAGTCATAATATTGCTATAAGTACAAAATAAAATAAATTTTCGTTAAATTCTATTCCCAGTTAATTCTTTCCTAAAATAGGTATGCAATAATAAACGTCAAAACAGCTATAATGGGGAATAATTTTTTCCGAAAATTTTTTTCCCCCAAACGCCAGAATACACTTTTGGGGAAAAGGGAATAAAACTGTTATAAAATTTTAAATTTCCAATCCCCGGGAATTACCAGAATAGGTGAATTACCCGGGAATTACCAGGTGTTTTCGTCGATGTCATATTTGGATTCAACGACCCAAAAAACCCCGGGCGCCGAGTTTTTCTCCTTCCCCGCGTGTATTTTGGGGCAGTCCCACGGAGGTGACGTTCATCGGCGTACCTGAGCTCCAGGTCAGCTGTGGGTCAATTTGAACATCATAATCGTGATCAGCGACCTCGAAACCCCCCGGGGAACCCGAATGGGGCTAGTTCTAATCTTCCAAAAGCCGTCTCAAAAAATGCATTTTTTAAATGCATTTTTGGCTGCAGCAACGCAATTTCCGGTTTGTTCAAGAACAAATAAGGGCGATTTTTACAAATAATTTTTGGAAGCGAATGCAAAAACCCGCATTCCGATTCGTCTTGTTCTCAAAAATTTCGAACTTTTTTGCTCCATTGCCTCGACTAATTGGCCAGAAACTGAAAACAACTTAAATTAAAACAATGGCTGTGGACCAATTCTAAGGTAAATCTAGGGTAAATGCCATTTTTAACAGTGTATGCGGTAAATTGAAATACCGTACTAAAAAGGTGGGTAAAGCAAAGACACATAAGTAAATGATAATTTGTGACTTTGCTAACATAATAACTCAATAATATGGCGGATTTTCTATATGATTTTTTTCTATATGAACAATGCAATCTCTATTTTTTTTTTTGAAGTAGAAACATCTTTATAATGAAATTATTGCATTACAATAAATTTTATTTTAATTTTTTTCATTAATAAAAAAATACACATATTGGCAACCATTAATTGTTTTGAAAATATTCAATTTCATAAAAAAATTTAATATCCGAATATGTATTTTTCGTGAAATTTTTCGCTTCAACTACGTGTTTTATCTACACATCAAGCAAGAAAGTGGTAAAAAGCAGCGACATCCACTACACAAATAATACCAAACCTATTTAATTTCATTCATATCGTTTAATTTAAATGAAAATTTTCCCTACATTTCATTAAATGATTTTTGTTTATAACAAATGTCAAATTTTGACATTATTTTATGTACCTACGAACCAGATATTGTATAATCCAATAAACCATTTTGGGCCTTGAAGCCGTAATTACTTAATTTTATTTACTAATGAATTGGTACGGTTTGTTAAGTAAACTGTACTAAAATTTTAATTTACCGTACTAAACGATTTACTCGAGAATTGGTCCGCAGCCAATAAAGTAAAAATTCTAACCGATACATTTTCCTCAAATTTCTCATTTAGTCTCAGCATGGTGTAATCTATCAGAAAAATAACCGTATATATTGGTTACCTGTAGGAGCTTGTGAAATATTAGTGATAATACAAAACAAAAATTATTTGGCCGCAAATAATCAAAATATTACTTAGAGAATTCTACAATAACCTCCAATCCAAAATTCAAATGGATGCATACCTATTTTGATATTTACTTGTAAATAAGTAAACGAGAAGTGCGTATCATTGACACATTTTAGAACCTTGTTCAAAATACATATTACAATTACAGTAAAGGCCTGCAATGCAAACTTTACAATTAGGAATTAGCCGAGTTCTATAATTCCGGCTGTCTTATACAGCATAATCACTATTGTGCATCTGTTACGGTTAAAGTAACTAAAAACCGCGAACCTTTTACCGATATTGATTTTGTTAACTAAAGCATTAACATGAAGATGTTCATCAAAATTTGGAAATAATTCTAAAGTTTCAATAATTCTATGGTAACAATTATATTATATTTATCACAATGATCATGGTGCAGTTTAGTTAATTATGGGTACATAAATTCAATGATCAACTGACCGGTATCTTCAATAAAAGATTAGTAACAAAATACTTAAAAAGGACAATCAAAATTATTTCGGTCGATAGATTTTTTATTTCCATTTTAACAGCCAATTGGACCGATGTACTCAATGTATTCGAAAATTTATAGATCGATTTAAGATTATAAAATGAAATTTAATACGTTGCATTATCACACAAATCTCCATTGAGAATGCGAACAATATTCACGAAAAGAAGACTAATTTAAAAAATTAAAAAAAAAATAAATAAAAAACTTTGGGATGTGCCATGTGACGGTACTTTATTAGAATTAAAGTCGGTAATAAATCAAACGTAGATCTACGTTCCCAAATAGATGGCAGATCAAAAAAGAAATTATTTCTTGTTTTTTGTTTACGGGAGCCTATATCTTTTCTTTCAAACCAGAACGGATATAAATAATTACTTACATAAGTACAAAAATCGGGTTTCGATCTCGTGCTCCTGATATTATAGTCTCATTGATCTTGATAGTTCTGGTAAAAAGTCTTTATAATGTGTATGATCAAAGTATCTTGTTTACAAGGAGTAATCAACATAAAATAAGATTAAAATAATTACAGATGATTGTTATGGAATATGTAATCGAAATAGGTTTTCTATAAAAGTAAGAAAATAGTGAGCTTTAAATTGACAAACCCGATAAAATCACTGGAAATTTGGACATAATGGCTCACGAAAGCATGCTCTTCATGATCATCATAAATTTTGAAAGTAAGACCAGTTTGAACAGTATTTTGTGATACACCGAGCGTGGATATTGACACCTTCGAACTTTTTCCAAATGTTATGTACGCAGCTTCAGAGATACTATTAAAGTTAGCCGACTCGCTTCAGCCGAAAAATGTCGGTAAAACAGAATCGGCTGTAACATCAGCCGAAAAATGTCGATAATGCAGATTCGGTTGTAATGACAAAAGAGCCAACCAAAAATGCCGATAATGCAGAATCGGTTGTAATCGCAAAAATGGGCCCGCCAAAATATGTCGATAATGCAGAGTCGGTTGTAATAACAAAAATACCAGCTGAAAAAAGCCGAAAATGCAGAATCAAAAACATTTTGTATTATTCGCCAGTAAAGGTCGGTAAGACAGATTCGTAATTTTGGTGTTAACAGTAATTACTTTTTAAATCAAAAATGTTTATTTCGGTTCATCAATGTAAACTATTCTAAATTAAATTTTTTTATTAAATGCAATAAAACTATAATTAAAAAGGAGAAAACTTAATACTGTTAAAGTTAGCCGACATTTTCCAGCCGACTGATTATCAATCTGGAAGGCTGGAAATAGATTCAAATGAAAGGTCTTATTAATGGTCATACCTGTAAAAAATTTCAGGTCAATTTCTATGTTGGAAGTCCGGGAAAACTTGATTGAATATATCGCACACACAAAATTTGAAAATTTCTATAAATTGACTGTTTAAAGTGTCATGGCTGGAAATAGATTCAAATGAAAGGTGTTATTGATGCTCACACCTAGAAAAAATTTCAGGTCAATTTCTATGTTGGAAGTCCGGGAAAACTCGATTGAATATATCGTACACACAAAATTTGAAAATTTCTATAAATTGACCGTTTAAAGTGTCATGGCTAGAAATAGATTCAAATGAAAGGTGTTATTGATGCTCACACAAGAAAAAAATTTCATTTTTCAATTTCAATTTCAAATTCAATTTCAATTTCAAAAATTTCAATTTTTAGAAATTTTAAAATTTTGTGTGTGCGATATATTCAATCGAGTTTTCCCGGACTTCCAACATAGAAATCGAGCTGAAATTTTTTCCAAATGTGAGCATTAATAAGACCTTTCATTTGAATCTATTTCCAGCCATGACACTTTAAACGGTCAATTTATAGAAATTTTCAAATTTTGTATGAAATCGATACATTCAATCGAGTTTTCCCGGACTTCCAACATAGAAATCGACCTGAAATTTTTTCCAGGTGTGAGTATCAATAACACCTTTCATTTTAATCTATTTCCAGCCATGACACTTTAAACGGTGAATTTATAGGAATTTTCAAATTTTGTATGTGCGATATATTCAATCGAGTTTTACTGGACTTCCAACATAGAAATCGACCTTTCAAATGATAATTATTAAAAGGCGTGCCATCTTAAAAATTCTCCAAAGACTTAACTAAAAATACATTTAACGCTTTAACTCCAAACATGTAATACAGCACTTAGAGAAATTAGGTTTTGTATATTAATTTTTATTGTTTCGAATGAAAATTTTTTATTTTAAATTTTTTAGTTGGTTTTTAGGAAGAACAAAATAAAAATAATTACATTTCGGCATAAAATTCGTATCTGCATTATCGACATTTTTCGGCTGGGATGTTACCGACAAAAATCGGCGTCATTTTCATTTGATTAGTTTGAACCTGCATTATCGACATTTTTCGGCTGGAGTCGGCTATCTTTAATAGGGTGCTTCAGAGTCTTAAAATAGGCAAGTGCATCTGAGTGTTTTTTTTTGTTTTGAAAATAGAAGAAATCGAGCTGTCTTTAAATAATTATTTTTTAAAGGCAATACGCGTACAAATCGAAGACGAGTTTAACGCTGTGTACGAAGACCCTGCACCATCATTTAGCACCGTGAAATTATGGGCAGCTGAATTTAAACGTAGCCGAAACTGCAACCACTGACGATAACATCGCTCAAGTTCACAATCAGGGACTATCAGGGCAGAAATTGTGGAAAAACGATCACATTTGTAGAAACAAAGTTTTGCTCCACCAAGACATTGCTCCGACTCACAAATCAGGGGTTTCCATGGAGAAAATTCATGAATTACGCTTTGAACTGCTTGATCATCCTCTTTACTCACCAGATCTAGCCCCAAGCGATTTTTTTGTTCCCTATGCTAAAAGTTGCGATCGGAAGACAGAGGTTTTCGTCAAATGAGGCGGCCATCCCCTTCGTTAATAACTATATTGCAGGGAAAAACGCCGAATAGTGTTAAGACCGGTTAAAGGATGGTAGCATTACTGGGAGAAGTGTATACACTTACTAAGAGACTATGCAGAGAAATAAAAATAAATTTGAAGAAAAAATTTCTTGTATATTTGTCAGGTCTGAAAACTTATAGACAACCCTTTTATTGAAATTATCAGAAATTAAAACATTAACTAGTTCATTAGTTTTAGTCCAATACTCGTCGTCAAAGAGGTCCGATTAAAGTGATCCGTTTAGTTGATAAGTTGACCATCATTGGCTAAACATTTTTTGGGGGTAGAAAGCATTTAAATCCAAGTCATGAATTTTTTTTATTTTTTTTTTTTGAATTTCAGAGATACTATGAGATACAATCAAAAAATGTTATCTCAACTTAAATTTCAGAATATCAACAAACAACCCTTGTTGGTTGAAAATTTAACCTTTAAATTTATTTACAATTTCTAATTTTTTGTCGTTTTTTTTAAACGCTTAACTTTTCAACACCATTGTAAAAATTTAATAAGCTCCTTTTGAAGTTGAATCGATCGCTTCCGGTAAACAGATTTCTACCAAATATCGAAAGGATCCTCCAGTTAATGGAACACTTTTAGTAGGAAATTTTATTCCCAATAGTGAATCCGTCTGGACAGTGGGTTGCTAAATTTTGGTGCATTAAATTTTGTTTCATCAAAACTCGTCATTCCTGGTCAAATTTTCACTTCCGGATGACCGATGTTGGCCAAATATCACTGGAATCTCTCAATCTATGAAAAAGCTTAAGTATGAAGTTTGACATCTTGCTGGATAACACTACTTTGTCTAAAATCGTCATTTCCGCTTACATTTTGGAAAACTGGTGTGGACAGGTGTTCATTTTAGTTACTTGGCTATAGTTGAGATCTACGATGAGATTGAACAATAAAACGCCGATTTACCACTGTATCTACACACTGTACGAAGCATCATTGGGTGCGGTTTAAAATTTTTGATAATGAATATATTTTCTACCTGTGCATATACGAGTATCATCAAACATTAAATCATATATAATAATATCTGAGAATTTATCCGTAACAACTGATTTAATGAATGTATGGTAAACTTAATACTTATAATTATAATATTTGTGTAATCCACACCACACCCCAACAATCAAAATTATAAAATCCATATAATTTAACTTCTTATAAAATTAAATCGTCATTCATAAACAAAAAAATAAAACAAGAAATTATTTTGATTCAAAAACATCATCACAAGTAATTCCTTTGAATCAACTGTCAGTAACTCCATTGATTGAAAGGTGCATACATAATGCATGGCTAAGGGGATATTCTTTTATAAGTTTTAACACTTCAAAGCGACTGAGTATCTTTAGTAGTAAATTTAGTAGAAGTATTAAATTTAACTGTTAATATAAGATTAATATACAGGGTGTCCCGAAAGTGGCTAACATGAATGGTCCCGTTGGATTCCTTGATCGAAGGTGTGAGCCTTGATGTGAGGTTAGTTGTATCATTTCGCACGTTAGAACCCCCCTATCAAGTTATAGACTTGTTGAAAACGTCAATCGCCACAACTATGGCGAAGACTATAATTTTATCAAGCGATTATTATTTTTCACATCAACGATGTTGTCGGCCCAATACTGATTGGGGATTGGATTTTAGAATGGCATTCCTATTGGATTGAATTTTAGAATGGCCGTCAGAATAATTGTAATTTAACCAGTGAACAGTGCAAGTTGAAATGAAAAAAGGAAAAAACTTCAAAATTTAGTTATTCGCCGCCTAACAGTAAAACTGAACGTAATAGAAAAAGCAAATTACTGAGAAGTAAACGAGTGAAATAAGTTTTTTTTTTTTTTTTTTTTTTATTTAAATTATTACAACTGAACACAATCCATCTAGTAATTTTGCTTTCTTGATTTAGTCACTTGTGAATGAGAAGAGGCCTATTGGCCAGCTCCATTTATAGGTTATTTACTGAAGTAGTCTTTGCTCTGGTGTCCTTAATCCATTAAATCAATTGGTTTCGTTCTCTGCAATCGTCTTACTGCATGTGAAGTGTCCAACATACCACGAAGCTCTTCATTTACGTGTTGATAGATACGTTGTCCATGAATTACTGCAAATTTTTTTATTTCTTCTTGGGCCGTCAGGATATTTAGGTCCCTATGAAGGTCATCATTCCTAATGTACCACGGAGCGTTAACTATACCACGTAGCACTTTGTTTTGAAAAGTTTGTATTATTTTGGTGTTGGTTTTCTTTGTACAGCCGTACAAAGTTACGTATTCCGTAAGTCCCTACAGGCTTTAGCACCTGTTGATACAATAGCAATTTATTTTCGGTTGACAATTCCGAATTTTTCCCGAGAAGCCAATACATTTTGCGATATTTGATATTAAGCTCATCTTTCTTCTTTTTAACGTGCTCTTTCCATCTGAGCCTGGTATCTAAGGTCATCCCTAGATATTTAGCATTATTTGTATACGGAATCTGCAGATCGTTAATGATTACAGGTTTGTAACTGACTTTTAGATTGGTGAAATTCATATGCGTGGATTTCGATTCATTGAGCCCGATACGCCACATTTTTGTCCATTTTACGATTTTGTCACATGCTTCTTGGAGTTTCGTTGTTGATTCCTCGATAGTGTCTTCTACTGAGAGAACTGCAGTGTCATCAGCAAATGTTGCAATGGTAACATCGTTTAATTGAGGTAAATCTCTGGTGTATAGCAGGTAAAGAATAGGTCCCAAAACACTACCCTGCGGGACTCCTGCCAAAATCTTTTTTAGCTCGGAATATGCATCTTCATATTTCACCCTAAAGTGGCGATTCTCTATGTATGATTTTAAAATCATATTATTTTGTTTTGTTAAATCTCTATGTAGTTTGAAGAGTAAACCTCTGTGCCACACCTTATCGAAGGCCTGCGCCACATCTAAGAACAAACCTTTTTCCTTTCTAATGTATTCTCAATGACATCTGTAAGCCTATGAACCTGCTCAATAGTTGAGTGTTTCTCTCTGAAACCAAACTGATATTCTGGGATAAGGTTTCTTTGTTCTATGGTTCTTTTCAATCTTTTGAGCAACAGTCTCTCAAACAATTTCGCTAGTGTTGGTAGAAGTGAAATTGGCCGGTAGGATTTTCTATCATTCGGTGGCTTGCCCGGTTTCGGAATCATTATTACTTCTGCTACTTTCCACTGCATTGTCACATGCTTTTTCCTGAGAATCGCATTGATTATGTGCAGTAATTTACGGGTACCTTTTTCAGGCAGCTCCTTTATTATTTGCCCTGTTATCAGATCATAACCAGGAGCTTTCTATACTGATCTCTTCAAAATCAGATATTCTGGGCGTATCAGCAGTGTTTTCGTCATTGGTCTGCTGACCTAGAGGTTGAAATGTTTCTTCAAGATGTTCAGCAAACAGGTCAGCTTTATGTTTCGCACTTCTAGCTCATTTCCCATCGTTTGTTTTGATTGGAGGGATCTGCGTTTTGGTCGTTTTAACCCTTTTGTTGCTTTCCAGAGAGAATAGTCGGATGCTTAGTTGGAGCTAGGGAACAAAGGTATTTTCCAATTGTTTCATTTTTCACTTTTTTTATGAGTGCCTTAAGTTTGATGCACGAGTTGTTTAAGGTGGTTTTATCTTGCGGCGCACGCGTAGTCTGACATTTCTTTCGGGCTTTTCGTTTTTCCTACACTAGTTCTCTTACTTCTATTGGGTAAATAACGGAGTTTTCTTTCCTGGATGATAATTTGGGGGTGGATTCCCAAGCCGACTATTGTATGACATCAAGGAGCTTGTCTAGTTCTTCTTCTATTTCATTTTCACTTTTGATTGGCACTTGAAGTTCTATTTTTTCCTCTATCAACTGCCTAAACAGTTTCCAATTTGTTTTATTGTTTGTGAGCTGTGGTGAATTTGTTTTTTCTATTACATTTTCACTAACCGTCATAATAACAGGAGAATGATCAAATGTTAGACTTTCATCATTTTCTAAGAAGATGTAGCGTTCCGATATGCCTTTAGTGATGTAGAAATCTATTAGATCTGGGATTTTGTTAGGATCAGTACGTTGGTTTCCCTCCTGAGTAAAATTCACAGTTTGAGTATTGGCCAGCTGCAAGTAACTCTTTGCCTTTTGGAGAGGTTAATCTTGAACCCCAGAAGGTATTTTTTGCATTAAAGTCACCTCCAATGATGAAGTTACTTCCTAATTTCTGGAACAAGTTAATGTAGTCTTCTTTCTTTAGGTTATACCGTGGGGGGCAATATATCGCAGATATATTACAGGTGTTGTGATAACCAAATTTAACCGTCACGGTGGTTACTTGCATGGATTCTTTTTCTATTTTTAATTCTTCATGGTGTTTGATATTATCTCTAATAAATATAGCTGACCCTCCTCTTGCTCGTTCTGCAGGATGGGTGGTATGGTAACAAGTGTATCTCCCGATTGATACGTAGGAGCTACTGGTAAGATGTGTTTCTGATATTAAGCATATATCAATTTTCTCGGTTTTTAAAAATAGTTCTAATTCTTCTAGGTGTTGTGTTAATCCGTTTGCATTCCATATGGCTATTCTTAATGAGTAGTTTTGATGTCTGCTTTCTGCTCCGGAATTATGAATTGAACTATTTATTGCATACATTATTTATGTTTAACTATTTTGGAGCTTGGTATTTCCAGCAGATTAAGTCGATCCAGAATTAACTTATTTAGCTTATTCTGTTCCTCAAGGCTCTTTAAAATTGCTTGGACAGTGTTTTTGAAATTTTCAGTACCGTTGGTCTCATTTTCTTTCGAATTTGAAGCGGCCTGAGCATATGTGTAATTCTCCCTACGCACAGATGTTTCATTTCTTGCTCGATCCTTGTTTGGATGACTAAGAGGGGGTTTGCGTGCCTGATCCCTCATTTTCTGTAGCTGCTTGGCAACCTCACATCCTCGGTAGCTTGCTGGATGTTGCCCATAACAATTTATACATTTTGCTGGTTCTTCTTTAGATAGTTTGCAAGTTTGTGTTGGGTGCTTTTCAGCACATTTCACACATCTTGGATCGCGCGCGCAATATCGTTGCGTGTGGTTATAGCCTTGGCATTTTTTACATTGTACTATTCTTGTACTGCCTCTTTTAACAGCTTCGATCTTTACGCGCATGTTGAGTATGCCAGTTATATTGTAAATTTTTTCTGTTTGCTCGGATTTATCAAAGGTTAGCATGAACAGGGGAAGCCCTCTTTTTGAAACGGGTTCTAGTCGGTTCTCCCCGCTACGTCTCTCTTTTTTAATAATGTTCACGGCATCAAGGATTTTAATTCCTTTATTTTCTAGGTCCTCCATTATTGAATTAATTTCACAGGTTGGATGTAGTCCTCTTGCCATGACCTTGATGGGATGATCGTTTTTATTTTCGTACGTGTACCACTGATATTTCTCCATATTCAGCTTCATTGACAAGTTTCTGTATGCGTTTGGATTTGAAGTGTTAATCTTCCATACATTATTGTTCAGAGCAGTAATTTTATACTCTTGTTCCGTAACATTACTCATTACACTTTGAATTTCTGAGTAGTTGCTTACTCCTATTATAAAAATCGGTGGTGGGGCTTTTACCTTTGGCTGTGCTTCATTTTGTTGAGCTGGTTGCAGTTTGAGTGATTTTTCTACTTCTGATGTGGACTCAGCGTCATTTATTGGTGGAGGTGGTTTTTCTTTTGGTTTAGCTGCTTGTTGTTGTTCTAGAGCTTGTTGTTTATTGATGATTAATTGTTTTCTAGAAACCTCTTTTGAAGTTGATGGTAAAGTTTCTGCCATTTCTGGTGAGTCTTGAGCTTTCCTTTTCTTACTTGGTCTTTTACTCCGTTTCGACATCCAATTTGTTTCTCTTTCTAATTCTTCTTCATCCGTGTGGAATAGATTAATGTCATCATCGATTGTAGGGCTGGGTGTCTTCCCAAGTTCTGCACGTGTTTCAACTGCTTTTTTGAGTTCTTCATTCTCTTTCTTTAAAATTGTGAATTCTTCTTTCAATTTAGTTGTAAAACTTTTATTTCTCTTAGTTGTTCACGGAGTTCGGCATTTTCCTTCTCGTACTGAAATATATTTTCAGTTGAAGATCTTGGTAAATTGGTACTTCGTCCAAATGGGTTAAACAATGATAGGCCCACCCCAGAATCTACTGGGCCTGCCTGCTGCTGTACCACCTGGGGTATTACTTCCCGTATTTGTTGTACTCATTGTTTGTTTTAGCCAATTTATACCACTGGCATTTGGTCCCCGGTAACACTTTGCTACTGCCGAAGCAGTACCCTTCCCCCGCGACGAGGACGCGGCTACCTTGGTGTTACCTAGGTGTACACAGAGACAGCCGAAGCCCTCTGAATACCCTAGGCTGAGGGGCGCAAGTTGAAATGAAAAAGTAAAAATTGCAAAATTTAGTTAACAGTAAAACTGAACGTAATAGTAAAAGCAAATTATCGAGAAGTAAACGAATGAAATAAGTGAATTTCTGTAGAAACTTAAAGGTATTGGAAAATAAAGATTGTAGCTCAAATGGGTGTTTTATTTACTAAATCGAGTACGAATCCATATCGAACGTCCGAAATTCGCAACATGTGGTGTCAGAAATGGGATTTTGCAAATACCAGCAATGGTTTAAAATCCGAACAGCTATACATCACAGCAGTTGAAGGAAAAGTTGTAGAGCCTCGGGCTTTCAACCGAAGGTAATTAAAGCACGCTGCTTTCGAGACTACAGAGCACCATGGAGGAGGATGCTGAAACAGAAGAGCGAAGATCGTGACAATTATCACCAACCATCATGGATTCAGTTACACCAAACGATAAGCAGAAGGTCCAGCCTTGCGAAGAAGAAGTTAGAAAAGAGGCAACCTTATCGATGGAGCAAAGAAGAACAACCATATCAGAATAGTCGCCTACTCCCGAACAACAGAAAACATTCTTGGACATGGCAGACGTGATGCAGGCAATTTTGCTTCAACTAAAGGGAATAGAAGTTAAATTCGATCAACTTCGAGATAAAAACAAGGCGATAAATTAGACAAGCAAAGTAAAAAATTGACAAGCTAGGTGGACAACAAAATGCAAGTTGGCATAGCTACGAGTGGAGCAAAACAGTTAGCTTGCGGATCTATGCAAACAATAGAGCGTCCACAATAAAAAACGATGAAATCCAACGTACCCAAGATCTTAAAATTGAAGAGGTTAGAGGAGAAATAAAGTCCTTTGAGGAAAAAGTCGATAGCCACCTCAAGCAACTTGAAGGATAAATCAGGCAGGTGTTTCAAAATAAAATTAAGAAAGAGACCCGCCTCGAAACAAATACATAATAAGCTATTCTAGATGGCCAGCTAAACAAAACCTTTTCAAGCGAACCAATTGCTGAAACATCAAGGGGAAATTCAACTCCAAAACAAGCGGCAACTATGCGGGGAAAGAATGCAAAGTCTGCAAATGTGCTGAGCCTGCAGAAAACTGTTGAATACGCAGCTGTAGATGTGTTCAATGGACTAACATACCACGCGTTTATGAGTATGCTGTCAAAGATGACCATCAGAAACTTCATTTAAGAACGAATAAGAAGTTTGGCCACAGTCACAGTAAAATTGCACAAGCTGGATGCAGAGAATATTACGTGAATAAAGGCGTTTATTAAAGAGCAGATAAGAAACCACGACCAGTTGTTCGAGCTATCAGAAGAAAACGGTCGCGTTCCCCGTCTCGATGTTTACAAACCCAACAACCCGGGCATTACATGACTGTAAGGAACTAACGCAGCGTCTGAGAGAAATGAACGTATTCGTAATATAGAGTTTCCGAAAGAAGTTTGTTCGTTAGTTACCTTGGAAGGTGATTGGAAATAAAACAAAGACGTATGTCGTTAACCTACAAAAACTACCGCCATACCTCACTGGATGTAGAACCTACAATCTGATAACCCTGGAAATTGGAAGGCAGCTTTAAGATATTTCCAATAAAGTGTTCATTTATTGGAAATAACTTACTGGATGAAATCGATTCACCAAAAGCATCGAGCAGAACTTTAAGAAATTCTGAGATTCTTCTAGTAAATCAAAACTGTACAAATTATGGTTACGCTTACGACGAACCGGTGAACATGTTGTTTTATCAAAATTGATCTTCGTTTTGACTTTTGCCTAGGCAAAGACGGATTGATAAATTTTTGTGAGTCGATTATTTAATTATTTGTTAACCAAAAAAATGGATTGGGCTTGATATCTCCAAAAACGAATTCCCCAAGCACATAATCCCCAAATAATAAGCCCCAAATTAAAAACCCCCAAATTTAAAATCAATAAGCACAAAATCCCCAAACACAAAATCCCCAAAATTTGCCCAAATTTTGTTAAATTAATCGCAGCGATTTTTAATCTAAACCAAGCTTATTTAACCAAATTTGGGCAAATTTTGAGAATTTTCAAGTACATACCTATGTATTAGCAAAGTAATTTTAGCACCGAATTATCTATATCTATATCTATATACCGGGTGTTTCTTTTAAACTGAGACAATCAAATATCTCGAAAAATAGCCTCTCTACGGAAAAAATGTCCATAATCAAAATTTAATCATACCGCGGGGGAAATACATTAGTGCACAAGAAATAGTCCCCCACCCCCCGCTTTGTAGATGGGGCGGGGGTAACTTTTAAACTAAGATAGGAAGCCATATTTTTTATTGCAGATACGGATTCTACGACTACGTACTACTACGAATGTATGATTTGAATGAAATATTTTGTTCGGTTCATGATAGATGGCGTTGTAATCGACGAAATTCAATTTTTTCAATTTCTTCTTCTTAGAACACACGCATTCGATTCTGCAATACGTTTGAAATAAAAAACATCACGTTTTCATTGGAAATACTCGAAATTCATCAACAAAACAATTTATTAATGTAAATGGCAGGTGAATAAAATAATTTTAGCTTAAAATAAGTGTTCAAAATGATGGCCTGCGACTTCAATGCACTTAATAATACGCATTTCAAATGATTGTACACAACTGAGAAGTGTGTTTGGTTGAATTTCAGCACACGCATTTCTGATTCGCTCAATCATGTTCTCACGTGTTGTTGGTTCTTGTTTGTAAACTTTGTCTTTGAGATAGCCCCACAAAAAGAAATCTGGCGAAGTAAGATCTGCTGATCTAGCGGGCCAATTTATCGGACCAGCTCTACTGATCCAGCGACCATTGAAATCACGATCAAGTATTTCACGTGCCACCACCGAACAGTGTGCAGGACAACCATCATGTTGAAACCACATGTTCCGTCGCACTTCTAAGCTCAAATTTTCAAATAATATTGGCGTTCATTTTCCGAAAAGTTTCGGTACATTTGACCATTCAAGTTGCCTTCAATAATGTGGGGGCCTATGAGTTTGTTGCCAATTATTCCGCACTACACGTTGACAGTCCAAGGACGCTGATGTTCAACTTGACGAGGCCAGTGCGGATTTGTAACAGTCCAATAATGCATGTTGTGTCGATTAACCGTTCCATGGTTTGTAAAAGACGATTCGTCAGAGAACATTACGCAACGAAAAAAATTGGGGTTTTGTTGTATTTGTTCACGTGCCCATTGACAAAAAGTTACCCGATTTTGAAAATCAGCGCTATGAAGATCTTAGTGTAAAGACACATGATATGGATGATACTTGTGCCGTTTTAAAATTCTCCAAACACTGGTGAAGGACAATCCGGAATCGCGAACTATTTCTCGTGTACTAACATGAGGATTATGAGCCACTGCTGCCAATACAGCAATTTCATTATTTTCTCCAGTGACTGTTGCTCTACGGGACCTCTTTTTCGGTTGAACATTTCTATCATTAATAAATTGTTTGATAGTACGGCCAAATGAAGCACGTGAACGAATCCTATCCGGAAAACGTTGAGCGTAAATAGCAACAGCATTTTCAAGATTTCTGAAAGCTTCTCCATAAACCAGAACCATTTCAATTTTTTCTGGCACAGTTAAACGCTCCATTCTAAAGTATTTTATCGTTTATTTTGCAATTACGAAAAACATGAAGATAAGAAATAACACAAACGTTAAATGGGATTTACAAAACTGAATAAATTGTTTTGATGACGAATTTCGAGTATTTCCAATGAAAACGTGATGTTTTTTTATTTCAAACGTATTGCAGAATCGAATGCGTGTGTTCTAAGAAGAGGAAATTGAAAAAATTGAATTTCGTCGATTACAACGCCATCTATCATGAACCGAACAAAATATTTCATTCAAATCATACGTTCGTAGTAGTACGTAGTCGTAGAATCCGTATCTGCAATAAAAAATATGGCTTCCTATCTTAGTTTAAAAGTTACCCCCGCCCCATCTACAAAGCGGAGGGTGGGGGACTATTTCTTGTGCACTAATGTATTTCCCCCGCGGTATGATTAAATTTTGATTATGAACATTTTTTCCGTAGAGTGGCTAGTTTTCGAGATATTTGATCGTCTCAGTTTAAAAGAAACACCCGGTATATGGATATTTGTATTTATATATGTATATTTATATATATGTTACCGTTTCACTCCAACACCGTTCAACCAATCGCCATGAAATTTTTATCATGTACAAGTTGCATATCCAGAACCAACCTTACGATATTTTGGAAGGGGCTGGACCCCGGGGTCTAGGGGCTACGTTACAAATTTGTCCGAAAAGTTTGATTTTCTTTAAATATTTGAACGAAAATTAGTTTATAGGGCTGGTTATATTATGAAATTACTGACATGTTTGAATCCGAGGGGCCCAGTCCTGGATCAAAAATTAATTTTTACATGTATAGATACAAATATTTGATTATTCCAAAATGACTTCTCAGTCGCTCAACCGATCGCCATGAAATTTTTACCATGCAAATGTTGCATGTTCAGGACCAATCATACGATATTGTGAAAGGGGCTGGGCCCCGGGGTCTAGGGGGCCATGGTACAAATTTTTTCAAAAATTTAAATTTTTTTACGAGAATGAGTATTGGAAAGGGGTTATATGAAATAAGAGACATGTTCGAATTCGGGGGGTCCGCTCCTGGATCAAAAATTCATTTTTACATGTAAAGATACAATTATTTGATTGTTCTGAAATAACGCGTTAGCCGCTTTACCGATCGCCATGAAATTTTTACCATGTATATGTTGCACGTTCAGGACCAAGTCCACGATACTTTTGTAGGGACTGGACCCTGGGGTCTAGGGGCTGTGGTATAAATTTTTTCACAAATTTCAATTTTTTTAAGATTTTTTGACGGGAATGACTTTTGGAAAGGGGTTATATGAAATTAGTGACATGCTCCAATCCGGAAGTCTGCCCTGGATCAAGAATACATTTTTACATGTATAGATACAATTATTTAAATGTTCCGAAATAGCGCCTTAGCTGCAAATTTAGACAGCAAAAAGGATATCTAGCGTGCGATTGTTATACACAAATCATACCTCTACTATAATTGATTTAATTATTCAAATTAATTTTATTAATTTAAATTTAAGACAATCTTTCATCACTTTAACTGAAGACAAATCTCTGAACACTTATATTATCCATACTAATAATCCATTTTTACTGGTTTGACATGTACAATAGTGAGCGAGTTCTAATTTCCACATAACTTCAGAAATAATTAACATTCTATTTTAATCAACTATTGCAACCGGCGGCTTTTAATGAAAATAGTAGTTTCATACTAAACGCCAATAGTTTATTACTTTATTTAGTTTATTACTTAAATAATCAATGATTGCGTTTCATAAAATCAATTCTAGGAACGGTACTAAAAAATATTGTACGTATAAACTGATTTACTTTGAAAAGTACTAGCGTTTTATATTTGAAAATAGCATCTTCTACAAGAAACATCCTTGGATTCAAATTATTGTACGTGTAAAATTGCCTTAGTTTGAAAAAACTTCTTTTGTTTTCCGAAATGTCATTTTCAACCACAGTTCGCGGTAAAACCTATCGAAGTGGACGTAGTTTTAATCGTTTTGAATAAATTAATATTATTTTGTGTTTCGGATGCCGTTGTTCTCGATTAGTTAGCTATATTTCTCTCTCTCTGGCCTTCACATCCCATGAAGGGATTTCGCCGCCTGAATATTGCAGTAGCTATTGCAGTAGCTATATTGCAGTAGCTATATTGCAATAAAATAATTGTTGGTGATTATTTTCCACGTATTAAATATTATTTCAAGTGAAAATACATTCTGATTTAAGTTTTCAGTTTATAATCGTGTTAATCTATGATTACTTTTTGATTGTAGATAACATTTGATTTTGCTTAAAAAAAGTCCGTAAAGACATTTTCAAACACAGTTCGCGGTGAAACGTATCGAAGGGAACGTTAAAATCGTTTTGATAAATTAATATTAATTTCTGTTTTGAATGCCCGTCATTCCTGATTAATTAGCTACACGTTTCATTTTTGCTTAAAAATGCCACCGAAAAAAAGATCAATTGCTAATGAAACCATTGAACATCGTGAGGCCCGGCTGGAAGTCGATCGGTTACGAGATGGACGATTAATAGAAACTTTTAGAGGTGATTTAAAGTTAGCAGCATTCAATTTCGAGAAAGACTATGATTACAATGTTTCAATTGGGTAAATGGAAAACATTTGTTTGTATGCTTTAAAGTTTCACAATGAAACGCCTGGAATGTGTTGTTCAAATGGAAAAGTGAATTTGCCCACTCTGGATGATCCACCTGAACCTTTTCTAGCTTACGTCTCCGGAACTACTGAATTATCCAGACATTTTCTACAAAATATTCGAAAATACAACTCATGCTTATATACCTCTCGTGCAACGCCGGGTAGCTCAGCTAGTATTTATTAAAAATTAAAAAAAACAGGTATAATTAATATTCACAAACGTTTATTATACAAAATAAAATAAGTAAAGTTAATCAACATTTAAAACGGAAATTAAAACAAACATAGGGCGGTATATTGTACCATCACCCCGAATCGAAAAAAGTCGAATCGAGACAATGAAAAATGTATCATTTTCGACTTTGATCGTTTTTTAATCTTGCAATATTTTTTCTAGAATGAAATATCAACTTTAGGACCATTTTTGAACACTTAATAAATCTTTACATCCGCAGTTAGTGATTAACTCATTTCAATAAATTAAAATGGGACGAAAGCCAAGCTTTTAAGCATTCGGATATGAATGTTAAACTGTTCACAATTGCCTTTTTATTGGGCCAGACCTTCCTTCTGAACACGCCTCTAAATAATCTGTCCGAAATGGAACAAGCATCCTTTGTAATTTGCTTCCGGAAAATATTGATTGGTGGCAGTCGAAACGGTTTTCTCAAAATCTGTGATAATCCTAAGGGAATTGAGATTTATATTCCTTTCGAGCGAAAATTGGAAAAGTTGATAAATAAATTCAGGCATAAATTCAGTGGCACAAATTGCCCAGCAATAAGGACTTGAATAGTAAATAGTTGTCGGAAAATGGTTGGAACAACATAAAATGTTCCATCCATTACCCAGCACTTGCATCTACCCAATGTTTTTAATGAGGCTGAAGTCCCCAATATAATATTTTTATTGTCATTGAAAGTAGTCCCTTTTAAGACAAAAAGGTCGCCTTCTATACATATTTTAAAATTTTCGGAATAATTATGTCTGACAAACTTTCTGCCTCGTTGGATTTCCTTAATCGTGAAATTTTCAGCTTTTGAGCTTGTTGTGAATGCGGCAATCTGGTTGGTAGTCAACAATGGAATTGCGGATGATTTGTGGTGGATTAAGCTCAGATGTGGTTCCCATTTCCTTGAGACTGTTATTACATTTTGATATAGGCAGCAAATGTGCTATATGGTCATGGTTATGACATACCAGCGATTTTTGATGTGATGTTGGTTATCAATTATTGTTGTAGTCACAACACTCTTGCACAACAGTTGCTTCCTTTGTGCACAAGACCAACGATAGCAAATCCAGCCACCAATAATTTTTCGTTCCCTTTATTCGATTTCTGAACCACTAATTCCATACTAATTATTTATTTTATACAGAGCGACGATTTACAATCAAGACGATTTAGGGGGCGAAGTCCGAGATTCATACCTCCTAGCGGTGCTCTCTGGGTAACGCTAAATGAATCAGACGGTGTAGTGGAGACGATCAGGCTAAATCCTATTTATAGTAATGAACACTACATATCAGGGCGAGTTATTGGCGCCTCAAAACCAATGCCAAATCAGCGTCTGTTCTCCAGGTTAGGTGCGGCTGAAGCGGGCGTCTATCTTATATCAAGGCGGCTCGCTATATAAATGTGTTCAAGGTAGGACTGGATACCTTAGGACTCTCACCAGTACGTGACCCACACACGTAACAAGCGGGTTGAGCGGCAGGCCAAACACCTTCATTCATAAAAACCATTTAAGTTATGAACCCTAAACAAAGGCCTCGGATTACCATATCGGATTCATTACAAACTCGACCTCAGAAATTTTACACGGACAACGCTTAAAAAATGGGAACATGGAACGTGCTTAGCCTCTTAAGACCTGGAGATCTCCAGAACCTTTCGAACCAAGCAAAGAGTTACACATTAGACGTACTTGCACTACAAGAGCTTAGATGGTCTGGAAGTGGGATCCATGACACCACCAATGGTTACACTCTTCACTACAGCGGCCATCAGAACGGAGGAGAATTTGGAGTTGGCTTCCTCATCCATCGGCGCGTGAGGCAACATATCATCGATTTCCGCCCTATCAACATGCGGATATGCACGGTCAGATTTCGCACTAAGAAATTTAACATCACGATCGTTAATGTGCATGCACCCACCGAAGATAAATCAGATGACATCAAAGATCTCTTCTTTGTCGAGCTCGAGGAAGTCATCAATAACATACCGCACCACGACATTAAAATCATCGTGGGCGACTTTAATGCAAAAATCAGTAGGAGTGCAGAAAATACATCGCACATTGGTCCCAACAGCCTGCATCTAACTAGTAACAACAACGGCCAACGCGTCACCGACCTGGCAATAACGTACAACTTAGTTGTATCAAGTACGTTTTTCCCACATAAGAGAATCCACAAAGTAACGTGGAGATCGAATGATGGAAGAACTGAAAACCAAATCGATCACGTCATGGCGTCCAAGAGACACTCCACAAGCATATCTGACGTTAGATCTTACAGAGGTGCAGATATGGACACCGATCATATGCTTGTCATATTTAAATATAAGGGCAAACTGTCATCTACGTTCAATAGACAAGCATAAAAAATCGTTCGATGGAATGTCGATGCTCTAAAAGGCCAAGCATCACTGCAGAGTTACCAATCAGCTGTCACTAACTATTTAGAGTGGCCCAGCGACAACGAAGAAGCTCCTCCTAATATCCAGGCACAATAACGCGCTATACAGTCAGCCGTAACCACCGCGGCGCAAAACACTATCGGCAGAAGACCGCCGAGATCCCGCAATGATTGGTGCGATGATCAATGCCGCCTGGTCGTCGAAAATAAACGAAAGCTTCGTGAAAAATGGTTGGCTCGCAACACTAGAAGCACTCAAGCAGAATACCTACGCGCAAGGAAAGTCACGATTAAATATCTTCGTCAAAAGATGAAGGGACTGTTGTGCTAATGCAAGGAATCTCACTAAAGACTTCCACCCAAGAAGTACAGCCATCAAAGACGGCACAGGAGAATTGAGAACAAACGTGGCTGATGTTCTCTCAGTATGGCAAACCTACTTTCAAAGTCTGCTAAACCGGAATGACGAAGTCACCCCCATTAGAGCAATAGCTCCGCCAGGTGATGAGGTCTTCGTCGAATATCCCACAGCAGAGGAAGTAGACGCAGCTATTAGTCGATTGAAAAACGGCAAGGCACCCGGTCTCGATGGAATCCCCGTAGAATTAATTAAACTCGGGGCGCTACTCTTGCAACAAGTCTATACGATCTCCTCGTATGTATTTGGGACCAAGAAGAGTTGCCGGAGAATTGGAAGACCGCGCTCATATGTCCGTTGCATAAAAAAGGTGACCGTCTTAAATGTGAAAACTTCCATGGCATAGCTCTATTGAACACTGCTTACAAAGTGTTGGCTAATGTTGTACTTGCCAGACTCATCCCTTTCGCCGAAAACATCATTGGCGACTATCAGTGTGGCTTTCGTACAAACCGATCGACCACTGACCAGTGTTTTACCATGAGGATGATCTTGGAAAAATGTTGGGAGTATAACATAACCATTCATCAACTATATATAGACTTCCGGCAGGCATATGACAGTATAAACCGCGACAACCTTTGGGCCGCGCTCATATGCCTAGGTATTCCAGAGAAACTTGTTTCTCTGTGTAAATTAACAACGTCTGGATCTGCATGTAGAATTGTAATTGAAGGATCTGTATCAGACTCTTTTCAAATAACATCTGGTGTTCGACAGGGAGAAGCACTCGCGCCTGTGCTGTTCAATTTGGCGCTTGAGTACGTAGTGAGGAAAAGCAACATTGAAACTTCGCGCTGTATATTCAATAAATCAGGCCAAATTCTTGGATATGCAGATGATATCGTGCTTCTTGGCCGAAGACCTAGCGACATCAAGGACAGTTTCATACCGCTCAATCGCTGCGCAAGAAGACTTGGTTTGGAGGTGAACAGTACCAAAACGAAATTTTTAACAACACCCAGGAACATCTACATGGCAAATCTCGAAATGGGCGACCATAACTTTGATAGCGTCGAAAATTTTAAATACCTCGGGTCACTTATAACATCCTTGAATTATATGCAGGCAGAAATAAAAGCCCGAATCACTGCCGGACAACGAGTTTTCTATGCCCAATCAAAATTATTGCGATCTAAACATCTATCGCAGTCGTGCAAGCTCGCACTTTATAAAGCACTCATAAGACCTGTGCTGACTTTCGGATGCGAGAGCTGGACCATGACCTCTAACGACCGTAGATTATTATCTACCTTCGAAAGGAAGGTCATCCGTTCAATTTTTGGTCCTATTAAAGTTGCGAACAATGAATATCGGATTCGCATGAACCACGAAATAAAGCAACTCCTCGAAGGTAGCGATATTATCGGCTTCATCAAATCTAATCGAGTGAGATGGCTCGGCCACGTTGCAAGGTCCCCACAATAACGAATGATTTAAAAAGTGTTCCATCAACAACCAGCCGGTGTGCGTCGAAGAGGAAGACCCCGACTGCGCTGGCGTGACGACGTCAAACAAGACCTACTCGTATTAGGATGTCGAAATTGGAAGACGAAAGCGATGGTACGAGAAGGATGGAGGACCATAGTGCGAGCAGCAAAACTCCTTCGTGGGATGTAAATGCCAGAGAGAAAGAGAGAGATTTACAAAATCAAGAATAATCAAAACGAAAATATTGAAAAAAATCTCAAATCTAAGATACAATTTTACATACTCAGGGTTGAGCTTAAACTCCCCCAAAAACAAATTTAAAAAAATCCATATTCATGACCATTATGCAAATGCTTGGGTATTTTATACTTCGGCATTTTCTGCTAGGGAATTTTTAATTTGGGGATTTCTCAAAACCTTGGGGATTTTGTGCAATATTAATGGATATTTTATGCCTTTCCCCCAAAAAATATATTTTCTCTGTATCAAAAATAAAATAAAAAATGAAAGCGGATATCAGCCAGATCTTGTAGTAACCTAGCTGCGTACGCTGGCCTCGGTTATGTCGCCGTCGCTATGGGAGTAGAAATGTGGCAACACTACAGATCAAGTTATTACTTACCCCCGATTGTTGAGTAAGAACTCAGATTTCTTCCGAATTTTCCAGGCTGACGCAAAGCCGAAGTTGGTCATTATTTATCACCCTAATGAAATATCTAGAGTCAGATTCAGCAACTCCTCACTTATTTTTGATGAACTCCAAACCTTTGCCGGAAAATTAGGACTGCTATTTTCGACAGAAGTTTCAAATCGATAGTACGGTCCCGATTGTATTTTGATAGTATAGGAGAATTAAAGGATCAGCTGTATAGTGATCCGCATATACATAGTAGAGATGATTTACACTTTAATCACCTTGGGTAGAGTGTTGTGCTACATTGCTTATGCTGGCATAACTTAGGCACAAAATAAGGCATAACCTGGCTTGCGTTTCACCATCAGTAAGAATTGGATCTTCTCCTCGACCCAAACGATATAATGGCAATTAGCTACTTGATGGTATATATGCTACACTCGGTAGATAGCGCTTGTAAAGATGTTGTTCTAGGGTATTCTGTCAGTTTTATAGATAAAGATAAATAAGGTTAGGTTAGGTTAGGTTTCAGTGGCTGCTATCGCACACTTAGGCCAGTTATGGCCCATTGTGATACCACAGGATCCGACATCTTAAACTCCCTTAAACCCATTTAGTACTATGAATATAGCGTAAAAGATCTCCCACATTACAGCTTTCAAGATCACAGAGGCTGTCCATGTTGTATTTGCCCAAGTGATCATGTCTTGTGCCAGCTAGCACGGGACACAAGCAAAGGAAGTGAACAAAAGTCTCCTCTTTCTCCTCATCCCTGCAGTTTCTGCAGAAGTCATTTGCATCTAGACCCATCCTTCTCGCATGATTTCCGAAAAGGCAGTGCCCGGTAATTATCCTTACAATTCTACCTAAATCACGCTTACTCAGTGTGATAAGGATCTTGGATCGATTTAAATTTAGCTCAGGCTATACTTGTTTTGCTACCCTGAACTGGCGCTCCACCTGGCATTTGCCAAAGCAACTTGCTAACTCGTCTGCCCTGGAATTTCCCTCAATGTCAGAATGGCCCGGAACCCAGACCAACTGGATATTGAAATGATCACTCATCTTGTTCCTTAACTCCAGGGAAACTGAATCCAGCGAAAGAATGGCCACCCGACTGTCCACATATGTAGATAGTGATATCAGTTAACGATATTACATTATGCTTCAACCAGTTCATGACCTCTTCAATCACTATAACTTCAGCCTGGTACACACTGCAGTACTCGGGCAGACGAAAGAATAAAGTTACATTTAATTCCCGACAGAATACACCAGCTCCCACTATACCATCGAGCTTGGAGCCGTCGGTGAAGAATTTAACTGTCCCGGTCTCCATAATGAGACCACTATTCCAATCGTCCCTAGAGCGGAGGATCACTTTGAAAAACTTGTCGAAGCACAAACGAGGTGCTTTGTAGTCTAGATTCATCAGTTCATGCCTCACTGAATTAATTATAGTTGGATGCCCTTTTTGCAGTCACTTCCAACCCTAAGTCGCTAAGAGCCGTGCGGCCGTGTTAACCGCCATTTGCTTACCGACAATATCCAACGGGAGAAGGTACAGCAAAACCTCTAGGGCACTAGTGGCTTGCACAACAGGCTGCCCTCTGAACCTCCGCCATCATGTTTCTATATGATACATTCTCCAGAGCAGGCCACCATACACTCACACCATACAGCAATATGGGCCTTACAACTGCCGTGTAAAGCCAGTGCACCAGTTCCGGCTTCAAGCCCCTTTTCCATCCAATGACATTTTTACAAGGGTTAAGCGCCACAGTGGCCTTCTTTACTCTTTCTATCGTGTTTGGTTTCCAACTGAGTTTAATGTCCAGAAGAATCCCTAAGAATCTCGCCTCATCAGTAAGGACCAGCATAGCACCATTCAGGCTTGGTAAAACCATTGTCGGAATTTTATACCTCCTAGTGCAGAGGACCAGTTCTGTTTTAGATGGGTTAATCCCCAATCCACATCTGCTGCCCCACTATGCAGTTTTTGATATAGCATTTTAGAGAAGGGGAGAGAAGACCCCTCCCTGGGGGAGTTCCCCGAGCAACCCGTCTTCTGACGGAGGCTTCTCCCATCCCCGCCATGACCCTTCTGCTACCTAGCAAATAGTTACTGGGCAATACTTCTCAATTCCAAGAACCAGAGTATGTAATGCCGTATCCAGGGACTTGACCTTATGGTACGCATGTTGTGTCTAAGCCCAGTTACTGGGTTCAATTCTTGAGCGAATAAAACCATCCAGCAGCCTTTCCATGGTTTTCAGCACAAAATATGACAAAGATATTGGTCTAAAACCCTTAGGGTTGCTGTGCAAGCTTCTTCCCGCCTTCTTCCTGTGAAAGTAGAAAAACATTTATGTTATTTCCCACCAATATACAAGATCTGCTCTTTTCAGTCCCACAAGCGTGAAAAAGGGTGTAACCCTTTGCTCGTTGACCGCAGATCTTGTAATTCTTGATCCAAGGTTCTTGGATCAGCACTCTTTCCTCGCCTGAATTAGCTAGTCTGAGAAGTAGCGCCGCTGAAGCAGCTTTGGTGTAATGTAAGTTTATCTGCACAAACCTTATCATTGATAACAGTCTTCACTTACATTAATTGCGACAGCAGTGTGCTACGTCGCTTAATCGACGGACTTGATGGTATCCTTCGTCCCACTCCCACCGCAGTCCCTGAAGTTAAGGAGGTTCGCCTCTCCCCCCTTGGAATCCGGTGTATCCCCCCTATCAAGGGATAGTCGGTCCCTAAGGTCGCTAGTCAACCCCTCATTCGGGTTCGCCACTAGCGCAGTGTCTCCAATGGAGAGATACCACTCCTCGCGATTCCCACAGCAGGCTGGACCTCTTCCTCCCCCCTGCTCAGGCTGTGCATTAGTTCGTTTTGCTCCGACCTCGTCCTTCCTCAACACCTTCAGAATAACAGAGCCGAAGCCGAATTTGACAATTTTTCAGTTGCCTGTCGGAAGATTAGGATTGCAAACCTGGATAGTCCTGAGGGATTCATCCAGATAAGCCGGCTCCGTGGGGAGCCAGACCATTGCCCTTGGTCTGCTGGATATTTCCTCTTTGGGAATTGCCTTGAGCTTAGCTCCTGGCTATACCTCGCCTACCTCTTCGATCCCCTTCCTATATAAGAAGACCGATCGTTGGTCAGCGCACGCGGTCAGTTTTAGCAGTCGCTGATACCAATCCGCGTCCTTGCATATTGGTGGTGGTCCCGGATGTTGTCCAAGGACCCTGAGCATCACCTCACCCTCCTTCACCACGTGGCTGAAGAGTTTAGGCCGCTTCCACGACTGTTCTACTTGAAACTTGGCCCGTTTCGTTTCGGAATCCAACTCCTTTTCGCCAGACCTCTGTCTTTTCGATCCAAGATCCTCCTTCCGAGCTTTACTAACATCGGCAATGCAGCTCCTCGCCCATTCAGCCTTTTGCCTCTGTTCCTCGGTCCACTGCTCCTCCGGGACTCTGGCCAATCTATCCAAGGTACGGAAGGCTGAACGCCTAGTCCTATAACTCCGAACCGAAGGAGCTGTTACGACTGTGTGGTCGCAACGACGATTTTTGTGATATTTTATTCACCCCGGTTGTTGTCTTCGCTTTCGTCCATCTTCTCTTATTTTTTTTATTCACCTCGGATGTGTTATGAACGCACTTTCGACGTTTTGTTTTGTGCCCCATCGCGTGGTGGCGCAGAGGTGAGAAAGAATAGGGGAAAGAGAGAGCAATGCGCATCGAGTGTGTGCAAAGTAAAGCGTTTTGGAAAAAATGTTTTTTCTTATATGTCTCTCTTTAATACCAACGAAAATTTGATATAAAGGAGAGACAGAGAAGAGAGATTAATTTCTTCTAAAACGTTTTACGAGTTGTGCGGCGCTCGAATTTTTTTTATGATGCCATTCGAGTTGTGATTGTCAAAGATTCGAGTTTTGATATTGATAGTCGAGTGTTGATTTTTTTATTAGAATAAGTTTCGAGTTTTGATTCAGTTTTTGTATATATATAAAAAAAAGGAAATAATAATTATAAAATTTAAGTTGGTTTTGTAATTTTGATTAAAAAAAAATATAAGAATCGGTTTTGTGTCGATGAAAACAATTGTATTTTCGGCGTCGGCCGTTTGATGTGTTTAAATAAAACAAAAATATAATTTGAGTTGTCAACAACATACGAGAAAAGTTTTATTTATATCCAAAATCAGAGTTATAATTCACCTATTATTTGATTATTGGGTAAAAGTGTGAATCTATATCGTGGAGTCGGTATAGGGGATAACAATAAAAATATTGTATTTGAGTAAACGTACGTCCAGTTATTTAACGGGTGTGTTATTTCGGGTGTGGTACTAAGCAAACCGTACGTCCAGTTGAGAAAGGGTGGTGCAACAAGTTTTTTTTGCCCTCGGCTCCAGAAAAGGAGAAGTTGTAATTAAAATAATTTAAATCTACGGAATTGGATAACATTTGGAGTTGTTGTGGTGTCGTTGGTAATATCGGATAATTGATACGGTACGTAATTTTCATTGACAACTGTGTTTACGGTTGTTCGGCAAACCAACGCCCAACATATTTTGGCGGCCAGTCGAGGCCAAAATATTTATCGGCATCTAGCCGTAACGGTTATCGGTGGTCTGCCGCAACGAACAGGTGGCCAGCCGGCCAGTTGTTTATTTTGTATTGATATTGGTATCGGTGGTCTGCCGCAACGAACAGGTGGCCAGCCGGCCAGTTGTTTATTTTGTTTATCCCTGGTTATCGGTGGTCTGCCGCAACGCCCGATCGCACAAGGTCGCAACTAACGCGTAGCCAACCGGCTATTCGTTATTATTATTATTGGTATCGGTGAAAGGCACCGCAACGGTCCGGGTGGGGCAAGGCCACCTGTGGCATGACGGCCGCTCAAGGCCGCAACATTTTTTATTTTCTATATAATTAAGGTACGATTTTTTTTATTTTTTTTAATTTTTAAATTTTATTATTTCTTTCTTAAATTTTTTATTAAATTTAATTTTCAAATTTCTGTAATCGAGCGCCGCACAGCGGGTGCACGCTCGGTGCCCATTTCTCTCTCTCTCTCTCGTTCTCTCCCTCTCTTGTTTTCTCCATGGGAAGTTGTGTTTTGGTTTTTGCTGTTTACATTAAATTAAAAGAATGAAATATTAAATTTTTTCGGTGTGGTGTGATGGGAGCGGAGACTCCCTCTGTGTCGGTGTAGTGTTGGCGGTCCCTTGGTGCCCGCATCCAGTTTCGTAACCGGGGCTTTGCCCTGTTTGAATTCGAATGGATGCGCGCACCAAGGCACCTCTTCCGTTATCATTTTTTTTTATATTTATTTATTATTTTGATTATCTGCTGTTCGTTCCTCAGGTTCCGGCCGACGAATTTCGGCGGAACATCCGGGTTTTCATTATTATTTGCGTTTATCTATTTTATAAGTATCTGTTAATCACGGTGTAAGCCAGAAGCACATGCAACTCAAACCCCACAACCTTAGCACTTCTCCCTGAGAACGTAGCCGGCAAAAATCACCGTGGAGGCCTCTGCATGCGCTTAGTGAAAATCTGCAGGTTGGCAGTAGCCAGCCTGTAACAGAGCAATGACCTTCTCCTTCTTGCCGCTGCCACTAGTTCCTGGCTTGCAATCCTCGGAACCAGTTTTAGCCCCACTGACGGCTGGAGTCACAGACCCCCCCCCCCCCCCCCCACAAGCATTTCAGAAGTGCTGGCCACTTCTTTTGTTTTTTTATTTTTTGGTTCCATATTGTGTTCCCACAAGGAAGGCTAGATACAACTGGGGGTCTCAGCTATCCAGAGGGCTCCGTTCAAGACTGGGCTTTGTTAAAAGGGCCCCAATCCTATTCGATCATCAGCACGGATCGCATCACAGCTTAATTCAGCCCTTTGGCTTCCCGAGCACTCCCGCCTAAGCGCCCTCAACCCCTCAAACATTCACCCACCTATTCAGCCTTTCATGTGGATATCCCAAGCCAATGGGTTCCACTCCATTCAAGGGATGACCCGTTTATAGGGATTCCCAACTCACTCCTTGGAGCCTTGGAGACCCGGGAACGCAGGAAAACTTGACGCCCAGTTCGCCGTGGTTGGTAGTCGATGGTTTTATGGCGCCATCAGTTCGCGCTTCCATGCTGGGTATCATAGGCACTCAGAATTTAGTGAACGAGGTTAACCACTCCCTAGTTCCCTGAGACTCCTCCCAGCACGACTGCGGCTGGGGGCGGTTTATTTAATTCACCGCTAACCTACCTATCGCTAGGCTATCCACTATCCACCACCTGTGATCTCGCCGATATCTGCAGCTTGCCACGGGAAAAGATAAATTAAATTAAACATGATTTCAATGTAAAATTTTGTATACATGCTTAAAAGTCAAATTTTCAGATTATGCTAAATATGATTCTAATTTACTTTTGTCAAAACCAAACTTCCAACGTCTTGGTATAATGTCACCCCGATGTAAAAGTAATACCTTGCTATCACTCAGAATAACCCAAAATTTCATACAAAATTAAATCATCCACAATTTGATTAAACAAAACTCGTCGATTCAATCAAATTTCTATAATTGAATTTATTAATAAAAATCAACCTCCCCTCCGTGCCCGTTATGGAAATATAATTGAGAAACATACGTATTACAAAAAAATCATCGACGAACCGTATGCACATAGTTAAGTACAATACAATGCGTAACCATTATCTTGTAGGTCTGTAAAAAAAATCACTAAACTGGAAGAAATTTGCTTTAACGTGTGATCGAATTTGCAAAAACTTATTTTATTTTTCCCATAAATTGAAAATTAATTTTCATTATTATTTTATGGTTTGTGTGCGTTAAAAAATCATAGGTGAGAATTTTTTTTTATTTGAAAATCTGTAAACCAAATTAATTTTACGCTTGACTTAGATGTTTTTAAAGTGCAACAACAAAGAAGGTGTTTGTTTGCAAAACAAATAAGCTTAACAGTTTTTTGTTGTTACGAGTAGGCATTTTTGCACAAAAGAGACAGTCTTCTACTTATTTTGAAGTGCATTGTGTTTCTCCGCATAATGCATATCCTATTGATACCGGAACAATTAGCCTTCGTGTTATAACCATTAATATGTTTTTAAATTCCACTTAAGCTGATGCCGAGTGTTGAAGATTTAACATTATTAAGAGCGGGCTAAATATCCCCCGTATATACATCAGTTTTTGGTATAGATACAGTAATTGGTACATAAATTGAAGAAAGCAATTAAGGATAATTAAAAACTTGTTCTTAAGAAATCGGATTCATTTCATTTTTCAAACAAGGTATATATTTCACTATACCGTGTCACAATAGTGTTTGAAGAATTCTCAAATAACATGAGGTGAAATACCTAATCTCTAATTTAACAAGTTCCACCTCTTCTTTTTCGTAACAATGCGACAGTTTTATTTAATATCCGTTGCGGTAAACTGTATCACATTCGTACCGGGTATAAGTAACATAAAATTATAAGAATAACAACACGGTTCGACTTTACATTTACAAAATATTAGGTTTCAAATTTTTTGATATAATCGGGATGCGATAAATCGGAACAATAAAATTTTTGTTCTTTAATGTAGCAATTTTGCCCATTATTCGAACAATGCTAATTGCTGAATCTTAAAATCGTAATCTTGATATTTTATTATTTCCGGTTAATTTATGGTTCTTACGGCAGATGTTAATCATTTATAATGTGTTTACTCGTATGCAATTTTTCTATTCTAATTTAGTTAAACCCAATAAACTATTGTGAAGTGAAACTTCTAAGGCAAATTAGCGAGTCAAAATTTTTCAAACGGAATATATAATGGAACAATATTAAGTGCCTGTGAGGTGAATCGTGGACCGAAAGAGAGGAAGTCAAATGCGGATTCGTAGCATACTCTACCATCATGAATCACCTGATTCAATCAAGGACATCGATCCCGGTAAGCTGTGAATATACTGTTGGTACCAGCGTTTCCATATTATTCGTATTATTTAAAGAATGGATATGATAAGAACTGATGGACACTGCATCAATTGTCTAAATAACAACCAAAGCGTATATAACTGCCGATTAACTGAAAGGTACCGTATTTGTTCGAAGAGACATCATACGCTGCTACATTCAGAAGAATTGATGAAGAAAGTATCCGGTACGAGCAATATACTATCACCAGAAAATCGAGAGAAATCCACGAAGCAATCACAAGCACAGACTAGAGGGCAGTCACAATCACAATAATTATATCCTTCTCACAAATCATTCTCAAAGCGCCATCAATAAAACTCTTCTACCAACAGCTGTTATAAAAATAAGAGACAGATTTGAAGAATAGAAATTATGTCGGGCTCTGCTGAATTCTGGTTCTAAAATATCGTTTGTGAGTGATCAATCCTTGGCACTCGGAACCTTTTTTCACCCATTTTTATAAAAATTGTCCGAGTCGAATCCAGAGATCCAACCTGAAGCAAAATGACGCAATAAATTACGAAATAGTGCAACATGGTACGCAACATGGTGCAATACGAAGCATGATACAACATAACGAATACAGTGGAACAGAACTCAACAAAAAGTAATGTCAAACAACATAGCGAAATATTTTAATATGGTGCAATATCCCATAACATGGTGTAACATAAAACAACATTGTGTAACATCAAGCAACATGGTTCAACCTCAAAGCTCATCCAGCAAACTCCTAAATTAATTATTCGGGAAACAGACTTCTTTGTAATCGTTTCTTTGCGTTCGAAAACTCTCCGACAAATTTTATCAAAATCGTTAAAACCAAAGAATACGATAAAAGAAGGTGTAGGCTATAAGGCCCAATCGGAGACAATTCCTGATACTTGAAAATCCACTTTACCAATTTTCACCAAAACCAGAAAAAATCAAAAATTAGACTTGGCCCCACCGGAGGACCTCCTAAACGGATTTTCCTGACATTTAAGACTCATCGTAATCCAAATCTGTCATTAGAAATCCATATCACCGCAATTTTTATCAAGGCAAGCAACCTAAACGAATTTTTCCAAAATTAGAACCCATTGAAATCGACCCCTGTCACTTAAAATCTCCGTGATACCAATTTTTTCAAAATCGTGCAAATCACAAAAAAATAAAGTTACCCGACTAACACCACATGACCGCTTAACTGAACTTCCGAAAATCAGGACTCATATCATAACCGTTTCCGAACCACCCCCTCCCCTCCCCCTTACACCAATTTTAATCAAAATCGGAGAGCCAAAAATAAAAATAAAAAATGGGGAAAATCATTCAAACGTTCGTTTGGAATTTTTCAATTCTAAACAGTGAGGAAACAGCCCAATTTTCCCGAAATCACTACACGTCGCAATTACTTTTTGGTACTCGAAAACATTCCTCTCAGTAATTTTTTATAACAGTCGTGCGAGTACAAAAAAAATAATTAAAGAATTATTTGAGGCAGAATGAAAATGTGAAAAGGAGACCAAGGTCAAAACATTAATTAGATAGCGAATGCTAAAATCATTATTGTTGGAACAATCAACATTTTCAAAAAAACGCTCTCAGTGCAACCATACAATGACACCGTAACGCAACATAGCACAACGCAACATGGCGCCGTGACATAACATTCCGTAATGTAATGCAACATCACGCAAGATGATACAATAACATTAAAGAAAATGAAAGACCCAACATGAAGCAACATGACGCAACATAATACAAAATATCGCAACATTATGCAACATAACACATATAATGGAACATTGTGCAACATCTAGCAACATTACATAATATGATTAAACATTTGGTCACATTGTGCAACATCACCCAACATCGTGCACCATTACGCAACATGGTACAACATCTCGCAACATTGTGCAATATGACAACCTCTCAAATGAATTATCCAGAAATCAGAACTCTTTGTAATCGATCCCTGAACTCATCACAATCCATTCCTGTCAGTAGAAAACCTTTATCATCGCAATTTTTGTTACTATCAATCGAGCCGTCAAGAAAATTCAATTAAAAGTTTCGGGCCTCACCGCCGGACCTCTAAACAAATTTCCCGAAATTAAAACCCCATACGACATCTTTTCCCAGTTGATTCAAAATCCGAAAATAATGGAACCTGGCACTCTCCGGATGCCCTTCAAATACATTTTCCTGAAATCAGACTCAATCGTAATCGGGACACTGACGGGATCCACAGGACAACCCTCTAAACGGATTTCTCCAAAATTAACACGCATCTCAATCGCCTCTTGGCACTCGAAAATCCACTCTCACTAATTTTTATAAAATTCCTGCGGGCCAAAAAAACTAAAAAAGGGGGCCAGGGTCGTACCACAGGACCTTCCAGGAAGGAAAAAGTTAATCAGTCCACGTTCAACAATAACAATCCTTCCATGATCATCTCTGTTGTTACATTATTAAAGATACGCTTAATGTCGAGAAATGCTACCAAACAAAACTGTTACGAGTAAATTATCTTCGCAATCATATGCGTACTAGATCGTGCAGAGCTGTGTCTACCAACTTCCCCTTACAGTACGCATGCTGCGACATTGCCCAACTCCTGGGCTCAATTTTTGGTCGAATACCTATATCTATCAACCTTTCCAAGGTTTTCAACAGAAAGGATGATAGAGTTATAGGTCTCAGATACTTTGGATAGGCGTGTGAGCTTTTTCCCGATTTCGGGATAAAGACCTCTCTGACCTACGTTCATTTTCTAGGAGTATAGACCAGTTTCAGACATCTCCTGAAGATACCTTCCAAACAGGGGAGGATGACTGCTGAGTTCCTCTGGATCTCTGCTGGTATAATCTGGGCCCGCCGATTTATAAGGTATAAAACTGTTCAGCGCCCACCAGATTCGCTCCCTATCTACGATGCCCTCCATCTCTATTGAAGGTGTTACTCGATAAGCTCTAGGCTCTATCGAGCCATCAAAGCTTCCCGGAAAATGGGTCTCGGTGAGGAGCTCCAATGATTCCGCACTTGAAGCTGTCCATGACCCGTCTGGTCTAATTAAATAACTAGGACTGGTTGGGTTAGTAGCTAGAATTTTCCTAAGGCGAGAAATTTCAGAGACCTCCACCATCCTATAACAGAATAGTCTCCAAGACCCCCTTCGTGCCTTCCTCAACTATTTTTTGTACTTTCTTAGGTCCTCCTTATAGGAGTCCCAATCCCAAATTCCCCTTGGGTTCTTAGCTTTATTAAAAGCTGTCCACGCAGCACTAATTGAAAGATTGCATACTTTTGTGATAATATCAACCATGCAGCCCAATTCTTCTACCGTCGCCGGAGGTCCAGGGACCTCCAGCGGCAATAATTCGTCCAACACCTCCCCATATTTGTTCCAGTTTGTCCTTCTGGGATTCCTGAAGGCTTTCCGGGCAACAGGTTTAATGTCGAGATTATATGTTACATAGAATGAGTGTTTCTTCGCCACTCTCCAACCTCTGATCATATGAAAGATCGTTTCTGACAGAAAGGTGACATCTAAAACCCCCTTTCGATTTTTAACAATAAAGGTCGGTTCTCGTCCAATATTGCAAGCTAAAAGGTTGGTATTAATAAATAATCAAAAAATAACTCACCCCATCTCGTTGTTGTCTGTGCTTCCCGATACTGTGTGATGTGCGCTTGCATCACATCCGAGTATAACACCTACCCTTCTTTGATCACCTTCCCGGATCAGTTACTCCAGGTTATCCGGTGGAACCTCCTTCTCGCGATCCATTTAAACTGCGGCTAGCCATAATTTTTCACAGCCAACCTCACCACTCACCGCTGCATCGTCTCCGCTACTAAATTGTGGAAGAAGAAAAATATTCAAATTATTTTTCGCTAAAATACACGATCCGATCTTCTCAGAACTGCTTGAGTACAAAAATGTATACCCTTTCATTCTGAGACCACAGATGCTGTTATTGTCAATCCAAGGTTCTTGGAGTAACAGCAAGTCCTCATCTGACTTAGTCAGTCTGAGCACGAGAGCTGCCGAGGCAGCTTTCGTGTGATGTAGGTTTATTTGTACAATGGTAACCATTGTAGTCGACCTTACTCACCTCTTCCTGCACTCCCTGCATCGGGATAGTGACATCTGTCCAGAGAGAGGGGGCTACCTTCCCTTACTATGCTCCCCACGTCCGAAGCATCACTCTTCTCACCGACCTCTGCCCGCTTGACCGTCTGCTGTTGGGTCCGTTCGCCGTCACCCCCAGGCTGGTCTTTCGCAGTCGGATCGGCCTCGTCCTTTTTATATATTTTAAGGGTAACATTAAGGGTATATTTAAAGAGTTTATATATATTTTCGGGAACCCAAAGTTGATCACTCCCTTTAATTTTGCAAGGGAAGCCAGGGATTCTTTATTGATCAGCCTCCCTTAGCTTCCTCTCGCCTTACAATCCTCCAGTCTTCCGTTGGAAGATAGGGATTGCTGGCCCGAATGGTCTCGAGGATCTCTTCTGGTTTATTCGGCTCAGTTGGTAGCCAAACACGTGCCCTCGGCCTGCTTGGGATTTCCTTCCTGCAGGCTGCCTCAAGCCTCGCGCCCTGCCACACCTCGCCTACTTCTGCCACTGCCCTTTTATAAAGGTTGACCGATCTCTGGTCCGAGCACGCAGTCAACTTCACGCGCCCCTGGTACCATCCCGCATCTCTGCAGGACGAGATTATCTCTCAGGATCTGCAGAAAAATGGAGTTTAGTGCATTAAACACTACCCTCCACTTCTCTGACGTGATACTCCCATCTTACTGACTTCTGTCAATGACGGCTAGCACCAACACGTGCGCCTTTGGGATCTCACTGAATTGCTTCAGTTTTTGATCCCTAGGAGCACCCGACGTCTTGTCTGCTTGCACCTTGGTTCGCTTACCGTCGCCCGTTTCCAGCTCTTCCTGGGACCTCTGTCTTTTAGATACAAGGGCCCTTTCCGAGCTATCAAAACCTTACCACATTTTTTGGCCATGCCACAGATCCTCGTTGTTCTACTGTAAGCTGCCCCTGTCCAATTCGTGACTTATTTGGTGGAGACTGACTTATTTGAAAGTCTACAATAAAGCTCCTGTCGAATAGACTTATTGGAAATGTGTTAGAATTATTTTGATGAATTACCAGTTTGGGTGCAAGTCTCGCATAAAAGTCAAACAAGTTTACAATAAGTCTAGCCGACAGAAGGTTATTGTAGACTTTCCAATAAGTCACCCTCCACAAAATAAGTCACGAATTGGACCGCAGTCTTAACATCACTTGATTATGTTTCGTGGGGTTATTTGAAATTTAAGGTGTATGCTAGGGACTAACAGATGGCCCACCCTATATTATTTATTACATTTCTGGAACAATGTAATTTATAAATATTTACATCAAACTTTTCTCCTCAGTAGGCACGAAAAAAAAAACATTTGAACAGAAATTACGTATAAATTCTTTCCCCAGTTCCCTATTTCCGGGAAAGTACCAGAATAGTGCCACAGGCCTACACAAGTTATATTATTTATAAATTTGATTAAATTTGTTAGCGTCTTTAACATAATCCATACTTTACGTCCTTGTTTGTTTACATTACTTACTTATTTTTTGAAATTGTTGGAAAATATCTTCATCAAACGGAAAGTTTATTTCACAAATCACAAATCAAACGAAACACGCAAAAAAAATAATTAGCTGAACTGCTGAAAGGTCAAAAATTGAGTAACATTTACAACTTATGAAGTTAGCCATGATTATGATACGGTATACATTTCCACAAAAAAGGGACACGTTCAGTTAAGCCATGAATGTTTTATTATGAGTCATTTGATGTTATAGAGATACAATTTTGGATTTGCTAATGATACTGAGTCAAAATCAATGATTTATATGTAGTCATTAAAAATGAAGCAGTTTACTTAAGTAGCCACTATAATGTTACATTTTAAAAATTGTAACAGATCTGCTCCAATTGTAGTAAAGTGGAAACCCAGGCCTTGTTTCCGTCTTGTGCGTATATGTACTTCTGTACAAAGTGATGAGGGGCGAGTTAACGGTGAATTTTTGAAATAATCCAGCTACCCAAACTTATCGTAATCGGTTAAGAAATGACCGAATCCCGTCCCATTTGGTGATATTCCAGAACTTTTTTCAAAATTATTATTGAATCCTATTTTGTCCGGCACCATAACCTAATTAATCTCCTCTGAGCAACATCTCCCCGAAAATTCAAATACAAAAATGTTTGAATAAAAGCGGCGAGGTTGGGAAATATTCTGCCAGTTTTCTTATTTATTTTTACTTGTGGTACATCCCACATGGCAGTTGGTCTATTATTGTTTGGATCAATGAGTGGACGATTAATAAGATACCTCAGTAATTCAAGCAAAAAAAACTGTATGGGTATATAATGTCTTTTATAATTAATTTTTAAATTTTATTTAAAATAATAATTTTTATTCATATTATAATATTGTACTTATTAAATATTAATAATTAATGTTAATATATTTATATTTTCAACTAGATCATAGATTTTATATAATAAAAATTGGTTTGGAATGCTTAAATATTATTTACAAATAATTTCGAATTTTTAATGTACATTACAAAAAAATTTAATTTTTTTTAAACAATATTTAATTATAATAATATACTTCAAGAAAATAATTAAATTAATTGAGGCGGTACTTGATTTTATTTTATATATTAGCTGATAATCCATATCAAACCGCCTCAACATATAATACAATGTAAATCACTATGCTTTTATACATTTTCATAATACTATTACAAATTAAAAAACATTTATCGTAAAATTATTTATCTTCTTTACATGTGGGACTCTCCTTTGGGCTACTCTGCGGACTAATTCGCGATGTTGATGACGACGACGATGTGTTAATTGTTAAATTTTGTGGATACCCAAATAAATTTAAATTGTTTAGGCCCATGTACTGGGACAGGATTGCATGAAAATTTGGTATTTTATAATTGGGCAGGATATTTTGATGTAGCAGCGAAGTGTTCGATGGCATCAAGGTGGGGTGTAATCCAAAATTGGGCGTCCAAAATTCTGGTGGTATCGTGGGATGACCTAAATTATGCGACAGTGACATTGGCATGGGGAACTCTGGTAATCCTATAAATAAATAAAAAAAAATATGTTATTACGTATAAACGTGTAACGTGATTACATGAACATTGATTGCTACTATTAAGGACGAATTATATCAATTTATAGACCGTTTATTACACAAAACATGGAAACAATTTACATGTCGTAAATCTATAATTATTCGGTGTACTGCTAATTGATATTTAATTACAATTAAATGAGACTGTACTGTAATTATATCAATATTGTGATTTGATTAATTGACAATAGTCAAATTATCTAATGTCACAAAAAAAAAAAATAAATTATGTAAGTATGTATGAACTAAACACACACCTGGTTTAGAATTTTACAGTAGAACAATACTTAGTTGTGTAATTTATTTAACAGATCAATTATAACATATATTGGGGTTGGACTGTAACCCATTAAATTTATATTGTTCACACACAAAAAAACAACCCTGTTTTATAATATATATTATAATAAATTAATTTACATATGTAAACTATTTTGGGTAATATGAATTGATAAGAAAATAATTAAATTCACCAAAAAAAAAACACAAACAAATAAAAATTAATACGTATCGGGTTTATTTATGTTGTTTAATGTTTATTTTTGGTTACTGCGATGACAGGTGGGGAGGTAAAGTAATTCCGAAAATAAATTAAAATTAAATAATTTTGTAAGTAACCGGCAGCTTTTTGTAGCAATGCGTTATGGAATGTGTATATAAACAACGGATAAACGTTCCTTAGGCTGAACGGTTTACTCTTTCTGCCAAAAGCGGTACTTTATTTATACAAAACTCAAAGGTAAAATAATGCATCACTAAACCATAATACGAAGTGCCAACCAATAATGTTGTATTTTGGTCCCTAAGGACAGTTGTACTAGATCTATTTATTATATGAGTAACTTTTGCCTTCCTTTTCAAATTTTGAAATTTCAATGAAACTAAAATGAAAAACACAAATGTAAGTAAGAAAAGTTAATGAGACAACAGTAAATAAATTTGAAAAATTTTATAACAAGTGATGAACGCGGAAAATTGCAATGTCAGAATTGCCTCTGAAATTATACATGTTATTTTTTATGATAATTTCGTAAAAAGCCTGCTATATCAATTTTTTATGAAATACTCAATAATACGAAATCGAAACAAATGTTCATTTCAAATAAATCAAGCCTTCATTGAAATTTTAGAAATCGTCGTTCAATCAAAAAATTTGACAATCAATGGTGCTGGTTACGAAAATTGTTATTACTTCTCTATTATCTTGTTCACGTGGTGCGGAGTGGAATGGATTGGATTTATAAATCCGGTCGTAGTATGAGCATAGAAAAATAAGTCTAACATAGATTTCTCATTTGTATAAAACGAATTAAATTCCAATGTCTTGATTGTATTTGTGACTTAACATTGCGCTCAATGTAAAATCACAAATACAATCATGACATTGGAATTTCATTTTTATCTCTCGTTTTATACAAATGAGAAATCTATGTTAGACTTATTTTTCTATGGTATGATTGTTCATCTGGGTGTGGATCGTAGTAAATCTACCATAACGCCTCTAGTGAAGACATGTTGAACTATTTTTTGACATCATTTTTTTCCTGAAATTGTTTTGTTGTGACTTAAAATGTATACACCCAATTCTTTACGGAAACGTAAACTTTGCGAACGGTTTTTTTTTATCGAATATACCAACACACTGGCAATTATTTTTGATTTCTTTTTATGTCAGTTATATATTCGTAATAGTCGTACGTTATACGCCATTTTGTAATTATTTGATAAAATTAATTTTATTAGTGAATATAAAATAATTGTAAAGTTTTAAGTGTTGTACATATATATATACATATATAAATATATATATAAATTTGTTATAGGTAAATAAATTTAAGTTTATTATGAACAGGGATAGGTAAATAATTTTTCCATAATGGCCATACAAAAGTTATACAGGACAGTACGAAATGAAATAAAATTGATTTGCGATAGTCCGAAATTACATTTTAACCTTCCTCCAGAAAGTGATGTGGTTTGAAACAATAAAGTGGTTTGTAATAATAATATAGCTTGCAATAGTAATGTGGCTTATAGCTGCGAGGTAGCTTATAGCAATGATGTGACGTACAAGTCTGATTTTAATCAAGCCTCTTTAGAAATAGTTTCGGACGATAGTGAATCTTTTATGAGCGAATTTAATAGTATTGAAATTGAAAATTATGATAAATATGAAACACTATAAACGGAAAGTATTGAATACGATATTTTAGAGTGGAGTGTTACAAAAAATATTTCAAACCACAGTACGAATGGACTACTCAAGGTTATAAAAAAGTATCATAACCATCTACCTAAAGATGTTAGAACTTTGAAAAAAACACCTACTACAAACAAAAATATAGTAGCAATGGGCAGCGGATTATACTCTCATATTGGATTCAAAAAGCAACTGAAGTTATTCCTGAATAGTACTGAATCCGAGAGAAACACAATAGAAATCGACATTGGTATAGACGGTATTCCTCTAACCAAAAGTTCCACCAACCAACTTTAGCCTATTCTTGCAAATGTAATTTCACAGCTCTATGTGTTTCTTATTGGAATATACTACGGGTATAAAAAATCTTATTGTGCTGATGTGTTTATGAAAACATTTATTGATGAGACACAGAAATTGTTGGAAAACAGATTAACATACCATAATAGGCTTATAACAATTAAAATAAGGGGTTTTATATGCGATGAGTAAAATCATATTCGGGATATTCTAGCTGCACTAAATGCACTGTAAAAAGCGTTTATATGGCACATACAATTTGCTTTCCCGATGTTGTAAAAATTTATTAAAACTACATGCAACATATAAAAAAATTGGTTAAAAAAGCAGCACAGCCTCTTCAACAAATAAATAATAGACTAAGTGAACAAGAAAATTTTCAAAAAAGTTTTGAAAAATACTCTTTTCGGTCTAGTTTTACATTAGATTCATGTTTTCCAATTAATTATTGTTGCAAAATCAATAAAATTTTCAAAATAAAAAATTATGATAATAATACTGTAACTTGCAAATCAGTTACTAATTTAATCAATTTCTTCGAATATCCTTTATCATCCAAAAATTTGGGAATTTACTCTACGAAAACAGAGGAGTTGACTTGGGAAACTTTCAATTTTAGAAAGGCGGATATATCCAATAAAATATTAAAATTAACAACTTGCGATTTGTGAGTATATATCCCTATGCAACATGTCTAATATAATATATACATATTTTCAGAAATGGCGGAATTTCAAAATGATGGACAGATCTGGGACACATTCAATGTAGAGGAGATCGATATGGATGACGAATTTGACTCAATGAAAGTAATTTTAGGAATTTTTTAAAAATTGATTCAAATATGCATCCATTCGTATTCACACAAAAAAGTTCCTGTGAAAAAATATGAACTGATATTCCAATCATCTTGAAACAGACTTCCAGTATAGCGACTAAACCATATAGAAAATCATCCACCGAAAGTAAAAATATACCAGAACACAATGTTGGGCACAAAAAGATTCATACATCAATTTAAATTTAACCGCATCATCTATAATGAGTGAAACCACTCTACCTTCATCGACTCTTAAATCAGAAAGAGTTTTAACAGATAAAAATTCACAATCAACCGTAATATGCTTGAGACCAAAAATGAGGAACCCAACAAGTTGCAATTTATAGGCTTATCCTTTCCACCAACTATTAAATCTACTCGTAACACCAACTAATTTATAAATTGCCGTTTAAAAATAACTTACCACTCAATACAGAATCAGTTGTAATATCAGCTCCATCAATGTCAGCATCAACTACTTCTCCAGCCATTATGTCTGACAAAACTATAATTGAATTAACTCTTGCGAAAAATGAAAATATACCAACAAAAATATCCAATGCAGATCTCTATGCTATGATGAAGGCAAATTTACGCGAGGTAAAACTATTGCGAAGAGAGTTTAATGAGCACAAAAATAATTGTACCTGCCAAAACAACAGACATAATATACTACATGACAAAAATGTCTTAAAACTACCTGTAACTACAACAGACGAGTTTATCATGCTTGAAAGTGACATAAAACATGATTCTGAGAAGGATCTTTATTGGTAAGAAAAAATAAAATTCCCTTGGGTCCTTTTAGAAATTTATGTTACTTAATTGAATTTAAATTACAGGCAGCTGCTTTAGAGGAATAAATAATATATCTTTACCGAAATACATAAGAGAATGTTTAAAGGCAATTATTACAGATAAAGCAGCACGCGAATTCTCTTGGCATGGCTTACATGGAAATATTGCGGTAAAGAAATATTACGTTATGGAACTTATAAAAGGTAATTAACTGACAAAGTATTCTTAGTTCGTATTAACTGAAAGATGTTACTAATACACACATAAGTCTTCACCAAATTGTTTCACTTTTCTTTGGACAAACTGTTTACATTTAAAACTTTTTCAGTTCGCAAATGCTGTGCGCTTGCGAAGACTTTAGTATAGTGAAGTCTTCGTAAACCGTACGTTTACCTTGCACTATGTTTGAAGGGTAACGCGTTTAATGGAAATTATTATTTTTTAATTGTTCGAATTGTAAATATGGAAAATTTACATAAAACAATCTTATATAAAAATAGCGTAAAACAAAGTTCACGATTGGCGCAATTAAAAAAAATGAAGAATAAATATAGAAAAGCTAATGACCAATTAATTTTACAACATCAAATGCAATTGTCAACATGTTCATCAATTTAGTGCTAACAAATTTTGTTAACAATAAAAGTTGATTTTAGAAAACTTTAATTGAAACCCAAAGTCACAAAAAATGCATGGAAAATAACAAAAGAAACATTTGACTTCATATGTGCTGTGTTGGATGAAGATCTTACACCATAAACTAGAGCTGCTGCTGCACATAATCAACAAAGTTTACTAACAGAAAAACAAGTGGCAATAGCATTGTTCAAACTTGCTAGTTTTTGCTCGTTTAGAGTGGTTGCAATAATTGTTGGAGTTGGAAAATCAACAGTGCATAAATGCTTGCATAGATTTTGCCAAACTTTGAATAAACTTGTACAAAAATTTATTTATATGCCGAATGAAGAAAAAGCGATGCAGTTTATCTCCGATTTTGAAAAAATCTGCAATATCCCACAGATTATAGGATGTATTGATGGTACAAATATTCCTATCTGGCGCCAAAAGATGGATATAGGAACTTCGTGAACCGCAAATACTGACCTTCATTCAATATGCAGGCCGTTTGCAATGCACAATTAAGGTAACAAAAATCATTTTTTTTTTCTAGCTTTTTAATAATATTTAAAACCCAAATTTTAGACTCCTAGATTTTAGCTGTAAATATCCAGGTAGCTGCCATGATGCCCATATCTTTGTTAATTTTGGTCTTTACAAGAATATAGCTAATATCCTACCAAACGTACGTTTGTATTATTTAATGGTCTAATTTTGTATTATTTAATTCAATTGCGAACGAGTAGGTAGTCGCAAAATTTGTTAGTGAATTTCAAAATAAAAATCAAAGTTAATAAAAGTGATAAAATTACAAATAATAATAAGAAAAATATAGCAAAACATGCAAATTTACATGTTGTAAATCTAGATCCAATTCTGAATAAGTTTCATTAAAAAATTTAACTAAAATAAAAATAAAACACTAGATCAGATTGTCCTGTCAAACTGTACAGAATTGGTGCTGTGAAACATTAATAAAAAACAGTTCATTATAAAACATACAGATTGTTATACTCAGTTTTCGAAAATCAACACATAATACGGAAATATAATATAAATCTCGTGTCAAACTCAAATGTCTAATAAGTATAATTTACTCGGTTGTGATTTCCGATTTAGTGCCCCGTGCAGTGTAACTAAAAAAACTTAACAACAACAAAAAATGGTGTGCATAAATTCATATTAAACCCCAAGAAGATGGAGCTAAACAGTATTATTTCAAAACCAAACCCTACCAATACTGATCTGATGACAGCGATTATTAAATTTATGGAATTAAATAACACCCAGCTCCAAAAAATAAAAAAGTATTCAAATCAAATTAACCACAATCTGGAATCAGCTGTCACAGATATGTCAAAAATGAAATTAGTCTTTTAACGGGAAGAGTAAACAACTTAAATGACGAATTATTCAAAACGAAATCAATAATAGATACTCTCAACAGTGAAATTAATTTTATTAAACAGAAAAACCTCGAGAAAGATGTAATAATTTCCGGAATCCCGTATCTGTTAGATCAATAAGTTGAGTAATATCTTTAATTTCAACTTGGACACTATCGAGTCGTATTATCCAAAAACAATTACGTTTAAGTGGAGTGGGCGTAGCGGAAATGGTACAATGAACCAAATCAGCTTAACTTTCAAAGATAAAGGATCCAAAAATGCATTTATGGCCACACTAAGGAAAAACGGGCCTCTACAGACGAAACAACTTTATCCACAATATGGGAAGTATTCATTAGCGATAAGTGTCCGAGAGAAATTATCTTCGATGAATTTACAAATCTTTAAACAATTATTAGAATTAAAAAAAAAGAATTAGTTTCTGTTGGTTTCCTAATAGTAATATTTGTGTTAAAATTACACCAAACGAAGATGGAAAACAGCAAGTGATTCGGTCGCTTAATGACGTAGTTTTATTAGAACAATAGTAAGCGGCGTTAGCAATTTTTTTCTTTCTTTTTTGTTTTATGTCATTGTGATATAATGAAAAATAAAAACCTTCAACTTCATCCTTATTATACCATATTAAAACATAACATTTTTATTGTCTCTTTTAACACAATTACATATTATTGAAATTAATTTTTGTATTTGAATTCATTCAACAAAATTATTGAACTAAACTCATATTATAAAATCAATCAATTTTACTACTACAAAATCAATAATTATTTAGGTATGTCAAATAATTGTGATGAAAACAAGTATTTTAAGTCTTTAGAATCTTTTAACCGTAAAACAAATCGAGTTCTAACAATAAATTTATTCTATATTAATATAAATCGATTAAAAAATAAAATTAATAGTCTTGAGTATTTATTGCATTCACCAAAACAACAAGTCGATGTTGTTGTTTTAACTGAAACATTTTCAAGCTGTTTAAAAACACAGTTCTATAATTTATCCCAATATAATGCCTTTCATAGTACTAGAAATCATAGAGATGGTGGTGGGATATCCGTGTTTGTTCACAAAAGTATAGAATTTCAACTCCTTTATAAAGAAATGTTGCTAGAAAACGAATTTATTGTTATGTATTGCAAATCATTGAATGTAACATTAATAGGTATTTACAAACCTCCCCATACTTCAACTAGTGATTTTTTAATTACCTTTGACAGAATAGTTTCGAAACATAGAAATGTGATCATAGTTGGAGACCTTAATTTTAATTTACTGAACGTTTCTGACTCACAAATATGCAATTACAAATCTACGCTACAAATAAATGGTCTCAATATAATAAATAACATCAGTAGATCATATGCGACGAGAATCCAGGGCAATAGCCATACAATTATTGACCATGTACTATCTACATTTAAAAATTTGTTTTATATTTATTATGGAGATGCAGATCTCAGTGACCACCGATATCTCTTTATAAAATTTGTGATTGCTAAAAAAAAAAATCTGAACGTATCGTATACAAAAGTTTCAGTTGATAATGACAAAGTAACTAAATCTATTTTAGAGAACTCAAATTTCTTCGGTGATTTTGCAAAATTGTATGAAACTTTGAAAAAAAAAAATTACACTCTACACTATTTCTAAACTAAAAATAAATTCTTACAGAAAACCATGGTTTAACGCAGAACTTAAAAAAATAGCGAAGTCAAGAGATAAATTTTATAAAGTGCATAAAAAATATCCAAATAACGCTTTCTATTCATATTCGTTAAGAAAACTAAATACATTTTTCAAAACGCGTGTATTATTTTTTATAAAAAGCAGTATTTTACTCGGAATTCACGGTAAATATGAATCATCCTAAGTTAATGTGGAAGCTTATAAATCAAATACTTACAAACTCCGGATTTTCTACACCAACGCGCATTGAGTTAAAAATAAACGAAGTAGTAACTGCTTATGGCCAACCAATTTGTCGAATTTTTTAATAATGTGGGCGCTAATATTACTAAGGACTATCCATCTACTTTTAATTATTGTGCACCAATCTACGAAATAAGAACCACTTTAAATTCCCTAGCACATATACAAATGAGGCGGAAATTCAAAATATAATTGATAGCTTAGATTCAAATACATCCGGAGGCTACGATTTAATTAATCTTGGACATGTTAAAAAATTACGCATAATCCTAACACCACTATTAACAAAGTCAATTAATAAATGGATTGACAATAACCATTTTCCTTTATTTATGAAGGTGGCTAGAATAACACCAGTATTTAAAAGTGTCGATAAAACCACAGTTGAGAATTATAGGCCTATCTCGGTACTACCAATTACTAGTAAGATTTTTGAACGGGTCATCCACACTAGGTTAACAAATTACCTAAATGAGCATAAGATAATACATACATCAAAATCAATTTTGATTTTATAAAACGAATAGTACAGTGTCTGCTACTCTAAATTTAGTTGAAACTCTTTATGGGCACATGGACGATCAAAAAATTACTGCTACTATGTTTCTAGATCTAATGGAAGCATTTGACTGTTTAAATCACGACATCCTATTACGCAAACTAGCCTTTTATGGATTACACAACAATGTTGTAAGCATTATAGCAAGTTATCTTTCCGACAGGAAACAATATGTCAAGAACGGGCTTTTGTCATCAAAAAATTTAGTTTTGAACTGTAGTGTTCCGCTAGGATCAATATTAGGCCCGGTTTTCTTTTTGATCTATATTAATGACATATATTTAATTTAAAATTTATTTGGTAAAATTCAAATGTTTGCAGACGATATAGCTATTACCTATGGATGCCAGAACTTTTCCGAACTTAAATATCATATGAGAGCAGACCTACGTAAAATTACAGACTGGTTATATAACAGCAAATTAAAGCTTAATTAACAAATCGTATTTCTTTATATTTTATTTACAGAGGCGGCCACTAGATATGTTTGAAGAACTAACCGGTCAGTCTTTCAACATAAAAAGGTCTCATTCAACAACCTATTTGGGCCTCACAATTAATTCTCACCTATCTTGGATGGATCACATTAACTCGTTAAAAACAAAAATATTTCCCTTCATAGGAGCTCTCAAACGAACTGCACGATATATCCCCGAAATCCTATCTTACCGTTTATACTACAGTTATATCTATTCACACCTTATCTACTTAATTCAAATCTGGGGCTCAGCTAGCAGATATCTAATAAATGATTTGCAACTACAAAACAGGTCGTTGAAAGCAATAAAAAATTTGCCATGCTTAACACCATCTAAATTATTGTATAACAAAAATGTTTTGCCAGTAACCAAACTTATTGAATTTGAATATATCTTTACTGTATATAAAATAAAATCTGGTATGATAACTTGCAATGTGGATCTAACTACTAATTTGCATTTAACAGAAAGAACTACTAGAAATTGTAACAATTTCCGCCTTCCAAAATACAAACTCGCCCTAACGCAAAATAGTATATTTTACAAGTGGCTTGAGTTATTCAATAAATTATCTGAGTCCTATAAAGTCCTGCCTATAGCAGCTTTCAAAGCGTCATTAAAAAATCAGCTCTATAATAAATACATACAAGACTATGATAGATTATATGTATTAACTTTTATGTACATGACAAGGTACAATTGTACCTTTTACGTTTTCAATCAAATTTTTTTTTATTTTTGCGTTGAGCTGTATGCTTCATAATTTTATTTAGCCTCTGTTGACATTTTTTAAGTCGGGTTTAATTATTATCAACTAAAGTGTAGAACAAAATTATTTAGTTAATCCGGAAAATAAAACAATACCCCTTAAACGGGTGACAAAGGTACGTTTGTACCTATCTATATTTTCTGTGAAAACTGCTTTAGCGAAGCCAACAAAATGGGAAATAAAAAAACACCTATTTATGATCAAACAATTATTAATTTTAATTTAAAGTGTACACTGATTGCATTTTGTAATTGTCTCTGCGTGTTCGCTACAAATTGGGCGTTTGCAAATCGAGCAGCATTTTCGAGTTTTTCGTTGAAATGATGAAGTTGACCGACAAATATAGCAGCTTCCTACATGCGAACTTACAGTTTTAGTCGGAGACACATATGGTTGGGTTAAAAAGGTTTCCAGGATGGCCTAACATCGACTATATTCCTGATTTAGTGGAAAAATGAGCTAAAATTTTTGGATTTTTCGCTCGATCTTCAGTAGCCGGCATGGTCAATTGTTTGCCAAGATCCTGCAGAAAGATGCGTCGACTTTGTGAAGATTTGGCATTTTCGGGGTTGTTTTTTCTGTAGAGTATGTATGCAGCGAGAACAGCGACATCCACTATATTGTAGAACATAGCCTGCGGCCATCTGAGCGTCTTGCATTTAGTCGTATAATGCGTCACCATCTTATCCATGGTATCAACCCCTCCTTTGGTGGCATTGTAGTACAAAATCATTTCTGGTTTGTTTTTTGGACCACTCGTTATATTTGTAGTGTGCATCGTCGACAACAAGGTTACAATGCGATTTCTTTTCGGAACATATGAGCAAATGCTTACTTTCCCATCGTCGCTAAACCCAAACCGGGATGAACATTCTTCTTTACTTGCACATTTCTTGAATTCCTTTGGGATGCAAGTTTTGTTTTGTTTTAGAGTGCCTACCATTGTCAAGTTCCACGATAGCAATAAACGCGCTAAGGGTAGTGCGGAAAAGAAATTGTCCATGGTGACATTCCGGCCAGAACCTTTAAATTGGTGGCACAAATCGCGTACAACTCGCTGTCCTTGATCTTTTTCTGGTTCACCAGGTTCTTTTCCCGTATACAATTGGCTGGTGATGGGATATGAGTTCTTTGCATCACAAACCCAAAATATTTTTAACCCATATTTGGCCGGTTTGGATGGTATATATTGTGTGAATCGTGTCCTGCCTCGCTAGGGATATAATTGTTCATCTACGGTCACACAATCCGAAACTATGTAATGTGATGACAAATTAGCATTTAAAAGCAGCCAGATATCACTGATAGCAGTTGCTTTATCTGAATCCAAGCGCTGAGGACGAAATCGGTCGATAGACATGGTCGCTCTATATATTGGATATGAATCCGCACGCCATAAAACAGTGTAGTGCTCCGAATTGAAATAATGTACACCCATTGTAATAAGCATTCCAATATATGCGTAAAACTCCTTTGATGATAAACACTTCCAGGTTTTAGCAGGATTTGTGGGATTATTAGCGTTCCACTCTGCAAATGCTTTCAGAGCTTTCCGATTTGATTCACGTACAATAATGTCCGCCATCACTTCCGAAAATACACATTTAAATGTGTCTGCAACAGACAAACATTTTGTTGAAGCGACTAGCCCCGGTTTATGACGGAGAATATTCTGTTTTTGTGTCCGAGTTACAGTCAGTGGAATTTGCGTCCATACCGTACCATCTTTAGCAATTAAACCGGGAATTGAAGATACGCTTGCACCAAAAATTTCTTGTTCAGTATCATTATCTTCATTTGGCTTGTATTCATCCGGAACATCATCAACGTCCGATAATTCATCAACACTCTGATCACTTGAATGGCGTGGGGGCACCCATTCGTCTTCTGAGCCGTTAACTTCAAGGTCCATTTCATCACCAGTGCTTACTTCATCCAATAGGCGAGCTAAATAAGCTTGTTTTTGATCATAACTTAGTCTGTTAAAATGTCGGAAAAAAACAAAACACGTAGTAATACGAAATGCTCGTTTGGAAACTGGTTGATTTGAAAAACTATCAAACTTACCGTGCAAATTCAGCTTGAGATAATTCGTCCATATTTACTTTCAACTTTTGATATTCCGAAGGATATAAAAATTCAAGAAAAACTCACACACAATTTAAATTTATATTCGCTCACACTATATAACCGACTACAAATGATTCGAATATACATTTTTATTTTAGCATTTATTTTAAAAAAAATAACAATACAAAAAACAAATAACTACCGTTCTAATTACCGTTATGTTAGATAATTTGTTTTAATTACGAATTCCCTTTCCCATAGTGCACCTGTTTAAGTTTTCATCGAAATAACATTCCGCAAACGCAAAAATCACGAAAATAGTGCATTTCCCATACAAAACGTATGAAGGTACAAATGTACCTTAGCCACTCAGGATATGATGTAAAATTTGTCAATCACATAAAGGTTAAAGTACCTTAATTTAATTTTATTTTTATTTATTTTTTTCTCGCTTTATTTAGTTTAATAATTCGCATTTGTAAATAAATATACCAATAGTAGTTTATATTTTCCTATATAGTATTTGTAACTCTTTTTTAGAAAATAAATAAAATATTAAAAAAAAAACGTATATTTTTTAAATAAACAAATTTTTAGCACACAAAAGAAAGGAAAGCTATACCATATTTTATTCTTGGCGGTCCTGCATATCCATTGCTGCCATGGGTCATAAAAAATTATCCAACCACCGTAGATAAAGAAGAAATTTCTTTTAATGCATATATGAATACTGGTCGAGCTAAAATTGAAAATGCATTTATGCGGTTAAAAACTAGATGGCATATATTGGCAAAAAGATGCGACTTGTATTACAAAAATGCACCTAAGTTCATATTGACATGTGGTATATATTACACAACATTTGTGAAAATAATGACAAAAGTTTATAAAACGTGATGTTTCCTCGGCCGCCAATTATACATCAACAACCAAACAGGCAAGCTGCTACAGTGAATACCAATACATTGGAGGGAATTGAAATAAGAAATCATCTAAAACTATTATTAACAAAAACTTTCCTTTGAGAGATGTTTATCATTTCTAAGCAATCTATTTATAATAAAAACTTAATAAAATTCCAAATCATGTTTATACGAGTATATATATGTTTTTTAAATTTAATTTATGCATATTCAGTAATATAATGAACATCTCCAAATATATTATCTTCGTCGTCGTCCGATATGGCTGGTTGTAGATATGTTGCATGCGTTTGTGATCATATCAATAATGGCCTTTCTTGTGATCTATATCTTTGAGGCTGAAAAATATCCGCTAATGATTCCAAATTCCAAATATATTTTTTGGCGTTCGTCCTCTCTATCCTAAATTTCTAGTTCCAGAGCCTTTTGTTTTTCAAATAACTCTTCTTGTTTCTTAAAACAATTTCTTGTAGTGCGTTTTGTTGATTCTCCATTCTCTCTGCGAAGCTTGTGATAACCTTTTCATATTTTGATCTCCCACCAGTACTGTTTTTCGGTAAAGCTAATAAAAACAGCGTTAAAAATGTATCTATTTTACATCAATGGCTGTCTCATCGTGCTCATTTGAGATGTCGGTATGACCTTCCAACACAGTTTCTACTGGTTGTGTTTCTAATGTGTCTACACCAAAGGATGAACACTCCATATTAGTTAGATGATTTACATAAAGCTCGCCCGTGTGCTCCATATATATAAACTTTGAAGCACCACTTCCACTTTTATTTAGTTTTTTTTTTCTAAATTATATTTAGATTTAAAACTTTTATATTTAATTTGTGCTTGCTTAGCAGTTTTATTATATCCGTGTTCTTTTAATTTTATCACAATGTTTTTAAATATTTCACCATATCACTATATTTACATCTACACAAATTTTAAAAAATAAATTGGTTTCATCATTTTCCCACACACACTTTAAATTATCACTATGTTCATTTTCCATTTCTAAATTATGTTTAAATTAATTAAAACTATTTTTTTTACACGTTTCAATTTGAAACAATATCAAATGTCAAAATATCCAGTCTACTCCACTACGCCAGTGTTCACGCGTTACGGATTTGCAAATCCACAACACTTCACTCCTCACATTTTGAGTGGAGTTGATAATCAGCACTCCACACTACATTTTTCGGTGTTCACGTGGTGGATTTCCAAATCCAGTCCACTCCACTGAACAAGATATATGTGTGTGTGTGTGTGGGTGTGTAAAATTATTTTCATTTCATTTTTATTTCGTATGTATCAATAAAAGAAATTTATTTCTTGTTAGCGGTATTGACTGGTAAAAATATAAATTTGAAATTTCGAACCGGAATAAATTTTGTTATTGTTATTAAGAATTGCAACTCGTTGCTCAACTAAAATGTATGTTGAAAAAGTGTAACAAGAATATTTCACCTCCAATTAGTATATAAGCAAACAAAGAAATGTTGTTCATGGTTCGCACCAATGGGACAAGTAAAACAAAAATAATACTTTTTTCAACCACCGCAGGCGCCGGCAAGTTATTTTCAAGGATAGAAACAAATTTGAGCTTAGTATGGTCGTAGTAGTAGTAAATTAGTATGGTAAATTTTAATAGAGTGATAAATTTGAAAAATTTTATTATGTTTAAAAATTTATGTATTCGAGCACATAAGGAATGTAATAATATAGGTTAAATTCTATTTGCTAAAATGTTTCTACTAAGGAATCAAATCAATTAATCTTGTCAAATCAAGTGGCAAAGCAACACGAAAATTACAATCCTTATAACATTTTTGAAAAAATTTCTCTCAAAACTGATTCTTGAACGCATTAAAGGTAACGGCCAGTTGTTTATAAAGCTAAACCAGTTGTTCGCAAAGAGCTTAACTTGTACTCTAGCCAAAAGCAATTGAGTTATATTTTGTTCTTTTATACCTGGTTACCTAATATGACGAGGTACTCGACCTAATATGGCAGAGTTAAATCGGATGTTTAAGATCTTAAATGGTCGAATCAAATACAAGTTGGTGAACCGAAAAGACTCAATCTCTTTATCTAGTTTTGTTGTTAACTTCGAACTCATTTCTCATTCGATTATGTTTTGTGGCTAAATTTAGTTTTGATTCGATTTTCGCTGTTAAGAACAAGTTAAGCCAACATATTTTATAAGCTAAATTAACATTTTATCAAAAACAAGTAGAGCCTAAACCTACATATTTAATTATATTTCCAGACGCACAAAATACATCAATATATTATAGTGATGAATTATATAGAATTCTTAAAAATAAATCGAAATATTAAACCATTTATTACCAGCACACAAAAATCTATTAAAAAACAATTCAAGTATCATACAACTACTGGCTGACATATTGCGTCCACATCCGCCACAATAACAACACCAAATGCAACCAGACGTAGCTTAAATATGATATCCGGAACAACAACAATGCCAGAAGCAACAAAAGAATATGCTTGCCAAACAGACCAGGAAAATAGAAAATGGGTACAAAGGGCCGAATTTCAAAGGCCGAATATCGAAGGGCCGAATGTGTCAAATTTTTGTTTTGTTTTTAAAAATACAATTTTTTAAATTTGTTGGTTTATGGAATATTTTATATTTTTTTTATAAACATAAATGAATTTCTTATGAATTTATGTATTTTACTATTTTTCATCTTTGAATATTCATGAAATTTCACGTAACCAGTCAGCGGTACATTTTGGTGCGGTACATTTTGTTATGTCCGCCACCTGAGATATTCGGCAATATGTCATAATTCTGATAATAGGTATATGGTACAAAAAATAAAAAAAATAAGGGTTGGTCATGAAACATCGACGATCGTTCGAAATCAAAATCTCGGAATCGAAATTTCGAATTAATGAAATAGCGAATTTCAAAATATCGAAATTTTAAAACGAATAAAACGAATTTTGTAAATATTATTTGCGGCGCCACAAATAATAATTCGAAATTCGAGAATACAAATTACCTAAACATGATTCTAATATAAAATGCAGTTACAGTTACAACATAAATCATTTAACTTGGATCATATACAATAAAGTATATACTTGTGTATAATCCAAGCTAATTGATTTCATATAAATTACATAATGTTTATTCAAAAAAATTGAAAAAATCCAGGAATAATTATGAAATGTTACTGTATAAATATTCTGTTTATGCACAGCAAAAAAATGCTGTTCCCAAAAGAAAGCTCAAGGTTGTAAGGGACGCGCTATTAGTAGAAAAGTAAATGATGAAGCCGTGTTAACGAAAGAGCCGTCGCAACACAATCACAGCCCTTATGCATGGGATCTAAAATTGGTTGCCAAAAATTCCAATTCTACACCGTCACAGGTGATAAGAAATTCAATAGTCGAGACTCCAGAGGAATTCTGGTTGTATCCACCATCCAAAATTGCACAAAAAGCAAAAATTTATCGAGCTAGACGTGAAAGTTCGATGGAACCGAGAAGTTATGACGAATTATTTATATTAAAAGAGTCCGACTTCAATGAGTAAAAAATAATTTTACTTGGAACACATTCTAGCTTACAAATTTTGGGTGGATCAGATTGCTGGTTAATGGACGGCAACTATTCACTTGACATGGAAAGGTTGAGGACGAGTGGGTGCCCTTAATATTTTGCTTGATGAGTAGCAAAAGTAAAGAATGCTACACTCAGTTTTTTATAAACTATATAAACTTGCTTTTGACCGGAACATTGAACTAGCCCCACGCATGATAATTTCAGATTACGAGAAAACGATTGAGACTATGAGCCTAGATTCTGGTCAGTTGCCGATGCTGTTGCTACCAATTCCCCACGTACTCAAAATTCAGTTGAAACATGGCATCGGCGCTTAAAAACAGTAGTAGGAACGATAAATGCTGGTGTTTACAAAATAATTACCGATCTTTCAAAAGAATTAATAATATCTAAAAATAATATAGTACGAATGAAAATAGGTGAAATGAAGCTATTAAATAGACAAAATTTGATAAGATATCAAAAAATTAAACAATTTTTGAAAAAAATGCAAAAATTTGATAATTTAGATTTTTTAAAAAGGTTCACTTAGAACATACAGTAGTGATCAGATAAATGTTACTATACGAAAAAATTTCAAAGTTGTTCATACAAATGCATTTTTGTCGAAATGTTTCAAGGTTACCTTAGTTTTTTTGTATATATACTTTGTTTTTATAAATTTAGGAGTAACGGGATCAAACAAATATTTTTTGTTTTGCTCTGAAATTTCATCAGTTGTGATCAAACCTGCGCAAGATATAGTACGAAAACAATGAGAAAATTAAACTCTAAGCAAAAAAGCATAAACTTAGCTCTGCGAGTGAAAATCTTTCTGCAAGATACATAGCAAATAAACTGTGATGTAGTCACGTTTCGGTTTTCAAATTAATAAAAAAATTTGCTATTACAAATACAACAGAAAGAGCCGTGGGAACAGGAAAATCAAACTAAAAACGTGTGTTTGACGAACAGATTTTCTACTTCTAATGAATTAAATAGTGTGGTAAGAGAACGTTTTGGAGTAACTATTAGCGCAAGAACAGTTTGTTGAAGATTGCAACAAATTGGTCTCAATCGGCGAAGGCTAAGGAAGAAACCGGGTTTGACAAAAAAAATGCAAATTGCGTGGTTCGATTTTGCAAAAAAAAATACCGGGATTGGTCTGTAAATGACTGAAAGAGGGTAATTTTCTCAGATGAGTCCAAAATTAGTGAAACCAATCGGATGGTATCAAATACGTGCGCCGCAAGGTAAATGAAGATTTACACAAGGATACTATAATAACGCGAAATAAATTTCCAACAAGTTTTATGGTCTGGGAATGCAACAGCTACTATGGATATGGAGACTTGGCGTTTATTAATGGAACATTAATTATTTATACCCGAATAAATACCTTTAATTTTAACTTGAATAAATTCTGTGGCAATAATACAAAAAGGCATAACTCGAGTTATGCCATTATACAAAATTATTTTATACAGGGTGTCCCCGATTGGGATGCTAATCCGTTAAGGGGTGATTCCTTGGTTCATTTCATGAAAAAAATCGTACGGTAAGGGGGGGGGGGTCAATTATTGATATCCTTTGAGATACAGGGTGTTTCAAAAATTTGGTTCGGGAAAAAAGTACAAGCGAATATTAAACTGTAACTTAAAAAATATTTATCGGACGGCAACGAACAAAGCCTCATTTGACGGCTATTTAATTGAATAGGCTATATTTAAGATCTTATTGGCTATCATGCATCTTTATCCATTTAAGAGCTATGACATTTTAAAGTTAAAAAAAATATAAAAATAAATTATTTTTTTTTATAAAATTGAGTTTTTCACAAAAAAATTGCCTAAAAATTTTTTTTTTTACCTAATTTTAATCCGCTATGATCTCCTATACAATCGCCCAATCCGTTATTTGTACCCACGTGCTATAGTTTTTTACTTATGAGATGAAGAATGCAAACACAAAACACAAATATTATCGAAAATACGGTTTTTATAAAAATAATATAAAAATAAATAAATATTTATATTTTGTAAGTTACAGTTTAATATTCGCTTGTACTTTTTTCCCGAACCAAATTTTTTAAACACCCTGTATCTCAAAGGATATCAAAAATTGGCCCCTCCCCCTTACCATACGATTTTTTTCATGAAATGAACCAAGGAATCACCCCTTAACGGATTAGCATCCCAATCGAGGACACCCTGTATAGGGAAAAACTGCGAAAATCGTATGGTACATCCTGACTATTCGATGTGGTAGAGTAAATAATTAGGCATCACGTAACACTTAAATACTTTTCCAAGATGCTGAAACCTTTTTTACATAATCATTTTCAACTTCAAAATGATCTAAAAATTTTGGAAAATGAGTTATGCCATTTTGTATTATTGCCACAGAATATTTCTTGTTCAACATGCTTTTTTCCATAATTAGCTTCCTTTCCATTTTAGTAATTTAGTATTCCGTCTATTATTACAGAAAATGGTTCAAAATTGAATTTTTTTTTCGAAACATCAAATTTTTTTGGATGGTAACATTTATCTGACCACTAGGGGGAAGTGCGGCTATTTTAAGCGCATGGTAAAAGTAAACAGACAAATATGTCTCAATCTAACCGTATGAGAGGAAAGAGAGACAAAACAAGGAATAACGGTAATACTATCTTTATGCTAAAAAAATGATTTCGATATTCAGTTTCAGTTTGGATTTACAGGTGTAAATGCGTTTTTGACAAACAAAAGTAATTTATTGGTGTTCCACAAATTTTTATTTGTGGATTTATAACTGTTACAGGTATTTATTTTTTTATGGCATTATTATCTATATGAAATTTACTGTTTTATTACGAATTATAGTTGTAATTATGATATACATTACACATATTTTTTGACCGTCATTAAAAAAATGACACGGGGCTAAGTTAAGCATTTAGCATGGGGTAAAAATAAGCATGGTTATTTTAACCTCCGTACATTATAATTAAATTGTATATACAATCAAACACTATAATTTATGTGAATAACTAAACTTGAATTAAACATCTTTGAGAGATGTTTTAATAAGGAAACAGTCGATTCGAGGAACTGCTTTAAAATAAATAATTATTCATAACACCATCTTAAAGCGGCTAAAGTTGTCCAACAAATTATCCACTGACTCAACAGGAGGATTCGGAAAATGACAGTGAAGATAATTTAATGACTCCATAGTCGGCCCATCACATACAGGTAAAAACAGGTTCCATAAAAGAGAAGGAAGGGCCGAAAAAATATTTACTACGATCTTCCCAAATAAACTATGGCCTTAGATATGTTCAAACGAAAAATTTGGCAAATCAAATTTTCGGGCCCTTTAAAAGCGCTCTTAAGGTTGCATTCAACGATTATTTGCTAACACATCCAGGAAAGTTAATAACCATCTACGATATTCCTCACCTCCTCAGATCTTTTAGTCGATAGTGACGGAATTAAAACTGAAGATTTTGTATTAGTAAAATCTGAGCAACCTAAAGAAAGCTAGTTTTTATATTGCTAAAATGGAACGTGTATTTAATATTTACGATTTTGTTGATAAATTTTTAAGAAAGCATACTAATTATTATGTTTTCCCAATAATTGATGACATATCGCAGATCAATAGAAGTGATATTGTCGCAAAATTACCCGTGGCAACTCAAATACCTGGGACTCTACGAACTAAGGGATACTACAACTTCAATATCAATCAAAATGAATACAGCATTACATAAATACGCTAATTTATAAGATTAGGTAGCACAATGGAATATTAGATGTTTTTTTATATTTTACAGAGAAACTGTTGTATTTTTTATTTGTGAATATGTTAAGCCGGGCCGGTGTTATGGAAATTATAAAAAATGCTAACTTTAGCCCCACCTCCTCCTACTGTATGTATATAAATTTTTTATTTGTTAATAAAATTTGAATTGAACACTATTAAATAGCATAAAAAAAATTAAGTACATTTTAATCATTCTCTTATTAAGAACATCTTTTTAATTTTCGAGATTTTCGGATGCGAGATTTTCCAAATAAACTATTTTGAAATTCGATATTTTTGAATTCGAGTAATTTTTTTTCTTTCGATATTTTGTTCATTCGATATTTCGTTTGGCGAGTTTTTAAGACTATCCCAAAAAATAAAAATCGGCTCTTCGACCCATTCAACATTCGGCAATTCGACATTCGGCCCTTCGACACATTCAGCCTCTCGATATACTCGGCCCATCGACATTAGGCCCTTTGATATCATACCGAAAATAGTATATGCCTGCAAAATAATATCTTGATTAAAGCACTCATTAAAGAGTTAAAGTACTTACGGCTTGAAATTCAGATTTCATATAAACAATTAAATAAATGCCTTGCTGTAGCAGCGGAGGATCAACTTTCTATTTCTTCCTCACAGTTGATGATTTTAATAATTTGTAAGGAAAAATTAAAAGTGCAAAATACGAAAAAGCTCTAGTAGATTATTTATCACTTCTTTAACCAGAGCCATCTACTTTAATAGAGCCTCCCTGTGGCCCTATTCTGGTAATTCCCGAGGAATTTAAAATTTTTTAGCACTTTTATTGGGGAAAAACTTATTCCACATCATAGATCAGTTTTGACGTTTTTTATTCCATACCTATTTTAGGAAAGAATTAACTGGGAATAGAATTTAACGGAAATTTATTGTATTTACTTATAGCAATATTATGGCTGTAAAATTATAATGAAAACTGGTAATATCAATTGGAAATTTTTACTTAATACACAAAAATTATTTTTTAAGTAAAATTCGATTAAAACATTAATAAAAACCAAGTTAACGTAGTAAACTATTTTTAGACATTAGTTTTCTTGTTTTATTGCGATCGCGTGTCGACCGCGAATAATTAAATTATTTTCTCATAAATTTATTTCCCAATCGCCAGAATTAACTTTTGGAAAACGGAGAATTGGGAAAAATGCCTGCGGAATAGCTGCTACAAAAAGAAATTATTCCCAATTGCCGGGGATTTACCAGAATAGGGTTACAGTTCGATCTTTTTTCCACTAAACTTAAAATATGGGGTATACAAATTTATATTTCCCATTGAAACTAATGAAAAACGACCAATTTTATTTGTTAGTTTACGTCTATTTGAACCGTGAGATTTTTTAATGTTTTTCTACAGAAAAGTAGAGAAAAGTTCAAACTTTAATTACTTCAAACTATAATTCAAAAAACCTCTTAAAAATATGTGAAAATCGGCTTCGAAAATGAAAAAGTAATGAGCTTTTATAAATTTTGTTATTGTATTACGTTATGGTTTTCTCTTTCCATTCTCTTTCTAAAAACACGATAGCACTGGAAACAAAAAACATTAATTGTTATAAATCAATTTTTTATTTTTATTATTTCTAATGTCGAATTTTATTTGCTTTTCCAAATCAATTTGAAATTTGTCATTCAAATAAAACAAAATAAAAATTGATTTGACTTTACGTTGGTATTAGTGATCGTTTGAAGTTTTAAGAAATCACATTACTCATGACATATTGACATTTGCTGTTTCAATTTCAAAGCGTTTGGTTGTGAATTGTGATAAAGTGAGTGTTTTATTTATATAATGATCAGATGATTGTTTATTATATTTCTCTTCATCGGAAGAAGATGAATTTATTAGGATGCAGTCAACATTATTTGAACGAGAGTTTTTCCTATCCACAGGATATGTGAAAAATTTTGTGAACGATGTAGTGGCGAAATTTTCAGATGAAGAAGTAAGTTGTGGACAAATATGTATACTAATAAATTGACAAACCTTTCTCTTCGTGTTTACAGTTTTTGTAATTACAAAAACAAAATTATAAAAATTATATAATCTATCTTCATATCCGAAAAAATACCAACGATTTGCGGTGAACAATACCACATTCTTGAAGATGCAGCGTATCTTTTACGAAAGTATTTGTTGACACCTTACAAGGATTATGGTAATTTGACAACGGCACGGTCAAATTACAATAAAAAACATTGCCAGACGAGGGTAAAAATTGAAAATACGTTTGGGTTACTTAAACAAAGGTTTAGGCAGCTCATTCGTTTAGACTTTTTCGAAGTAAAACGGATGTGCAAATTTGTAATGGCGTGTTGCATTCTACATAATTTACGTATAGAGAGTGGTGATCTATATGGGACGAAAACGAAACAAATACGGAAGAATTGCCTGGTCAAGCTACTGTGACAGAAACTACACCAAACACGAGCGGAGTAGATGAAAATGTAGAAGATATATTAGAAGCAGTGTTAAAACATCTAGGAGAAATAAAGCGGAACACCATTGCAGAGGTGTTAATAAGAAAATAGCAGCTTAAGGTAATTTTAAAAAATGTATTTAAATTCAGTTTTAATTAAATATAAGTATGTACATAAAAATAAAAAAAATAATTTGAAGTTATTTTGCCTAAAATTTCATCTAGCCTTCGCATACGTTCTGCGTGGCGCAATGCACGACTTTCTTATTTAATCCGGGTATTCTCTCTTGCAAATTCTAGAAATTTTTCAAACCGCTCCTTTTTCAATTCAAAATATTTATCACATACAACCCCCTGAGCGGTTTTCTTTACTGTTTTGTTTGATGGGGTTGGTGATTGTGGTTCCGGTGTACTTTTGTTTGAATTTGACGTCGATGATAGTTCAGAAATTGTGGTTACGGACGATTCAGTTGAGAATGATGAAATTGTTTTTTTTCCTCCTTACTATATTTGGGCCCATGCTGCAATGCGGGACCAAAGAATCATCCATGCTAACGATGCGATTTATTTCTTCTTCGTATCCGGATTCCGAATAAACCACACCGCTAGCTTTGTTGTAGTCGCGGCTTTTTTGGAACGTTTCATTATGCATCTGTATCTGGTCTCGACTTCAAGTCCAGACCACTTCACCTTAAACTCTTTTTCAATCTCACTTGTCAAGTAATTTCACATCATTTTTTTATTTCTAAATTTTTTTAACGGCCCAACCAGTGATAAATTATCGACATACATAGCCAACATGTATTTCGTTTGCCCATCCATCCATTTATGGGGTTGGGCACTCGGATCCGATACCGGTAGCTGTACCAAACTAGGGATTTCACTTGGTAGCAAACTAGGAGTTTCATTACTTGTAGTTTGCTTCAAATCCTCGGCTGCTTGTCCAGCCGTTTGGTCGCACTCTCCTAATTGTACTACGGTGGAGTAGTGCTCCAACACTTCAGCGTAATCCGCTTGCACTAATTCACAAGCTAATAATAAAACACGCATTTTAAAACAATATAAAAATTATAATATAATTATAACTTACTTATTTTATGTTCGAGAAATGCTACACCATCTTTTTCAAAAACAAAGCCGTTTTCATCTAGCACGACGCTATAGTTGGATATGTCGATATGATCCATATTCCAATTTATTTTAATTAATAATTTTATTAATTATTATATATTTTATTAAAACTAAAATTCGCAAATTTCACTTCTTAGAACAAAGTAACACAACCAAAATACACAAAAATCGACGCGTTTATATTGACATTTCCAAAAATGACATTTCTCTTTTTATGTTGGTATTAGTCACATCAAAAAAAAATTTACAAAATAATCCACATTTTTAAAATTGATGTAAATAAAAAAAAATTGATTTTTTCTGGCAAATAAAACAAAATTTTTGATGTACATCAATTTTTTTTGACGGATTTTGGCAAATAAAATTCGACATAAATAACAACATTCAGTTACCACCTAGATGTGGTTGGGTAAGCACTCGGGAATCTATGTTATTGAATCACAGAAATGTATAAATACATGATTAAAAAATTACACTGTGCTTGAATTTCAAACTTTTTTTGCGTGACAAGCTGGGCACCCGGGGGGTAAACCTAATTCGACTATGCTGAATTCATTGGTGCTAGTCCCATTTCAAAGTTAGTCCCCATTTTTGAAATATCGCTTTCGACATATTTTGCCTCTGAGACAAATATTTGTCAAAATATACACTCATATTCACGTTGATAGCTCCTGAACCATTAAGATTTTTGTTATGCTTTCTTCAGCAAAGTTGTTGCGCAAGCCAAGACCAAAAACTTTGCTGAACATATCAAGGCCGAAAAACGACATCTACAATCACATTTTTGTGTTATTTTATTTTTTGAAACTCAAAAAAATAAAATAACACAAAAATGTGATTGTAGATGTCGTTTTTCGGTCTTGATATGTTCAGCAAAGTTGTTGGTCTTGGCTTGCGCAACAACTTTACTGAACATATCAAGGCTGAAAAATGACATCTACAATCACATTTTTGTGTTATTTTATTTTTTGAAACGCAAAAAAATAAAATAACACGAAAATGTGATTGTAGATGTCGTTTTTCGGCCTTGATATGTTCAGCAAAATTGTTGCGCAAGCCAAGACCAACAACTTTGCTGAACATATCAAGACCGAAAAACGACATCTACATTCACATTTTTGTGTTATTTTTCCATATGTGTGTGTTTTACTTAGGCCAAGGTGAGCTTGGAGTGGCACTTCCGCACAATTAGACCAGGAGTGCCCCGTTGTGATACCACAGGAACATATTTCCCCTTTACCCCTGTTCAAAACCATTTGGAGCTACGTACGTACAGCAAAATATCTCGCACTCCACATTCAGCGAGATCTGAAAGGCTGGTCACACTGGTCACGCCCAAATACTTATGCCTTCTGTATGATAGTGCCGGACACGAGCATAGGATGTTATCTAAAGTCTCTTCTTCCTTTTCGTCCATGCAACTTCTACAAAATCATTCGTCTGTAAACCCAGCCTTCTCGCATGTTCCCCAAAAAGGCAGGGTCTTGTCAGTTTTGGCAAAAGCTTCTCACAGAAGACTCCGGCTCCACCTTGCCGTTTCGAGAAACATAAGTGCACAGGTAAGGCTAAATACAACTGGAATTCGGCATACTTAGGCCAAACAAGACACTCATCTCAGATAAGATACAAAGAACACATCACAAGTACATAAAATCAAGTTTCGTACAACACATAAAAACTGAAAACCATACACTAAATTCAATAAAAATGTAACCATTTTGCACAGAATCAAAAAAGGACTGAAATTAGACAGGTGTCCCAATTTGACTCATGAGTCATGAGACATTTGTATTCTGCACGTATACGAATTACGGCCAAAATTCACACCCTGAAAATGTACAAAAACACCCACAATTTACTTCGCGACAAAATCAACACAAAACGCCAATAAAATTTACGACCTCCATAACTTAAAAACAAAGCAGGTACCAAACAGCAGCGCCTATCTACAGTATATAAAGAGCTTCAAAATAGATTATGTAACAGTAGCAGAAAATAAACCGAAGAAGAGATTATTCTTGAAATTGATATTTCTAAAAAAGTTAAAAAATTGGCACAAGAAGTAAGAACTAAAAACTGTAATATAAAATTAAAAATAAAAAGTTATTCATCTAAATATATAAAGTGACAAAAGAATACAAAAAATAAAGTGAAAATCGTCTTGTGAATCTGGTGAAATAAATAATATGGATAGGTGTTATAAACTCAAGTGCTTTTGTTATGTGTGTGTGGAAAATTTACAATTATGAGCAATCGCCGCAAAATAAGTGGTGAAACCGCTGATTTATATCGACTATACTTTTCACAAAATGTTATTAGTGGTGTAAATTGGGTGCCGTCTTTTGTTTGTACAACATGCATTTCCCATCTGCATAGATGGCAAAACACTGGAGCCGCAATGCCATTTGGTGTCCCGATGATATGGATCGATCCACAAGGACATGATGCAGTTCAATGTTATGGGTGCATGAATTATATTCTCGGTACAAACAGAAACAAAAGTGGTTCTTTGACATACACTGCAACGAGAAATACACATCTACCGCTGCCGCATTCAGATGAAATGCCTGTTCCGGAAAGATCAAGCCCAACCGAGTATTATTTACCAACAACATTTGAATCAGGTGAAACCGGAGAAACATCTGCATCAATATATCAACCATCAAATGTCACTGCGCCATGCAATCACATTGAAATCTCGCAAAGTCGTTTGGATATTATGGTACGACGCCTGAAGCTATCTCAGCGGCAAGACATTCTTTTGTCAAAGGATTTAAAACAAGTGAACATGTTGGCTCCAAATGTTCGGATATATGGAGCAATAAATCGTCATCGTCATTTTACGAATTATTTCAAATCAATTGAGAATAATTCACTCGCTTTTTGCACTGATTTCCGAGGTTTGGTATCCACAATGCACAATGCATATAATCCTGAAGATTGGCTGGTTCATCGATTCCTCTAAAAGCAGCTTGAAGGCAGTTCTCCTTCACGTTACCAACTCAAATAATTCCATTCCAATTGCACTCAGCACAAACACAAAGGAAACCTATGCATCAATGAAAAAAATCATCGATTTGATTAAATACAATGACCATCAATGGAAAGTTTGTGCAGATTTAAAAGTGATAGCTCTTTTAAGTGGCATGCAATTGGGTTACACTAAAAACATGTGTTTTATGTGCTTATGGGATACTCGTTTTAAAGGCGACCAATACAACGAACGGAACTGGGCTTTACGTGAGAACATTAGATTGCGATACGACAGCATCGTTGAGGCTCCACTTGTGCCAATTAAAAAAATATTGCTACCACCACTTCATATCAAGCAGTAGTTAAAAATTTTATAAAAGCGCTGAATCCATATGGAAATGCGTTCGTCGAATTGCGTCGCATTTTTCCACGGTTAAGTGGAATGTAAATAAAAGAAAGTTGGTGTTTAAATCTACCCAAATCTAAGTTTTGATCAAATGAAATTTCATCTCACATCTTGTTTTTTATTACAGGAATACTTAATGGACCAGATATTCGTCGTCTGATGAAAGATGATGCATTTGAAAATGCTCTTGGTGAACGAGAGGTTGTGGCATGGAAATGTGTAAAAGAAGTTATTAAGAATGTTCTCGGAATTAACTGAGCCGATGATTGGCGCAGATATATTGAAAATATGCTGAGAGCTTTTCATAATATAAACGTTAGAATGTCACTGAAAATACATTTTTTGCATTGTCATGTGGAAAAGTTCGCCGAACAATCACCAGGTGAATCCGATGAGCACGGCGAGCGTTTTCACCAAGTGACGGCAAGGCTCGAACATTGGTACAGCGGCAAAAAGCTAGATGCACTCTTGGGCGACATTTGTTGGAATTTGCAAGAGGACCCGAAGACGACACGAACAAATCAGAAAATTAAAATTAAAAGTTAAGAAAAATGAAAATTATTTAGGAAAAAATTGAGAAAAATCACAATAAAATCAACTGAATCAATCTAATTTTCTGTTAAATAGTTTCTATTGTATCTATATTTGTCGATGAGGTGTTTATTCGATCAATTTAAATTCAATAAATGGACAAAAAATGATAAAAAACATGTTTTTCGTCGAGACAAATATTTGTCAAAATATACACTCATATTCACGTTGATAGCTCCTGAACCATTAAGATTTTCGTTATGCTTTCTTCAGCAAAGTTGTTGCGCAAGCCAAGACCAACAACTTTGCTGAACATATCAAGACCGAAAAACGACATCTACAATCACATTTTTGTGTTATTTTATTTTTTTGCGTTTCAAAAAATAAAATAACACAAAAATGTGATAGTAGATGTCATTTTTCGGCCTTGATATGTTCAGCAAAGTTTTTGGTCTTGGCTTGCGCAACAACTTTGCTGAAGAAAGCATAACAAAAATTTTAATGGTTCAGGAGCTATCAACGTGAATATGAGTGTATATTTTGACAAATATTTGTCTCAGAGGCAAAATATGTCGAAAGCGATATTTCAAAAATAGGGACTAACTTTGAAATGGGACTAGCACCAATGAATTCAGCATAGTCGAATTAGGTTTACCCCCCGGATGCCCAGCTTGTTGCATTTTTCAACTAGCACAGTATTATAGAACAACGTTTTTTTGTTTATACCAATTAGAAATTGTGTGAATAATAAAGCCTAAAATGTATTTGATTCTGTAACATCGTTCGAACACCATAGCGACCCCCGAAAAGGCATAATACTTGTATGTAATATAAAAATATTTTATTCTTAAGGAAAATTACAGAGTAAACGTGTTCTTAGACATTTACCAAAATAATTTTTTTTTTTGCGAATATGACGTCATTTTCAGCGGTGATAAATGATGAGAGATACAGATAGTAGCCATTTCGACAGCGTCTCTTCGTTAAATGTAAGCGTATTTGTTACCACATACCTGTGGAAAGCCGTGAACTTTCTCGTAATATTGTAAGCCATTCTTTCACTGACACTGCCAAAGATTGACCTTCTTCGGTTTTCTATCGGAAACTCGTACCGTTTTCGTGTATAAAGTACACGTCGAATCCAAAAGCTATATAGCAATCGATTATTATTTTATTGTACACTCCTTTATTTTCGAATATCGTCGATTTTACTACATTGTGTTTCAGCTAATTATGAAACCACTGTTTACAAAGGGGTCTTTCGATTTTTTTAGAACAAATTTACGTTAAAGCTTAGTGCTCGTTCAAAAGATCGCTTGTTATTTATATGACCGACCCTTGAGATCGATCACTTAGCTCTCTTAGTATTAAGCAGTCATCAAGACCTTCCCAGAAACTATTGACATTATTTGGCAGCCACAACTGACGTCTCTTACTAAGTGGTGAGTGATACTAAAAATGTTCGATAAATTTAAACTTATAAAACTTTATACAATAATAATAATATAAAATCTCATTCGAGCCCAAATAAAAATTAATTGAAAAGTTTCTCTCTCAGTTTGGTCTTCGGATTTTATTTCGGATATTATACGGTTTACTTTATCTTGACCATTGAATTACGATGATTGCACTCTTCCTTGTTTTTGATTTCATAGTTGGACGGCTCAAAGCTGAAGTGAACCAAGTCACTTTTCTTTTTTCCATATTCGGTACTATTACAATCGAAATTTGTCAGTGCTGTATAAAACTAAGTAATCCGATTTTTAATTCGGGAGATAATCGTAAAAAACTCAAGTCAACACCGTTACTTTTGTAATTTGTTCAGAGTGAAAATGAACCAAGTCACGTTTTATTCATTTTTAATAATTTTGTTTTTGTGAATAGACGTGTTTTATTATTATGGATAGTGAAAGTGATTTAGATTTTTCCGCAAATGAAGATGAAGAGTATGTGCCGATTTCGGAATCTTCAGATAGTGAGGATGTTCCGAAATTAACAGGTAAGTAACATTGATATACAGTGGTTTGCAATAAAATAGGTAATTACATTGCATTGGCAAACGTTTTCAATTTGAACCGACATAATAAGGGAATTCCCCTAATTTTTTTATCAATAGGTTGTGTATAACATAGGTAATTTAGCAATTATTGAATTAATGATTAAAAATAATATAGTACAGTAAAAGCAATACTGATTATAAAATTTAACGGAATTCCCTTATTATTTCGCTTTAAATTAAAAACATTCGTCAAAGCCACATACATAAATACATTACGCAAAAAGGTAAAATTGCAGTAAAAAATCTTTATCAGTGATCTTGGTTGTGGGCGTAGTAAAAAATGTGGTGAACAGATTAGTGAGTACGACAGAGAATTATTTTTTACATCATTTTGGAGACTTGCAGATTATTCAAAACAAAATTTGTTTTTAAGAGGGCTAATAAAATCAAATAGAACCAAGGTAACACGTACTCGCGATGGCGAGTCATAAAAATATTACTTTTGAATATTCAATGCTATAGCGCAAGGGAAGAATGTTAAGGCATGTAAGACATTTTTTCTTGAAAACTCTGCAAATTTCTTGGGGTAGAGTTTATCGGTGCTTGGTAAAACAAGAAGTATTTGCAGTTGTTGATGGCCGAGGACGTAATCCAAAAAATAATAAAATCGATAACTCTGTTGTCATATCACATATCAAATCTTTTTCCAACCTGGCAGAGCCATTATACTAGGAAAGATAATCCTCAACGGAAATATTTAAATCCAGAATTAAACATTCCTATAATTTATGACATGTAAGTGCATTTCCGAAAAGATTGTTACGGCTGCTTAATTAGGTACGAATGATTGTATACAAAATTACGTCAGCTGATCAAAATGTTTCGTCAGGGAATTCCCTGTACCGTATTTTATTTGTAAATAATCCAAAGTTAGGTCAATGAACTCGAACGAGATTTTTATTGTTTTGTTGTTTTGAATTGGTTGGTATTATTTATGGTATGACTGTATAGAGTATTATATATAGTGCATAGTTATATACAGATTTAGAGGTAACTAATAGATAAACAAAGTCGTTTGGTATGTACCTACTATGTAAAAGTATAGAATGACGTAGATCAGGTGATCTATGTAAATCGCTTCCTTCTTGCGTGGTATACGTTACAATTCTAATAATGTTGTTTTTTAATACTGGTAATCATAATGGGTTAGTATTTTAGAGTAACAATATTTTTGTTTTGTACTAGTATGTAGGTTGTTGACGAGTACATAATTAATTAAAAGTACATACTATACATTAGCACATTTGCATTTTCCATTTTTTTTTCGTTTGCGATGAGCAGATTGTTTCTTTTGGTTAAATTTATTCATAGTGAGGTTTCCGTACAATTCATGTCGGACAAAAAAAGAAAATTTAAATAAATAAAAAATTAAGATTTGGTTTATTACCAAATTATCAAAAGTGAAATCAAGTGTTTTTTGTGAAAAATAAATACGTGAATATCCCTTTATTTTTGCTTTGGTTTACCTTAAACCACTATACTGTTCAGTAAAGTATGTATTTATAGAGTAGACCTGTAGGTATAGTTACAGTTCGTTTTTTTTATTATAGAGTGGCAATAAAAAAAAAAAAAAGGGGGACTCGTGGTGTAGCGTCGAATTGGTTTGTTGAGCCGTACAGTCCTTGGCGGATAGGCGCTTTCAAAAATAGAAGCGGAAAATCATTGAATGTTTGGTTCCAGCGGTGCCTCACTGTATTAATGGGAAAGCTACACTTACAACTTCTGGGGATTATAAATTGGTATACAGTAAGATATAGCGGATCATCTCATAGCACTGTACAGTTTTGCTTGACGCGGCTCTGCACGACACATGTGGTCGATAGGACCACATTTTTTTCATCACCTTCTTTTTCTTGTGATTCTCAGTGAAAACAGTTTTTCGTGCTCAAATAATTATTAAAAGAAAATATATAAAAAAAAAAAATATTAAATTACCATTTAGATTAAGAAATTAATTTAAAACCAAAAAAGTACTGTGCAATTTTAAAGGCAGATTACTGGTGTTAGTTAGCGCATGCATTGTGTATATATGTACATATATTGTTGAACGGGGCAATTTCTGCTCCAAAACAAGTATTGCTTTTTAGATTATACCGCACCCCATATACGAACCGAGGAGTACTCTGAGGAGCAGTTTTGGATTTGGTGAGTTTTATTTTATATTAGATATACTTTTTTTTTATATATATATATATATACATATGCATACCGAATACACAAAATGATTCGTCTGATAGTTAGTATGTATAATTTCCAGCTAACATAATTGTTTGCTATAGTCTTCCTATTATTAATTTCTCAATCCGATTAATCTTTAATAAATAAAAAAAAAATACATATATATATATACATTTAAATATTTAAGTTGGTATTATAAGATACCCTTTCAATTTTATAGTGATTAAATTAAGTTTCATGTTTTTGTGATGTGCAATAAAGTTTATTAAAATGGAATAAGTCCGTTTCTTTAATTGGTGATTCTTATCGGGGTGGGGTTAGTGTGAACAACGGATTTTTCCTCCCTTTGTATATTAAACACGTGGAAAATTTGTGCGGTCTAAATAACGGCGACATGAACTCTCCCAGCCAACTGCAGCATACCCGAACAACACGTGTATGTCGTCGGAGATCCGTAACAAGATTAGTCCGGTTAAACAAAAATTTTACTACGATGTATTCAGCGTCAAATTTAATTTGCATTTTAAATCATCTAATAAAGATACCTGCAGAATATGCGATGAGCTGACTATGAAAATTAAGTTTTGTGATGAATCGTCTGCACTGGTGGCACAATAAGAGCTGCACTTAAGAAAAGCATCATAAGCCAGAGACTCACTTAAAAATGAAATCGTGTCAAATGACAAAACAGCTTTTATGTACATGTGGGATGAAACCGAAGAGGTAGGGGATCTCAAGAAATCGCAGCTTGCATTATTAAGCATTTAAAAGCCAATATGCCACCTGATTGTAAGCACATAACAATGAACAGCGATGCCTGTGGAGGGCAAAATAGAAACATAAAGCTCAGCCTTTCACTCCTAAAATTTATAGGCTCAACTGCTACAAATTCCGATATTATTGATATCAAATTTATAGCCTCTGGGCACTCATTTTTACCAAACGATGCCGATTTTGATGTTATTGGAAATCGGAGCAAAAAACACCAGATTATGTACTCCCTAGATGAATGGATGGAAATGGTAAAGAAATCAAAAATAAAACCACCAACTTATACAGTGATACAAATGCAGAGAAGAGAACTTTTATCGACAAAAATTCTGGAAGAGAACATTACCAACAGAAAAAAGTCTGTTGCTGGTCATCAATTTTCATGGCTTAACATTAAGTGGCTCCGGTTTGAGCATAAGTCACCACTTTCCATAAAATTTAAAGAAATGCTCAGTGGTGAAGTGGAATTTTGTGAAATTAATTTGAGGAAAGGCCATGCAGGAAAATCTGTTAAGTTACTTCAGATGTTTGACAGATTGAACTATATTCAATGCGTCGTCCAGTAACTTTAGAAAAAAAGAACATGATGGATTAGGTCAAGTACATAACCACAGTTTACCATAGCTTTTATTAAAAATTTGCCAGTGCCAAATTCAGTATTGACTAGACAACAGGCACCATTACTGGATAATGATGAAGCTTTTGATGAAAATAACAATGAGGCCAATGATGAGATTTTGTATAACACAAACTTACTTTGAAAACCTATTAAAAAAAAATTCGTAAAATGTATAAATTTTTAATTTTGTTTTTTAAAATTTGAATTACCAAAAAATTCATACAATGAAATACATTTTTAATTTGTTTAAAATTTGATTTTTTTATTTTGAAGGCAAAATTGAAAAAAAAGTTAAGAGTAAAAACGCACCAAGTCACAAATTTTCTTTTCTCTTCATTATTTCCACACTAACCATAAGTCTTTCGCCAGAAATGTTTTTGCACTGGTTTAATTACACTGTTAACCTACCAACTTATTTTGTAGACTAAAAATACGCCATGAACTTCTTATCTCTATATCTCGTAATCTAGGTTTCAGGACTTGGTTCAGTTCAGCTATGAGCCCTCCGGTTAGCTTTAATATTAGAGGTCAATTTTGGTTTCAGCAATATTTGTTTATGAATTTCCAGTAACGAAAATAATCGTTCATCATAGTTGGCGTATTTATCAGTAGTAATTAAAGTAGAGTTGGCTTTAAATAAAATTAAAAAAAAAAGATTTTCATAAAACCGACCAAAAATGTTATACTGAAACACCTCGATTTAACGGACTAATTCGGGAGTCCGTTAAATCCGAATGTTTTTAAATTTAATCTATTTGATCGAATTTAATCTGGGACGGAACTCAGGCATTTCTTAGTCGATTCTGATAGAATCGGGTATGATGGATGGAAATTGGATTCTTAAATGATTTTGGGAAGAAATTGTAGTATATGGCCACCTGAGACGAACCTCGATCAATTCTTAACCGATTATGATGGGATTGGGTGTGTTGGATGGAAGTAGGATTCTTAAATGATTTTTGTAAGAAGTTCCTGTATATCGCCACTTGGGACGGAACTCAATCAATTCTTATCCGATTATGATGGGATTGGGTATATTGGATGCAAATGGGATTCCTAAATGATTTTTAGAAGAAATTTTGGCTATCTGGGACGCAACTCAAGAAATTCGTAACCGATTATGATGGAATTGGGTATACTGGATGGAAAAAGGATTTTTAAATGGTTTTTGGAAGAAATTCTGGAATATGGCCACCTGGGACGGAACTCGATCAATTTTTTTTATTTATTTATTTATTCATCCAACCATTTCTGGCTCAAAAAGCATTTATCAAATGGTACAATATAAAAAATTTAATACAATAAATGATACAATAAAATAAAATTGAAATGTTTATAAAACAAGAAGGATGGAGGTAGGAGGATCTCTGAGATTTATAATCAATTTTGAGATCAACTGCCTTATTTAACCCCACACCGAATGACTCCACCACTACTATATTTGTTGCCAACTTCTACCAGCTGTGACCTATTCTTAAGATAAGATTCAAACGAATTATAGGCGACGCCTCGACAATCGTGTCAAAAGCTTTAGTGAGATCAATAAAGTAAGTCGCAACATTATCACCTAAATCTAAAAAAATTACAATATGCTCAACAAAAGCGTTCAAAACTGTTCTTGTGTAGTTTCAGTAATTTATGTTTAAGTTTAAAACTGTTCTTGCTTCAGCAAAAGTTTCAGTAATTTATGTTTAAGTTTAATTAATTTCATTAAATCATTTGGATCAGTCTCTTGAAGTCCACTGGTCAAGCATTTGTTAGATAATTTTTTACCTGCTTATTAACAGAGAATTTTAAGATGTCTATATTGAAATCGCCAAGTATAAATACATTTTTAGTTTGAATTCCGTTTAAGTAGGAAGAAAATTCTGCTATAAAATCATCAATTGAACAAAAATTAAACCGACAAACGCATATTATGCAAAACACGTTACTTCAAAGACTTAGATTTAATTGCACAATATAAGCGGTACAGAGATTTTTAGTCACATAACTAAAACTGAGACCCGTTTTAACATAGCCAATTACCCCACCACCTGAGTGCTTGTTGTTACCGCCATCGATCAAAGAATATCCATTGAGTTGGCTGAAGGAGAGGTGCTATTAACAAATGAATTAGAGTAGTCTAGATCTGTACTAGAATTATTAATCATTATATCAAATAATAATTATGAAATAAAAAAAAACTTTTCAAATTAGTTTGTCAAGATCACTCACATCATTTATCAACCACACCTTTCCACTATCATCCTTCCTCATCAAAATTTTGCCATCCTGGAACCATAAATGCTTATAATTTTTGGCAATTTTAATGTTCTTAGCATTAAAATATAATTGTCTTACTAGGAAGCCCATACTTGAAAGTTAATAAAAATTTTGCAGTTACTTCTAAACCCGCAATTCGCTCCAGTGACTTTAATCCTTTTCTTGGCTTGAAGAATGACATTTCTCACTTGCCGGCTACAGAATTTCACTTGTATAATATTTGATGGTTTGCCATCTTTGTTCTTTTTTCGGAAAACATAATCAATACAAGATGTATTGACATCCAATTTTAATGCTGAATTGGTTATGTTCGTCACTAGATAAGATCTTCACTATCAGTTACTGCAACTCTCACAATGTCTAAGGAATTAGAATGCTATAGCTGCTTTAAGAAGACTACCTTTCTCTGCTTTTTAGATAGTTCCAAATGAAGACACTTAATTTCAGATGACAGCTGATCAATTTTTTCTAACGCCTTTTCCAAAATCGTAATACGGTTATCAATTTTTTTGTTATTAATCATTGACAACTGTTGACTGTGTTTGATTTGATTAAAAAGTGTTTCCAAAGTTATATTTTGATTTTCTGCATTATTAGGTTTATTAGTGTGCACAGGAGAAACTGAACAGTTATCATTGTTACGATTTATTTTAGATTTTCATGAACAACTCTGACATTGCCACTGTTTTTTCTCGACGCGCATAAAAAACGCGCATAAATTTTTAACCGATTATGATAGAATTGGGTATGCTGGATGGAAATGGGATTCTTAAATGATTTTGGGAAGGAATCCTGGAATATGGCCACCTGAGACGGAACTCGATCAATTCTTAACATGATGGGATTTGGGTATGTTGGATGGAAATGAGATTCCTAACAAATCCTTTATGAGAAAGACCTTATATTTTACCAAACAATTGCGGTTCAGGTGGAGCTTGAACCCCGTTTTTGTTTATGTTTTGTTTCCCGTATTTGAAAGTGCGATTTAATCGGCATGATTTATTTAGAATGACTTTGCTTTAACTCATTTCATATAGTGATATTTTTTTGGTTTTTTCAATTTATTTACAAACAAACGCGATAAATACATCAGAACTTGGCTTAGGGCATTCAGTACTGACGAGGTGGCATCGACATTTTCGTGGTTCGGGCATCATACTAATTCTCCTGTAAAATCATATATGATCATAAATTTCGTTATACTAAAATTCCAAACAGCTCGAGAGGGAGATGTGGTGAACATAATGAAAAATGGTTTCAATATTCCAAAGACCACAAACGAAAACGGTTATCTGTTATTGCAACACGGGCTCCACAAATAGACATGGAACAAGCTGGTGCGGAATATGAACTTTAATTAATTTTTATTTGTTTATAATAATTTTAAATTTATTATTTTTGTTTGAATGAAATCCCTTGGTTTTACTTTTTTACTTCTTTTATATAATTTTAATAACTTAAGATATTCATGAAGAATGTGTGTGGTGTCAAATTATGATTCATATGATATATGAATGACGTGACTAAAATGTTATAATTTTACGTAACATAATTATGTCGCTTCCATGTCGTAAAAACGTTTCGTTTTTGCGAGACAAAAGCGATTTTCTCTCTCGATTTTATTACGATAAAGTGTTACGCTTGCGGAGAGTTGTATGGACGAATCTCTACTTTTTCATTAAGCTCGCGGCACATTTTATTTAGAGGGTATAATTAATATATTTTGGTGTTGCCATAGTATTTTTTTGTGGTTGGGTATTGAGCCAACTTCTCATACATTCGTTTTTCCATTGATATTACAGCTTATATCGATTGTAAGTTGGCTAGTTTACAAGTTATTTGCTTACCTTAACTAGTCTGCTCACTCTAGTATTTGGTCTTGGTCGATTCAGTTAAGAAGCTTTAATTGTTTATTTATTTTACGTTGTAATAAAATTTGACGGTTTCCGGGCTAGACTAAAATTCCAAGAAAATAGTGTATTATCCACCTTTGAGATCACAAAAGAAAGTACTCTAATGGACCACGTATGATGAACCAACACGTGATACCTACGGTAAATAACAAAAATGATTTGTGACAAAACATAAATGACTGAATAAATATGGGGGAATTTTAGACTGTCCTTCACCTATTTAAATTATTATTTAAATGTACGTTTACGTGAAAATGTCGCCATCTCGTTCCAGCATTCAATATTAATAAATGAAGTGAAATTTCTAGTTTTCTTCCAGCAAAAAATAAAGCAGTTTCGCAAAGCAAAATGTAAGTTATTGCATTTATGGTATAAACGGAATAGTTAGTAACAAATTCAATTCAAGTCCAATGAAATATAAAATTCGCCTTATTATATATTTATATATCGATAGAGCATGATAATTACCTTGTTCATGATGCAGAAATCCAGATGTGTCTCTCCCCATGGCCTTTTCACGTTTCCGCCATTTCGCACGACGATTCTGGAACCAAACCTAAAATTAAAAAGATTTAAAAAATTTAATGTTAGATAATCACGTTATATGCAAATTAAAGTTATATACGATTAAATCTTTCGAAAACTAATTCACGACGACGACGACAAAAAAGTATTCTTCACCCTCTCTCAACCACTGTACAACAAAAATGTATTTTCCCATTTCTTTACAATTTTTGTTTTTGTTGAACGAGATAATTGGCGAGATAATTGGCGTATTGTCAATTAAATAATTTTATTCTATTGGAAAAATTAAATCTAAGTGAATCATTTTATTTTCCAATTGAATTATTTTCAATAGATACACATACTCGTACAACAAAAAAAATATAAACTGGGATAATAAAAAATTAATTCTTTTATTTAGTGTGCCCGACAAAAATTTCATTGCGAAACGGGTTTTTGTTATGAATACGAGCACAATATACATGTTACATGTGTAAAATATTTTTAATTGGTAAAAATTGGTATGTTCATTAGTCGGCAGCCACTCGCAATTTTTTGTCGCACTGCACACGTAAAACTGACTTTATATACGAGTATACTGTGCGGCAACGTAACCGCCTAATAATGGATGATAATAAAATCTTGAAATTTATAACAATATAATTACATCAATTATCTGCAATAATTACATTCAATTATGTGATAGCATTATCTCTCATTTCGAGTGAAATTATAATTTCCCACTCCCGCAAGTATTTCTTACACAAATATAAAACACTTTTAATGAATATTACATTTTTTTTTTTTTTTTTGGAAAAATACTTTTCCACATTTTCATTATAACAATGACAACGACGATAATACATTTTGTAGAGATGTACATTGTACATAACATATATATTCACCATGTACTCGAACACTTTTACAAAGATTTTTTTTTTTCACGTTTGCATGTAAATTGTGATTTGAATTAACAAAAGTAGACAAATTATTTTAAAAACCATCATCATCCAATTGTTACTGTATGAGAATTTATTGTGTATCAAAATAAAACTAAGACAATTTTTAAAATACATAAAATAAATATTTTACTAAATTGGCGTATTGTGATGTTATCGAAAAAATAAAATAGATAACAATACAATGCAATCGGAAATATTTTTTTACAAATTTCAATAATCATAATTCTACTTTGATCGAATCATCATATATAGTCTCGGGTATAACAATAATGAGTCGTAGAATAAATATACAGGGTGTCGCACACGTCTTGGGCTCATACAACTTTAATTGGGAAAACAACTTTAGCTTATCAATATAAACTTTATTTTTATTTATTTTTGTTAAATTTTGTTTCAAATTACAAAAGCCGGAAATTAAACCAATTGTCTCATAATGAAATGTAAATTAATGCAATTTTTATCAAGTTAATATGATTACCACCCCAATAATTGTTTTCATTCCATCAATTTAATACATAAAAATATTATTTAGTGTTTTGTTGTTGGTATTTTTTTTTTTTTTTGTTAGGCAAAATTTGTTTGTGTGTTTTATTAAGGGGGAGAAATGCCCAATATATTGACATTTGGTATAAAATTAATTTTTTTGTTTTAATTAAAAAAAATAATAAATATTTTTTGTGTTAGTAAATTACATATTAGAGATAAATCATAATGTTATTTTAATCGTAATACGAAATGTCAATTGCACCTGAAATTTAAGAAATAATTTTTCTAGTGCGTAAAATGTATATTTTCTGCATGTCTATGAAGGATTTCATCCCAAGATTGAAATCCCACTTTCATCGGGCAACAATAAAAGTGCCTTATCATCCCAGCCCAGGATTTGTTTATATTTTCTGCTAAATAAGGTAATCTGATGTAGTTTATCCCAAGAAAATAATATAATTTGAATACTTATCCCAGAAAACGAAAAATTCAGAAAATTCTACATTAGAAACGGATGTGAAGTTTTTAACAAAAACAAACAGCCAGTGAAAGCAATATTAACAATTGAAACCTGACAACAGACTAATTTACTTTAATTCATTCACTCGCGAGCAGGTAAATTGACTTAAACGATTTTCGTAAAACAATTTTTTTGACAGCTTAGTATTTTAGCTGTACAAGAACACTGTTATCATTAACATCGACACAGTTCTTTTCAAATTAAAGCAATCGTAGTAAAATGCGATGATTCGGTGCTGGCGTGCTGCAATCTCCGTGCTGCAATACAGGAGATGTTGACCGATGTTTGTCATCAGTCACTTATCAGATGTTGATCTGAACAAATTTCTACCACTTCCTTTCGTTGTTTCAAGAGTATTCAGAAGGTTTCAAAAAACTTACTTTCAATCGGAGACCACATATCGGTATCGGTGTACATCTGAGTTACATACTATAAAGGTTTAGGAAAAATTTCACACTCAACACACAGCCGTGAAATATTTCCTAACGGAAATCCTATGTATGCTAGTATTATTGAATATAGTCTTACAAGCAAACATTTAGGCGAAAAGATATTTTATTATTATTTTAGGGAAACATTTACATCATAACTAACACGTTCGGGGCCACATTTGCCCATGTCAGAACTATGACAAAATTCTAAAAATCATCATGTTTATTGGATAGAAGTAACATGGAGGCATGGTGATATTGATGAGCATTTCGGTTAATCTCGACTATTGTATCTATGAAATCTAAAAAATTCTACAAACTTCAATTTAATTTTATGTTTATATAGTTACGATATATAGTATAGTAAATGTTTTTAGATCACATTATTAAATGTTTGATAATTAATGATATTTTAAAGGGTGGATTTTGGAGATATTCATATTCAAATTATACAATATTTTTACTTTTGGGTGGAATTTTTGAAATTTAAAAAAAAATTATTTTCGCCTAAATGTTTGTTTTTTGTGTATAATCATTAATCACAGACGCAATTTTTACTTAGGATTTTTTTAGGAACTATTTCACGTCAGTCGAGTATACAACTTTATAATTTCCTATCCTTATAGCGCCATAATCTTAACATACGGTCCTTGAGATTTTTAGGATAAGAAACAACCGTTAAGGCAAGTCGATATTATGTGGTTCGATTTGCGGATTTCCTGGTTCTCAATTAATAAAGAAATGTCTCTAACTTAATGGGCCATACACAGATAGACCTATAGCGCCAATCTCAACCAATGGATGGATTTGGAATTTTTATTGTGATTAGAAGTCATCAATACAAGTCGATACCGCTTGGCTTGGCCTCCGGAACTCGTAGTAGTCTATAGCGCCAATCTCAAAATATTAATCAACTTGGAATTTTTAGGGCAAGTAAAAACCATTATGGCAAGTCTCTACTAACCCGTTCGGTTTCTGGAACACATGGTTGCTGGGAACAGTTAATAAAGAACTGTCTTTTATATACTAGGCCATACACACACAGAAACAGGACTCTAACGCCAATCTCATGCAAATGGATCGACTTGGGATTTTTATTGTGATTAGTGATCACCACTACAAGTCCATCCCGCTTAGCTCGGTTTCTGGAACTCGTGGATGATCGCTATGTTGAAATTGACGCTATAGGGTCTTATCCGTACGGTATGGCAGATTTTAATTTATAATTCCAAAGAACCTGTTAGTTTTTTTTTCATATTAAAAACACATAATCTATGTTGGGAATTCAAAATCATCTGTGATTTTCCGTATTTCTAGATTCTTTTTCTGGGTAGAAGCAAAATCAATCCAATATTAAGTTTTTTGGAGTGGCTTTTTGAATTAAGTTTACTAATGAGTGAAAAGCTAAGCGTAATTTTGATTCCATAATTTTAAAACAATTACAAGATTCAAAGCGAATAAAATCTATGATTACAATAGTTAGTTAGTCACCTCTGCCAAAAAGGTGAGTTTGTGATCTAAAGTGATGATCATAAAATTGTGGGTGTTCAAGACCCGTGAAAATTATATACCACGTGACTTTATGAGAATCGAATAAATGTATCTGTTTTCAGCGCCATGGCGACTGGCGAGAGTACTAAGATACTTCATCTAACTTGTCGCTATGCGAAACGTTTACATTCTATAATATAAACTAATAATTTACCAACCCCGCCAACACGGTTTATTTATGAACTAATGTGTTGTTTTATAAATTATTAATTCATTTAAATGAAAAAAATTGTTCGCTAATAAATTTAAAGGGCTTTAAAATTTAAAGGGACCATGATCATTATGATTATTTTACTGAATGATGATGTCTTACTAGTCAGAAATTGTAAGGCTACGATCCTGGACTGAATTCAAAATTATAGTTTAAATAATTCTAAAGTATTCAAAATGAAACCTATGTTTACCAAATTAAATTGAGCTGGCGTGATTTTTATGAGGTTAGGACATTTAAATTTTTTACGATGTTAAAATAATTCGTAAATCAAAATTTTTCCACATAGACAGCGATCTTACTGTGCCTATTCAATAGACCATCACTCCAAATAAAATTTAAATTAAGATTTACGGAGTCTGATGGAGGTGAAATTTTTATCGATATAATGGTTCGTAACTTAGAATTTTATCAGAACACAGAATAGATGCGGCTATGCCAGTTTGATCGAACATCGTCCTATGTAACATTTGAATTTAGGTTTGGGGTAAGTCTGATGCTATTTGCGGGAGAAATTTCATTTTTCATTTTGTTGGCAGTGTTAATTTACAGTTCCAAAATTTTCAAAGAATACTATGCTGGTTCGGTAGAGAGCTGTTTGAAGTTATATATCACACATGGCCAAATTGCGGCTTGCGAGCCACTTTATAAATAAAATATCCGAAAATTGAAACCTCAATCAAATGCACCACAAACTTAAAATTAAATTTTATCTGGCATTACGGTCGGTCGAATTGGCATAGTGGCATCGAAGTTCACCTGCCAAAATTTTGAGCCCCGAATCATGTCATCGAAAAAATACCAGAAAACTAAAAATTTCAGCTCCATAAGGTCATGCGGAATTTAGCCCAGAATCAAAACCATTTCTCGTTTGAAAAAATTTCTTCATTTAGGAAAACTTTTCCAAGGCTCATATAATCAGTAAAATCTTGAATTACAAAATTCAAACAATTTTGTTGAAAAAATATTTTGAATTCTGCGTCACATGTACCTAAGACCAAATTTTAAAAAAGGTCACCCCACTGACATCAACATCAACATCATCTTATACGACCCACCTTAATTATAAATCGAATTTTGCTGAAGATAAGAATTCGAAGCGAATTACATCGCTTTAAATTTTAGTAGGCTGGACTAAACAATGTAAACAATCTCCAAAGCTTTCAGGTATAATTTGGTATTCAGAAAAACCTGCCTGCAACGGACGTCAGAGTCATGCTTTCAGTGCTCTCTGAGCTTACTCGTGCTAAAAGAGTTGAGTTGTACATTCAATTAATGCCTCGTATTTCGGGATTCCAATACTACAAAAATTTTGATTTACAGATTTTCAATACAGGTTTCCTGGTAGTTAACCGGAAGATCCCGGGTATAGCACGTTATTCCAAGAAAATCATACCGTTTTCATTAAATTTCGTTAGGTGATCGTTAGGTCAGGATTGGTCAATACATTCTGACGTTCGGTCACCAATGGGGAATTTTGTATTGCCAAAAAACGAAAACAAAATTGTATTAATTAAGTCAAATCACGTTGGCCGCTCATTTGAGAATTTCATTTTAAAAATTTACAACAAATCCAATTAGAATACACATTTGGAAAAAAATATATCTTTTATCAAAGAATATAGTAGAAAACATAAAGTTAAAACTAATTAAATTTTTTGGTTCAAAACTTGACAATGATGAAATCCGAAACGCATGCGGGAACGAAACATGACAAATTTTTAACTTTGGATAATCCTAATACTATCGCAAATCCAACGATCGGAATCGTTTGGCCATCTGTCATTAAGGATTGACCATTATCTGTTTCCTCTTCGTCATCCCTAAGTAACCATTTACTGGGAAAACTCATTAAAAACCTATCAATTCCGCACTATCCTATCTGTTCCGATCTGCAAAGTTGAATTCAAAGAACAAACTCGGTTGCTCAACTGTAGTTGTTTATGTAAATTAGATTTATAGCCGAGCGATACAAAAAGTGACCAATCGTCAATGACGGCTTACCAAACGATTCCGATAGTTGGATTTATCATTGTACTGGTAAACTTTGAAGAATGGGAACTGTCCGAATCTAATGGAAAGGAAAGATGAGTTTTTACGAATTTTTGCAATAAATCGGTGTGTAGGGTAGACCGAACGAAAATAACTGGTGTTGATCAATCCTCAAAGACAGTTAATCACACGATTTCGATTGTTGGATTTAAACGAATTTTCGCAATAAATCGTTTTACGATCGTTGGATTTGTTCCCATAGTACGTTCCCGCATATTATTCTAAACAACATTTTGCATTTAGTTGTTGGCAGCTTACGAACTACCCAAAAATTTAATTGATTTCAATTTTATATCTTCCATTTTAACCTTTACTCTGTGCATTGGAGCCACATGGAGCCCAACCGTTTTTTAAACCTAAAAAATCATATTTTTTGTAATAAATATAAACAGTGCGAATAATTTAGATAGCCTCAACTAAAAGCTATTACATAAAATCCAATTGAAAGCTTGTTAAATTTGACGTTATTTAAAGTAATAGCATTGATTTAAAAAAGCAAGCACATTTCTGTGCCCAGTGTACAAAATGACCCCATATGTTTCGTGTACGAATTTATCAATTATAACGACAAAAAATCTATTTGTTTCAATCCCAGAACCATCTGGCGAAGACGAGATAGCCGGCGAAAATTTTGATAGTACATTTTCCCGATTGCGATAGTAATCAAAACTAAAATTAAAAATAAATCTAAATGATTCCGATGAAGATTTGATAGCAGACAAAGAAGAGAATGTAGAAGGACCAACTGTTGAACAGGCAGGTGGTGACATGTGGTTTTATGCGCAAAATAATAAATTTACTCGGAAATGGAGTCCAGAAGATTTAACTGCACATACCGCTCAAATTTTAACAACACCACTGTTGGCATTTCAACAATGTATACCAGATACATTGGTTAACGTGTCTGATTCCTAGCCTAACTAAAAAAAATATATAATAGCAATAATAATTCGACCAAACTATAGAATTGAATCATTTTGATAAAAACTATCATCTGGAATATCACCTAAACTTATATCATTACTATTGATATCAAATTGTGGATGTCTTTTTTGAAAATTTATGAACCATTTGCGCCCCGCCTTGTCATTTCGGAATGGATGTTCTATATTAGGATTATTTCTAGGAATTTCCGTTTTATTACCGCACCATTTAATGGCTTAACTCGACAGAAAAGCACGAAAGTTCTACTAATTCTGTGGAGATTTACGCTCTGTTCGGAATTCTATTCGGAATTTTAATATATGCCGGGGTTCATAAAAATTGGGATGAGAATTTGGATGAGCTTTACCGCATAGACAACCGTCCTTTTTATCGATAATGTCGTTACAGAAATTTCGGCAATTATTGCGATTTTAGTTGCATTCCGTAATGTGTGGAACATGTTTTTAGCAAAGGTTCAACCACCTTATAAGGCTTATTCTGGATATGCGATGCCAAAAATTCCCACCTTTTGAACGTCGAAGTGTACGTAGTGAAACAACCAAATCAACCTCGTTCTGTTGATTATTCACTACGGCCGAACTATTACCACAGCCAATTTTTTACTAGCTGCATTCTGGCCGACCAACTTTTGCAGAAAAAAACAACAATCATTGATACAATTCGACTCAATAAACCGATTTGCCCAGAGAATTTACGAACGAGGCACAATTGAAAAAAAAACAAAAGTGAACTCCTCGCAATTTTGTTTTGACAACAATTTACCTTTGGTAAGCTTCATTCCAAAAAACAGATTTAACAACAAATTTACACAGCAATACAGGAGTTGACAGTTCTTCAAACAGACCTATACTTGCAAACAAAAACAAATCGATGGCCAATGGTGCTATTTTTAACATGGCTGATCTTCCTGGTATAGCTGCTTACAACTTGAAACTCTATCAAAGTTAGTCGAAAGTTTCTAGCCGAAATATAGTGTCTCAGCTATTCCTGCCGAAAAAAATATTTTTCGCCAAAAGATATATTATTCGAAATTTAGACGGAATCTGCATTATCGACAAATGTTGGGAAAAATAAAATAATTATTTAACAAATGGTTTAAACATAAAGAAGTAAATCGATTGCTAAAATTAAACAAATTTATTTAAATGTGTATATAAATTAAAATGGACTAGTAAATATCTATTAAATTTCAAATACATTATATATGAAGGTATTGTATATGAAAACTTGCGAAATTAACAAAATTCTTTTGTCATATAAGCGTGCTACAATTTAAAAGTTCAGACCGTAGTAAACAATATCCATCCATGTAAAGTTTCAGTCCAAAGTTTATGTGGGATCATTGTTAGATTTCCGAAAATCTTCAACTATGTCTGAAATTTTCTGTTTCTCAGGAAATTATCAACATTCAAAAATGTGTGCACCTCGCATTATTTATTTGTCGTGCAAGCGAGATATATTATTGGGGATCATACTTAGATTTTCGAAAATCGTCCACCATGTCTGAAATTTCGTTTTCTGATGAAATGATCTACATTCAAAAATTCGTGTAGTTCCCGCTTACACGACAAATGATTAATGAATAATGCGAGCAACACAAATTTTTGAATACGGATAATTCCAATGTCCGCTGTACATAATATGTTGCAGAACCGATTTGAATATGATTTTAAAATTTGTTATTATATTTAGTTTATTTATTTAAAAAAATCTTCTAGTTTTCGCTTCCTTCTATAATTAGAAGTCGGTAATGCAGTTCCAATTAAATATGGGCCGAAATGACGATAATGCAGATTTAGTATTTATCATACTGTTTATATTGGAGGTTGAACCTAGGTTGAACCTTCTATATAAACACCAAAAGTTGAGTTGCAGTTAACTCGACTGAATCCAAAAAAAATCTTAGGTCGAATCGAAAAAGAACAACAAAAATAAAACTAAAATAAAAACAAAACAAAAAAAAATTATTAATTTTTTTTTTTTTTTGTGTGAGCAGTGGTCCGGTGGCCAACTGGTCAGCATGCTCGCTCTAGCAACCGAAGGTCCAGGGTTCAATTCCCGGTGGTGACAAGGAAAAAATTTCACGGCTGGTTTAGTATCAATGAATTAATCACTCATTATCCGAATTGAAAATATGATTATGAAACCCCATTTGAGGCGGCCAAATGCTTTAAGAGAGAGAAAGAAAGCAAGAAAATTGCATTCATCTACATTTTTAAAAAAATTTCGACTCGTTCCAAGGTGATAGAAGAACGTTATTGTATATTAAATAATTTTTTGAAAATTTTTGTATGTTTAGTATTCGAGATGTAGTCCATTAAACTCGAAACGGCGAATATTTTCTGAGTTCATTGGATATCTCGAATATTAAACATAAAAAATTCTTAAAAAATTATTTCAAATACGTTAAACGTTCCACTACTGCCTTATGTAACCCACTAGTCCAGCCAGCGTATGATTTTGGAGTTCAATCGATTCTATCTCGAATAATAAATTTACAAATTTGGTGAAATTATTATTTGGAGATACTACTGAGGTTAGGAGAAAATTGGGCAGAAAACTGCATTATCGACATTTCAGACGAAATTTTATCCACTTTATCGACATATTGAAAGGGGGATTCATAATTATATGAAACCGTACAATTATTGATTCTCTCTCAATATGTCGAAAAAGTAGTTTTCTGCAGAAATTTCGTCAGAAATGTCGATAATGGGGTTTTCATGTAATTATGAATCCCTCTTTCAATATGTCGATAAAGTAGATGAAATTTCGGCTGAAATGTCGGTAATACAGTTTTTCTGCCCAATTTTTTCCTAACTTCAGTAGTATCTCCAAATAATAATTTTACCAAATTTGTAAGTTTATTATTCGAGATATAGTCCATCGAGCTCCAAAATTATTCGCTTCCTGGACTGTGGGTTACATAAGGTAATAAAGGAACGTTTAACGTATTTGAAATAATTTTTTGAGAATTTTTTATGTTTAATATTTGAGATATAGTCCATTGAAATTTTCGCTATTTCGAGTTTAATGGACTACATTTCGAATACTAAACATACAAAAATTCTCAAAAAAATATTTCAAATACATTAACATTGTTCTATCACCTTAAGTAACCCGCTAGCCCGACCAGTGAATAATTTCTGAATTCAATGGACTATATCCCGAATACTAAACATTGAATATTAAAGTATGTTAAAATCTATATCTTGATAAAATTTTCAGAAATTTGCTATAATGCGTTTATACAAATTATGTATTTTGTTATACTTTATTTAGTAGGACAAGTAGGACAATATTTTTATTTGTTCTCTAAATTCGCTTATTTTTCAATATTTTTTTGGTGATATTGTTAGCGAGAAACATATTTATAACGTGATGCTTTTATAAGTATTATTTTTACTTTCAGCCGCGTAAATTTCGTCTGTCATGGACAGTTTTTAACGATCGTAATAGCAAGTATTTTCGAGGATGACAGTAAAATATGTTATGATAATAATAATTAGTGTTGCCATTGCTTTTTTCGGGGATGTAATTTGGGCTATCTTCACATACATGTATATCAAGTAATAGATCTTTCGCCTATAACTTATTTTCTCGGCAGTTATAGCAAAAAAAGAGTATCTGAATTACCATCTTTCGGCTGGGATAGCAAATATACTATCTGCATTACCTTTCGGCTGGAAACTATCGTCTAACTTTAACAGTATCAACTTACACACAGGTGCGCTAATTAGTAAATCGAAAGTCTTCGGAGAGAAATTTTTTGTTGTTGAAAGAACTGGCTATGCAGTTGGTTCACGAGTTTTAAAAATGTGAAAACCGCGATCAATGTAATTGGGTACAAAATTTTAGATGTAAGATGCTTTCTAATAACTGCAATGGTCTCAGCAGCTAGTAAACGTTAACGATGCTACCTGTACCTTCGATATGCCGATGATAAAACTAAATTGCAATTTCATTTTTCTAAAATAATGTCCCAATGCTTCAAAAACACAAACATAATTCGATCGAAGAAAATAATGTATCAGATGATGCATAAGAATAGAATATATGCCTCATGTTTGAATTAATTTCATTTTTGCAATAAAATCATAAATAAAGGAAGAAAAAGCAACAATATCTAATTATTTCTATAAAAAATGAAGCATGACGAATGTGAGGCTAGATTGACCCCTGCGCGCAGACAACGTTTTGGTAAGCTATGCATATTCCATGAAAAAGGGTTTTTACTCAAAGGATACATACCAATTGGATTTTTTATTAATTTTGTAAAATGAACTTCCCAAATAAGTGGGATCGCAAATACTTCATAATACAAAAGGACCCAAACGTGACCAAACGTCCTCTTGTGGTGACCAATCCTGACCTAACGAAATTTAATGAACACGATATGATTTTCATGCAATGAGGGGCTATCGAAATGTTTATTATTTATTTATCGTTTAATGGTAAGTGACCAAACGATGAAAACTAGTGACCAATCCCGACCAAACCATTTTTATCAGAACCTTTGGATGAGATGCTAAACAGACGGAGCTACATTTTACCACCTTTCCATTTTTACTATTAATTCTTTGGTGATTTCCCTAAGCACATAATTCCCTGCCAACTATAATTCTAAATATTTTTGAGTGCAAAATAAATTAGCAAAGTGTTTTTTTTTATTAGACCTATTCTATTCGGATTCCAAGTTCCGTTACGTTATTTTGAAAAGCCCTGCGTTTATAAATACAATAATGCATTTTTTTTAGTAAATCTCACATTATAAGTAACATCAATTGAGCAAATCCGAAAATAATTGCTTTATTAAACACGTGCTTAAACAATTTTCAATAGAGGCTATTTAGCCAATCACACATTAAGGGTTGAAAAATGAACATCAAATTATTGTTAATCTGCTATGTTGTACTACATACAAAATACCATGTAATGTAGTAATTCACTACAATACAACATCTTTTTTACTTTTTTTTTTTTTTTTGACAATAGATAATTTTGGTTTGGGAAAAATACGTTCCAAATGGATAATAAAATAAATAAATAAATCTGTGAGTGTATATAATTTTTACCCTAAATCATATTATATCCTTTTTTGATTTTTCACAATATTTTTCCATTAAGTATGTTTAGATAAATTTGTGGAACCTTACTATAGCCGAGAACATTTTGAACAATGAGTTTGAGTATATGTTAAATAGCACTGAATAAGGCAAATTTTTCTACATACGATGGAGAAAAAAAATATTAAGGAAATCCGATGACGTAAAATTAGTACTGTTATTTTTTGTTATAATACCAAAGTATCTTGAACATTTTCGACTAGACTTATGGGATTTTTTCAAATTAGATACAATTAAAATTTAATTGGACCCTATTACAAGAAGCATTTTCTTGCGAAAAAAAAAAAAAAAAATTAAAATAAAATGGCACACCTTTACTGATGTTTATTCAAAAATTGTTTATTACCCCTATTTAACCCATTCACATAACAATGCAATTGTATAATTGTATAATGAAAATATTTAAATTAGCATATATTTATATATGTAATATGTACTCACGTATTTATGTTAGGTTACGAGCATAATATAATTACCTACCTAGTTGTGACACGATCATTTATTATAATTTACCCAGTTAGCGCGGTGGTAAGTAGGTAAGGTAGTAGGATATGCATTAATATCTATTTTTTTATATAATTTGAAGGCTTAATCATTGTGAAAATACAAAATATTTTTATGGAACCAATTTTATCCACTTTGTGAAATTGAAAATTACTTCCTTAACAATTTTTTTTTTATGCTTCCGTTTTTTTCAACAAAATAATAATAATAGGAATTAGGATAACACAATGAAAATGCTTTCATAGTTAAATTTGTGCGATTGAAATCGATGATTGTAATTTAATTTGATGTAATATAAAATGTGTATGGGACTTTTTAGTATTTACCTCACCCTTGTTTATGCATCTAGTTCGAGAATTGGCACAATACAGCATACATAAATTATTAGCAATTTTGAACGTGCATTGGGTTAGAATCAACCTAAGAAAATATAAAAGTGACGTCATTATGTACGATCGGAGTGAAGTTTATGCCAAAATTACAAAATATAAAGTTAGGCAAAAGTTCGTGGCCTTTTTTTGAGTGACATTGAAACAAAGAATTTTCTTTTTTCAAAAGAACTTTTTTAAACTAAATATGTGCCATTTTGATCGATGACATTTTGTAATTTTTCTGGTAGAGCCATAATGCATCAGATGGGTGCATCAAAACTTCCCTGCCAAGGTTTCTCAGTTTCTGCACACATAAGATTTGCGCGATACGATCAACGGTTACTGAGGTATATGAATGTAAAGCCATCTACCGGGAAAAAAAGGCTACGAACAAATCCCCGTACCTATTGTATACTGTGACTTCCAACAATATCTAAAATTGAAGTATTTGAAAACTTCTAATAAACACAAATATTTTAACACTATTAAAGAGAAAAAATTAATTTTCGGGAACGTTTTGATTGAAACTTGTGAAAAAAAATTCTTTAAAACAAAACATACTATGAATCGCTCAGAAGTGATTAAAGTGGTTCTGAATTATTATTTGATGTAAGAAACCAATCATACTTCGCTACATGCTCGATAATCTCTGTTTTTCGTTGTTCGAGAAAGAATATGATTGAGTGAAAATGCTTAAGCATTCGAAATAATTTAACTCGACACCGATGGATCGCACAGATGTGGCCGTAGTTGTTTTGAATTAGCATTTAATGTAAGAAGTTCGATGCGTACGGGCCGAGCAAATTAATTTCAAAAGTTTAATTTTTTTTTTTACACTCAATGATATTCTCTTCAGAGATTTTCGAGCATGTGGCTAACTTCAGGTGGTTTCTTACGTCAAATGGCAATTCAGAATCACTTCGATCACCTATGTTTGATCCGTAGGGGTAGAGATAAATAAATTTAAATGTTTAAATTTTTTGAATTACAATCGTTAAAACATTTTGTTTTACACTAAATGATATTCTCTCTCTCTCTCTTTCTCTCTCTCTATCTATCTCTTTCTCTCTCTCTTCCGATACTCTCCCTCAATACTCTCTTTCGATACTCTGCCCGACCCGTAGGGGCCGAGATAACTTTTTTATATGTTTAAAAATTTTATATCATACTCAATGATATTCAAATAACTAAAGACCGAGTAAAATAATTTGAAATTTTTAAAACAAATTGTGTTAAACTCAAGGATATTCTCCCTCGAATAACATAAAATTCAGATATTTCGAGCATGTAGCTAATTAAACCAGGTTTCTTACATCAAATGATAAAGTAGAACCTTTTCGATCACTTCTGTGTGAGTTGAATAAGAGTCAAAGTTAAATAATTTTAAAGGATTAAAAATTTGGTTTTACACTCAATGATATTCTCTCTCAAATAAGAAAAATCTCAGAGATTTCCGAGCATATGGCTAAAAAATAAGGTTTAGACATTAAATATTAATTCAGAACCACTTTGATCACCTCTGTGCGATCCGTAGAAGACAAGATAAAAAATTAAAATGTTTAAGAAAATTCTCTCTCGATCTCTGCCCGATCCGTACGGGTAGAGATAAATTGTGTACATGTTTAAAAATTTTGTATCACACTCAACGATATTCTCTCACGAATAACAAAAATCTCAGACTATTCCGATCAATTTTGTAAGTAAGATTGGTTTGTTACATGAAATACTAATTTAGAACCACCTCGATCACCCTTTAAACGATCAGTAGGGCGGAGATTAAAATGTTAAAGATTATTGTATTACACTCAATGATATTTTTTCGAGTAACAAATAAACTCAGAGGTAACCGAGCATGCACCAAAGAAAGATTCATTTGTTGGACCACTTCGATCACCTCTGTGCGATCCGTAGGGACCGAGATAAATTTCAAATGTTCAATAATTGTGTATAACATTCAATGATATTCTCTCTCGAATAATAAAAACCTCAGAGATTTTCGATCATATTGCAAAGTAAAATTGATTGGTTTCTTACATCCAATGCTAATTCAGAATCCCCTCCGATCACCGCTGTGAGATCCGATCAAGTTAAGTAATTTTAAATGAAAAAATTCTGTGTTACACTCAGTGATATTCTCTTTCGAATAAGAAAAACTCAGAGATTTCGAAACATGTGGCTTACACTTCACTCAGAGAAAAAAGTTGTTCAAATAACATTTTTCATATGCAAAATCAATAAAAAGACATAGGTTGTTTTTGGCCAATAAACGAAGTTATTGCCGTAACAATTTTATAGTTATTGATTTTACTACCTTTAAATCGACACAATAATTGTTATATCAATAAGTATTTAGTTCCGTTCAATAACTTGACGTTTTAAATTGGACGTTCTTTAGTTATTATTCCAAAAAATTAAATTAGTAATTTGTACAAAGAGCGTTATAATCATAATAAAGAATATTCTAGATAATATGGGGGGTGATGGTACCTACCCTGATAGGGTGAGTTTGAGCTTGAGGTGAGGTTACCAAGACGTTGGAAGGTTGGAACGCATTTTGAATATATATATAATATATACTATTTATGTTCAAACCATCTTGAATTGGGGCATTTACCCATACAGAGTGCGAGGCCCGTGTAGAGACTATAATCTTCCTGAAAAAGAAATCTCTACAGAGTCGTGTTGCTGATATTGCCGCATTAACTTGGTGGATGAAGTTTACCACCAAGTTAGAGCTGCAATATAAGCAACACGACTCTCTAGAACTCAATGTTTCCATTAAGGTATAAACAGAACGAGAGCGACAATGAAGAGCGTCAACGAATAATTAAAAAATATCGCCACGATTTCGCTGTAGCAAACAGAACTAGAGCGCCAGCAAAAATACACAAAAATAATAAAAAACGACGTAGCCTAAAATATTTTATGAAGTGTCAAAATGAATACTTTAAATGATCGAATCATAAAAATTGTGAAAATTATTAAAATTATGTATTTCTAGCACTGGAATTTTATAAAAGAAGAATGCCAAGAAGACGTTGGTGGGTTAGGCCAGTGAATTTAACTTGAAATGATTTCGGGTTTTTCCAACGTAGTTTTCTACCAATAAAAGAAAATGACCCGGAACATTTTTATAAAGCTACACGAATGAGTGTTAATCATTTTATACTTTTACTAAATCTATTAAACAATACTTTGGAAAAACACTCCCAACGAACTCCAATTAACGTAGAAACTCGACTGGCTGTTACACTTATGTAAGGAAATATGGAACATAGATTTATATAAAGTATCTACAGGGAATTTATATATGTACATACCTATATGTACTTTATCTTCTTCTAGATATCTTGCCCATGGTTGTTCCATACAAATGCTTGCTTGGAGCTTTAAGTTGGGTATATCTACCGTACGAGAAATAATCTTAGAAACATGTGACGCATTGTGGAAGCTTAGTGGTGTCTACGTTTGATCCTTTGCTGAATGGATCAAAATATCACATGATTTTGAGATTAAAACGGGTATGCCAAATTGTCTGGGATCAATCGATGGAAATCATACCAATATAAGATGCCCACCGAAAAGCGATTCACTATTTTTTAACTACAAAGGGCATCATAGCGTCGTCCTCTTAGGTGTATGTGAATCAAATTATTCATTTACAGCCGTCGCCAGAGTGACTCAAGAATTTTAAAAAACAGCGGGTTTCGGAAACAATTGGCCGAAGGAACTCTTCACATTCCAAAAACTAAAAAATTGCCAGATTCAGAAATAGATTTCCCTTTTTCTTCGTTGGAGACGCTGCATTTCCATTAAAAAAAATATAATGCGCCCTTATCTCGGAAGATGTCTTTCTGAAGATAAGGAAATGTTTAACAAACAACTGTCGCGCGCAAGAATCCGAATCGAGAATACTTTTGGTGTCTTATCAAACAGATGGCGAATTTTAGGGACCACAATAAATATGCATCCTAACAATGCACAAAAAGTTGTTCTGGCGACTATTGTGTTGCATAATTTTTTGATGCTACAAAAAAGTGAGATGTATTGTCCAGAGGGCTACGTCGATAGAACAGAAAATAATATTAATATTTCTGGAAGCTGGCAAGATGAGGGTGAGCTACTATCGCAACATAGAATTTTTAGAGGTATGCGATCAAGCCGTGAAGCATTCCAGAATAGGGATATTTTAAAATCATTTTTAACACAGTGGAACCGTTAAACATATGCAAATATTTATTTAAAAATATTACGTTTATAGATTAAAAAATTGAATAAAACAGTTATTGAATTCAAAAATAATTTATTTATTATATTATACAATTCAGTCTAAATTTTATTTAGTAAATGGAACGTTAGTTATTTTTGTACTCACGTATATGGCTAAATACTTAATTTGAGACAACCATCTCCAGGTCATCTAATATGTTTTACGGTAAATTTGCATTCTCAATTTTTATTACAAGGGATGAAAATAACATCGAGGTAGAAGTATTCTTTTCTTGTGTGTTTGATGCTGAATTGATTTCAATAATAGCCTTAGATTCCTTATCTAAAAAATCGGAAAAATCATTTTGAATTTGGTCTCTATTCGAAGACGCGGATGATTTTCTTTTTCTCGCTGGCGTTGAAGTTATTACTTCATCTAAATCGATGTGTGTATCACAGTTACTGATACTACTCTCTACAACTTTAAAACTTCCCACTGTTCTAAAAATATAAATCAGTTGAAAATAATTTAATTAATATTTAAAGTTTATAGCTAATTACTCTCTTTGATTTTCTACGTTATCCAGAAAACTCATCAGCTCATAATATTTCCATTTTTTTTCCTATTTCATCATATAGATCGAGAGAAGCGCTACCGGACGGTTCGATTCGACGGGCTTTCCTATATGTGTCTCGTAGGCTTTTCCACCGGGTTTTACAAATACTTTCTAAGGTTTAAAAAATTAGTTATCCATTTATACAATTTAATATAATAAATATAATGCTATACATACCTGTCGATTTCAGGTTACCGGCAATACTACGCCAAATCTTGTCTTTGATATCCGTTCTTCGGTAATATTCATGTCCCAAATCAAATATAATTTTATTTTCTCTTACGAGCTCCACTAATTTTTCTTCGAATGACATTATTTAATATTTAATAAATTTAAAATTGTGTGAAAAAAATTGAATATTGAACACGCAAAACGGAAACAAAAATATGACAGCTCAAACTTTTTAATACCAACTTAAAGACAAATAAAACAATTGGCAACATTGTATCGCCGGCGACGAAAATAGAAATAGACTCTAAATTTTTGTCAACGGAAAAATGATCGTCGCCTGCGTCGATGGTTGTGTTTGTATTACATGTTTTACGTGTTTTGTAATATGACAGGCGATTTCGCTCGCCGCCTTCGCTCTTGTTCTGTTTTGAGCTTTAGTGCGAAACCAAGCAATGGAAGCTTGGTTTCGCACTAATGGAAACACTGAATTCTTTACATTAAAAATTTGGTCGTCTCATCACACTGCAGTGACCAAACTACAAAAATATTGAAAATTTTTGAACGTACATATAAAGTATAAGTATAATGCTTTAGCGAATTTTAATGATTAACGAGAACAGTCACGTTGTAAATGTAATAACTTTAGTTATTGAATTAGTAATTTAATCAAGTCGTAATGTTTATTTTAACAACGAACATTGTCCGATCAATAAATTTAGTAAGTTTAGACTTGATAACTAATATATTGTCATTACAATAAGTGTATTTATTAGTAAAACTATTTTATTTTATTGACAGAATACATGTTTTTGTTAAACTTAAAACTAAGTTATTCATTAAACAATTTTATTGCTGATTTTCGAAAAATACGATTCAATAAGTTAAAGTTATTGAATTGGTTTCTTACAACAAATACTAGATCAGAACCACATCGATTACCTCTTTGCGATCTGTAGGGGCCGAGTTAAATAATTTTCCATATTAAAAAAATCTGTTTTACACTCAATGATATTCTCTATGGAATGAGAAATATCTCAAATGCAATACGAATGGATGATATTTTCCCTCGAAAAGTCTCAGAGATTTTCGATATGGCTAAGTATGATTGGTTCCGTACATCAAGTACTAATTTAGAATCACTTTGATAATCGCTGTGCGTGTTTTCTTTCAGAGAATTTTATTTCATAATATCACTTAAATCTTTTTAAAAAATTCAAATTTAGTCGTGTTGAAATAATGGGTTGGTTATAAAGATATGGGATTTGTCGCAGTAGGCAGTATTTATACTCATTGGAAAGGGAGATTCACTCGATTCAGTTGTGAGTTATAGAGTGTCAAGGATGGAGGTAAACAAACAGAAAATTGAAAATTGGAGATATTTTACAATTTTGCTTCGATAAAGGCGAAAACGCAAGTCAGGTGGCTGCAATTGTGAATGGTCTCTAGGGTCCCTACACTTTCACAGCCAATCATGCGCAATTTTGGTTTCATCGATTCCGTTTCGGTAATTTCGATATCAAAGAAGCACCACGCACTGGAAGGCTTATTGTCGAAAATAACGGTAAAATCCTTGAAATTATCGAAGTAGACTGACATGCGAGTCTCATCCCGTCTAGCCAGATTTCCTCGCGAACTCAAAACTTCCCGACTTTCAAAATCCTGACTTTCGAAATTCCGACTTTCAAAATCCCAATTTTCCAAAGCCCAATTTTCAAATGTTCGATTTTTTAAAAAAAAAATATGAATTCATCGTTTCGAGAATTCCAAAATCGAGATTTCTAAAATCGGGATTTTGAAAATCAGGATTTGAAAGTCGGGATTTTTAAAGTCAGGATTTTAAGAGTACAGATTTGACAGTCGGATTTTGAAAGTCGGGATTTTAAAAGTTGCGATTTTGAATGTCGGGATTTTTTTTTTGTCGGGACTTTGATAATTCGATCTTTTGTAATTCGGGTTTTCGTACCGACGCCCTTCAAACAGAACTCAAAGTTTGGATGTCGCACGAGTTCACGCAAATAAAAAAACTTGATGGGCTGCGGTGGCCAAACGTTGGCCAAACCAGGGACGATTTCCTAAAATACGAAATCGTAAATTCGATCCGCCGCGAATATTCCTATTATGAAATTTTTTTTTTGGTCCTACAATTTAAGACAATTAATTGTAATAAATTAAACTACTCAATTTTCATAAAATAATTGAGTAACTTACATTTTAAAAAGTAATTTTAGTATTTTAATTTTAATAAAAAAATAATAAGTATATATTATTGTTTTCGTAATTACGATTGTCGTCACCTATAGAACAGTCGAATTTTTGACATTTGATTTTCGTAAAATTCGATTTCGATTTTTTTTTGGGCGGATTTTATAATTTTCGAATTTTATAAAAGAAAAAAAAATTTCATAATACGAATTATCGCGGCGGATCGAATTTTACGAAATCGAAAACGCTTCATAATAGGCCCTGAGGAATGACGGCCAGGACGGTTTTGCTGTGTGTTTGGTGGGATTGGAATCAAATCATTTGCTATGAGCTGCCTCCCAATGGGCAAACGCTCGATTCGAACCTCTACTGCAAGCAATTGAACCGACTGAAGGCAGAAATCGACCAAAAGCGGCCAGAATTAGCCAATAGAAGAGGCGTTATTTTTCACCAGGACAACGACAGGTGTCACACCAGAAGCTCCGGGAGCTCGGTTGAGATTTAATTACGCATGACAAACGTTCGTGGTGGTGTAAAAATTGCATCAGCTTTGTCAAAACTGGTTAGCTCAGTTTTTGGCTAATAGGGCCAACGCGTTTTGGAAAAACGGCAAATGAAATTGCCTTCTAAATGGCAAACGTAAGAATAATGGATTTCTTTTTCCCACTCTTATATTTGTATTTATTACAAGTTTTCAAATATGTATTAATATTGTTAAAATTTCGGGCGTTTAATACAGATTCGTACTGGATTTTGCAAATAAAACACTCAGCGTTTCAAGTTACAAGCGTATTTCCCAACACCTTAATTTTTTCAGAAATTCTCAAATTTCACTGTTCACTAATTTGCTTTTACTCTTCAATTTCACTGTTCCATATTTCGCATATTAAACAGCGAAAACTTAACAGCGTTAAACTTAGCAGCTTTTTAAACTTAAAGCTGTTAAATTTTATGCTCCAACACCTTTACTTTCTCTTTCTACAGCTACTAATTCGCTTTTACTGTTTACTTTAATTGTTCACTTTTAGAGTTCACTACTTTTCGCACTGTTTACTTTTCACTTTTTTACTTGCACTGCTCACTGGTGAAATTATAACTGTGTCTGCGTCCCAAGTTGCTCGCGCTAAGTTATCGCCGCCGTTTAGTTTACATCTTCAAAATTCCCCTCCACTTAGAATGTCGTTTTAAAATTCAAATCTCAATCAGTACTTGGGAGCAATACTTGATCTGACAACATCGCTGATATTAAGAATAATAATCCCTTTAATAAAATTATGAACTATGATTTTGGGTGGGTAACACTGTGTGATCTATGCCTTAACCACTCGACCACCGAGTGTTATACGTATATATAGTAGAATTCGTAGCAATATACTTTTATTATATACACTCGTCGACAAAATTAACGCACATTTTTTTTTTTTGTAATACAAAAAATCTCGCTGGTCAATTTTAATACTACTAGTGTCAAATGATAACACATTTATATTTTTATCAGAAACGACCTAGAAGAAAGTCTACTGCAAACCAATCAATTAAATTTTCCAAAAATTCTTAATCAAGAGTGCATTCAACGCAACGATCGGCTTTTGTACCATTGAATATCGTCAATTGTTTGTAAATGCAGTATCACTAGTTCTAGTAAATGTTGTCTAAAGTTAACACATAATATGGCACCCTTTCATGAGCTGAAGGTGGTTAAGTTAGTCATATTGTATCAGGAAGGTTGTACTCAAATACAAATCGCACAAAAATTAAGAATGAACTAATCTTCGGTTTGACGAATACTTAAGCGATATGGAGAGACCGGAGAATGTAAAAGAAAGCCCGGACAAGGACGTAAAAACTGCACAACCGAGCATGACGACCGATTTTTAAAAATTAATGCGTTACTTGATCGAAGGCGTACTGCTACTCATTATCTTAACAAAATGAGTTGCTTAATGCCCGTCAAGCAGCGTGTGTCAGCACAATTAGACGAAGATTAAAAGAAGTGAACCTAACTCCATAACGGCTCGTAAAAATTCCACGGCTTCTTCCCCGTTACAAATCCAGCCATTTAGAATTTACTCATACTCGTGCAAATTGGAGAATTGATCAATGGGACATTCTTCTCTTTTCAGATGAGACCAGAATCCAATTACATTGGGGGGGGGGGGTAGTTAATACTCATTACTAAATTAAACTAAATTGTAATAAAACTAATTTTAGCAACTATAACTCCATAACGCCATATTTGTGATTGGTTTGTGAAAAATATAAATTTGGGATCATTTGAAACCAGTTCCACTGAAATATTGGTATGCGATTTATAAATTGTGTTATTGTGTTTATCTAGGAATAATTTAGGATACATTTTATTTAGGTTCACCATTTGCCTAAATATGTGCTTTTTTTAAAAATGATGGACTTTCAGTTGTTGTTGTTGGTTCACTTTTAACAAAATTTAAACTTCACCTGCATGATTTGTTTCAGTAAAAATTATGCTGAAAATTTCCGATCGGGATACATATTTCCTATGTACTTATTGAACTAGCGAATTTTTAAATTATGAAAATATATTTTTTCCATTGTGTTAAGTGAAAAATTATCTTTTAGAATAAAGCTGGACCGTTCCACATTTTTTATTGAATTAAATAAATTAAAAGAAATATAAATTTAAAATTAATGATTTTTTATAACTGTTAAAACAAAATATTTAAACAAAGATGACATTTTTAAGTTAAAATAATTATTTAAATGAATTTTGCTTAATTTGTAAGAAAAATGAATCCCTAAATTTGAAATATAAAATTTTTGAAATCGAGATGCGACCATTTCTCCGTAATGCGTTTTTTGCCTTTACAAACCTGGTCACAATGTTGATCAGCACAGACTAAAAAAGTTTGTGTTTGGTTCTAGTGATCCATTTCAACCATCATCACTTTTCAACACACTTTTTTGACACACAGGTTGACATGCATTAGCTTGCAATTATAGATGAAAATTAAATGATTTTAAAATATGACAGATTAGATTAATTTTTACAACAGTATAATTGAAATAAATGTGTTATAAAGAACCTCGTTGATGAAGTATTATCATCTTCCAAACCCGAAACTCGACTTATTACATTCCTTTTGAAAGAGAAATAACTACTAAAAATATAGATGATTGAGATCTATTTCTTCAATGATCTCTAAACTTCAATCACCTTAACGTCAATAGTTATTTTGTTTATAGCTTTAACAAGCTTGAGAGACTGCAGGGAAAACAATATTTCCTTCAACTATCAACTTTTGATTAAGTATTAAACGAAAAAAATTTAAGCACAAAACGATTCAAGATAACCATAAAAATTAACACATGGGACTTGAGAGAGATTTGGAGAGAATGAAATACAACATACTACGTCGTAAATAGAATTAAAATGCGGTATATTTTCTAAGAAAAGACAGGCAGCTGACGTCCCAGTTCTTCAGTAGATTCCCAGACAGCTTTTCCAATCCCATCTGGTCCAACAAGTTTATTTAAATTTATCATATACATGAATTGTATATTAACTACAAGTAAGCTATTGCGAAAAATGAGCTGAAAATTATGTAGATTTATAAAAATTGGGAGCATCAACCTCACCTGCACGTGGTGCTCAGCAAATGATATTCTCCCCACTGACTCACTATACCAATTGGTTAGGTTGGTAGCTGCTTCAATAAAGCAATGAGTTTACAACAAAAAAATTAGCTAATCCATCCTCTAACGAAGATGGCCTAATCGATCATCGGGCCAGGCAACCATTGCAATGCCCATTCATACAAATTTAAAAAATATTTAGATCACCAGCTAGGCAAACATACCCCGCCACTCAGCAGGAAAAACGAAAATGCCGTACTACGCGGAAGACTTAATGAAATTTCAAAAAATGGCAACACAACTTAGCAAAGAAATCGCTATATCAAAGAAAGAAAATGAGGCGCTGAAGAAGACCAGACTAAAAGTCTGGTTAAAAAACACCTAGAAAAAAAACACAAGGAACAGAATTCCAACCAGAAGTTGGGGAAAATTGAAACGCAAAAGTTAATGAAGCTACCAAACCAGTGCCTGTATACCTCAATAACGCAAGCAACAAGAACAACGCAAGGTTGCAATGAAGATAAAGATGCCACTACCAATTAACGTGTTCGAAAGATAAATACAAAAGATCCCGAAGCATATAGGGCTAAAGAAAACTGCGAGATTTAAAAACGTGGCAAGAAAAATAAACCTGCAGGCTGATTGAGATAATTTTCTAAAGGAACTAAAGATCTACAAGAAAGCTTTAAGATCTGCTCACATATCGTCATGGAGAAAAATTCGGTGAAGAATTGACCGTATGTCAGCTATTGCTAAACTAAAAAAACGATGGGCTAAGAATGGAAATTGCAGACTTGAATTTTTCCTTCGGCCCAACGGAAAGTTTGGAACTTTCCAAAAAGCTGTTCTGTCTATCCATTTTCCTGGTTACACCATCATGGATCCGGTTACTGTTGCTAACGAACAGAGTAATACTTCTACCGATTGGAGTCAACGATTGATTACGCACGATGTTCTGCATTGGAGTCTTTCTGCCTTTGTACCGTAAAAGACTGATGGGATCCGTTCAGTCTATCTTCAATCTTCCTTAAGTGCTTTGAAAGGATCATTGGTAGGTTATTACAGACCAATTTCTAAATACATATAGTCACTCAGAAGGTGTGCCCGAAACCATCTCGGTTTCCAACGAACTACTGGTTAGGCTTCAGCAGTCCGGCTTCATCGTTTTGTGGAGGCATAGCGTCATGAAAAGAGCCTCCAGCTAATCCATCTAAAAACAGATTGTCTTACACATTTAGAAATTATCCTTAATTCTAAATTATCATGGAATCCAACTTTAGAGCATTAAAAAGCTGAGCGTTGAGACTGTTCTCCAAAAGTACCAGTGCTAACGTACACGTCTATTGTCTAGTGGCCTTTACTTTTTCGAAAGTGCACAATCAACAAACTTAATACTGTACAAATTACCACTTATAGAGGGCATTACTGGCACTTTGCCTTCGATTCCATATATTCAGCTGAAATCACTTATTTCAAATTAAGCTAGTTCTGCTGCTTTAGAATAACATGCAGGGAAGCGTGGAATTACTTACAGGATATGAGTTCAGTAAATCTTTCTCTGTGCCGTATCCAGCGCGAGATTAGCAGTTGCTGGATCCACGTTTAACCTTTGATTGCCGCGATATCTGGATATGTACAGTATGGTGTTTCAAGCTGAGGTCAAAGATTTACTTTCCTGTCTCTTTGAGACTTGTACACGAATTTTAGGGACGTGTTCAATCATTGTCTAACGCTTTAGCCTATGTCGGACTTCCCAGAGAATGTAAACAGCTAATCAATCTTCTCTGTAAAAGTAATAATGTGACGCTGCCGATTCCCTACCCAAAGCTGGTTCACAACTAAAACTTATTGGTAAGACTGCAGTAAAACATTTATGGTTGGGCTTGATAAGGCTGGAGTGACTTGCCACTCTTACTTGTCGCACGGCGAAGCGCTTTATCTTTGAACCAAACCGCAACATAGCCAAATACGCGATTGCTCAGAAAAAGAACCATCTGAAAAATATTGAGTTTATTCTAACAGGCCACGGTCGCTTTAAACAGCATCTTCATCGTATGAAATTGGCTCTAAACCAATCGTGCAAGGACTATTTGGAAGAGATTGATTTAAGTATTTATTATTATAAATTAGTTGTCAAATCCAATTCCCAGGTATAAATTACACCATCCTTGTAAAGAGCGAATAAAAAATAGTAAAATTGGTATTGCATAACTCATAAACATTTCAAATAAGCATTCCGATGAAAAAACCATTAATATAACTTTAAATTTTTAAACATGCACGAATAATTTTGTGTTTCACTGTATTTACCGTGTAACAAATTAAGTAACTTTATTAAAATAAATTAATTTTTAATCACTTGTCTAAATAAAAATTATAAATCTTATCTTGATGACACCTCAAAACTTGCTCTAATTATTTTTAAATTGTGTATTACCTGCAGGCATATTTTACATTAATTTACAAATTAAACGAAACAAAAATAAATATATTTAATGTTACCTTAAAGGCATATACACTTTATATTTATAAACTTTATATTTATAAAAATATATATTTGTTGTGTATATGTAAAACGAAAATTCTACAACTTATATGCGAATGCTATTTTAACTCCTTACCTGTACTCTAGCTTCACTTAAATCTAATCTCATTGCTAATTCCTCTCGCGTAAATACGTCAGGATATTGCGTTTTCTCAAAAGCACGTTCTAATTGATGTAACTGATATGTGGTAAATGTAGTTCGAGATCTAAATAGATATAAATAAAATATGTACATGTTATAAGAAAAATTAATGTAGCATAAATAAAAATTGCATACCTTCGAATTTTTCTCGGCCTACTGTGCATATCATTAAGATCGTGGTCACTTGAATCAATATCTCCTATTATTGGTATATCATCATCGTTATCTACATCAATTCCATTGTCATGGCTCATCGTTATATGATGATGATGATCATGTTTTGTTGAATTATCTTGGTCTGAGGAATAAAATTTAAAAAGTTGTCGTTAATTTAATATACGTGCGTTTAATATAGGTAGATACTCGATCGGAAAGCAAGCAATTTTGTTACGTTTTGCAAAAAAATTTTTTTTTTTTACGATTGCACAGTAAATTTTGCAGTTTCAAAAAATGAACAGCAAATTTATGTGTTGTTTTACTGTGCCATTGCAAAAATAAACAAAAATTTTATAAAAAATATAATTTGAAATTCAAATTTTGTTGGTATAATTGATTGAGTAGCCAGGATTTTAGCTAGTAAATTGCTTGCTTGCTAGCTGATCGAGTATCTACACCAAAAAGTACAAACATAAAAAAAAAAATGTTTAGGAGAAATTGAAGAAAGCAGAGGCTGCTAGATTTATTTTGGTTTCAAAGTGAATCATTTCTATCAAAAAAAAAATAATATTTATTTAGCATTGCTTTTTGATCACCCACTAAAATCAAAAGCTTGCTGCAATCTTATGGATATTTTATAAAAAATTTAAATCGATAAAATTGGTGGTCCCTACCATGGCTTCGTTTTATTTTTGGTACTGATATCATTCGCATGTTAACAAATAATTTTTATAAAAATTTTAATAAAAAGAGAATAAAGCTTTATTTACCAGGAAAATGTATGATTTAATTGACAATTAAAAAATAATACTGACTGATAACTGGTGGAAGAAGAAAGCCAGTATTTTTAACAATTTTTTTTTTTATTTTTTGGTGAATCCTATTTGAAAAGGGAATTTTATTTATTTCTGAATACATACATAATAAATTGAAAAAATTATTACTCATTTTAAATTGGCAAAAACACAAATTATACAATCGAAAAATATAGGGTGAACCGAAAATACAGTAACGGTGTTTAACTAAGAATTTAGGATTTTAACGAAATACTCTTGCCCAAAAGAAGCATTTATTAAGGAATTATGCTTCGAGAATTTGAAATCAGAGGGCTTCTACATTTTTATTCGCTTAAATCTGCGATTGGCCCTGCAATGATTTTCCCAATTGTTTGTATTTCAGAAAAAAAAATACTAGGGTTTGAAAGTGATATTTAAATTTGGGCGTTATTTGATTACCCGAATAAACTGACCAGTGTTTTGCACTGCATTTTAGGAAAACCCTTTAGGAATAATATCAAACTATTGCAACGATATAACAGTAAGATATTTGGAATTGGAATGGCAGTTAGAGTCCTTCTATCACAAGGCATACAGGAAAAATAAAATTTTGAAGTAATTATATTATGAGGCTCGAGCTAATTAAATCAAAGAAAATAATGTTTTACGTCTTTTAATTCTTATTAATAAGATAAAGAATTGAATCGTTGAAAAAGAGGAGAAATTAATTTATAGCTAGCTCAATTACGAGATCGAAATAATAATTTCTAACACTAAACCTGGCGTAGCAAAATATAACATTTGGTCGTGGGAGAATTGTGAAGTTGGAGGAGATTGGTATCACAGCTTTGCATAAACACACAATAATGCTTCTAGAATAGACACTCAATGTCTTTAATGGCCTCCACTGAATCTGAATCTTACGCAAGAAATGTTAGAAAAATATTAGTTACTAGATCATCGTATATTAACAGATCATTGTTGACAAAAAAATTGATTTTGACCCCACTTATGGTAAAGAGGGCAGTTTGCATGGACACCAGTTAAATTATAATATGGAAGTATATATTTCACTTCTACAATAATGTATTGGCTATGATGTTCTTTTCTTAGCTTAACTCACACCAGTTGAAAACAATAACTATTTCCGTCTGCCCATAATTTGTATGATATAATTCTGTCTAAAAATAAGCCAGTATCATATGATGGCAGTGCAGTATATCCCAAATAACAAAAATTAACAATTAGCTTTTAGTAAATACACTGTTAAAAAACTCGGGTATAGAAAATTTGTGTACAAAGCTACTATATGGTAATTAGACGATAAACGATATGCAGTAGATAGAAATCAAGTGAGCTAATGGACATTTCCATAAAAATGGGATACTTCTGGATTTTGTTCTGGTAAATTTTGTCAATTCGTTCGGTATAGGTAGTTTTAGTTTAAATAAAACACTCATTTGCTTCAACAGTGACATAACTCAAAATTCACTCATATCTAAGATATTCCAATATCCAATGTTAGTCCAGTAAATGAAGGGATCAACCTGTAAGTTAATAGTTGCGCTTTTCATTTTCTGGTGATAAGTGGCATTTGGTACCTCAATAAAAATGACACTGAGTTTTTAAGAAAACATTCTGTTGTAGGGGGAGAAAATGGCCCCAAAAGGCCTGGAAATCGATTTTCCGCGAATATCTCCCACAATATGGCAGTTAGAGATTTTTTGTTCGGATAAACATTGAAGATCAGTTAATTCTCTGCAAAAATGGTCGTTATGACTTTTTTCCAAAAATTTGACCGTTTCCGAGATAAACGGACCCAAGCGCACTTAGAATATTGAGTTTCTGTGTTGTATGCCGGAGAGCACAGTCCTTGCATTTATCCATGAGCGGGCGGACAAATTATTCAATAACTTTATTAAAAATTCATATTTTCTCATGATTCAAAGTTCAAGTGAAAGAAGAAATCTACCGCTATCCATATCTTGTTACTTGAGACACGTTTTGACTCTTTGGCCATATTGGAAAAACGGGTCAAACTTTCTGCTCCCGCTCAATTTTGACCTCGCCAAGAATTTGTTCCTATTTTTTCGTATTGCACTAATTTGCTCCAAATTTTCATGATTGTGGGTCCTCAGAAGGTCCTTTATCATCTGTGAAATTTGTATAATCTAATTTTCTTCCATTTTTATTACAACTTTGTTTATTGAATCCCAATTTTTTGCTATTTTTGGAGCGCGGGGAAATTTTTTAAACAACCACCAATTAAAAATTCATACATGATCGGATTAGTCTCTATGACATATTAATTGAAAGCTGAAAATGTCTACTTTTCGGCTGTGCAGTTTTTTCAGAAAATCGGCCATTTTCCAATAAATTTGGAAAACGCGTGCTCAAAGAAATAGCGCACTTTTTCTCTTCGTGGTTTTTTTCTCCCGGCTCTTTATTTCTGACGTTTTGACACCTTGACTAGTGTAAAGGTGGAATTCTCATCTTTCCATCAATGTATAAAGAGTCATCTCATTGATACGTGGGGAAAAACCCGAGTCCTAAACGTAATGCTATAATATCATTACTTCCATTTCGTCCGTCGTTCGTCGCGTGTGTGCACTATTTGTTGTCTATAGTCGGCAAATTAGAAGGAAAGGTTATGAAGAACAGAGACACGGGACTAGAAGTGGTCAATGAAAGTGTTAAAAATCATAGTCTTCCCCACGAGACCGTTCAGAATGGGCAAACTGTCATTGCGTCGATGTACAGTGATGATGATACACAAACCCTGACAAAAACTAGATACGAGATCTTCAAGCGATTCAACCTTGCCACCCACACTTGAAGCTGCAAGGCAACACCTTTATCGGGTATATCTGCAAGTTTAGCAGTGGCTTGGAAACGAACTGTCACCAGAAAAATGGGGATGGAAACGTGTGGGGGGTATACTCATGCCGGTCCAAACCACTATAGAACCAGCGGTTCTGCAACTCTTAAAGATGATATTTTGTCAATGTAAGAAAGAATGTAAGGGAACACGTTCATGCAAGAAATCAAAGCTACCATGCTCATCTATTTGTGGTTCATGTGAGTCCCGCAAGTGGTCAAAATATAAAGACAACCAAGATAACTTATCCGAAGAGGTGGAACTAGAGGAAACTCTAGAACCAGAAGGGGACTGGTGATTAACAAATAATTTCAATGTATTTTTATATATTTTTCTATAATAAATGAAATTTAAAGAAACTGTATAGCTCTTTATTCCAAAAACCTCGATCCAGATGGTTGCAAAAAAAATTGCAAAAATTTGCCGAGAATCTGCAAGAAATTGTTGTTGAGTATTATGGGTAAATATTTTTCACTCTTTAGAGATTTCAATTTTCGTTAGGAAAACCCTCAAAACTGATTTTCGCTAGTTTTTCGGAAATTGGTGGGGTCCATCCTGCTGTAATTAATTTTATGGTCTTCTTTCCTAATAAGTATAACTTGAGCCCTCATCTCCCAGAAAAACAAGACGCTCGGGAACATAAAATTTTTTGAAAATTACAAGGTTTACGGCGTTTCCCATTTATGGCCCCGAGAATTTTGCCAGTGGATGGATTGTAGTGGCGCCATCTACAATTGATTTCCACAGTCCAAAACATTGAAAATAATGTATTTGCAACACCCCCCATCTCAAATTTTGTAAAAAACTTGCATATTTCATGAGTCTCAAAGTTTTGATTTTTTCAACTCGATCTTTTGCAAAAAATAATCTGAACAAAAAATCTGTAACTGCCATATTTTGTGAGAAATGCGCCGAAAACCGATTTTCCGGGTCTTTTGGGGCAATTTTCTCCCCCTACAACAGAATGTTTTCTTGAAAACTCGGTATCATTTTTAATGAGATACCAAATGCCACTTATCACCAGAAAATGAAAATTGCAACTAATAACTTACAGGTTGGCCTTTTTTCCTCCTTCATTTACTGGACTATGTATAGTTATTCCATATGTCTTGTTTTTGTATTATTTTCTTTAACAAAATTTAAATGCACCTTGCCATTTCAGGGGTTTTAAGACTAAACTGTATTTTTTAATTCAACTGAGTGTCTAAAACTAAGAAAAGAAAAGTTATCTGGAGCTGGATTCTACTTGGTGGGAAATTTCTAAAAAGAAAACGCAACTTGCTGAACCCCTGAGATATACTCGACGTGACAGCGACATTACTACGTTGCTCTCCATAGCCTGCTAAAGCCGAATTTATTTGACTTTGTAGCAAAATTGTCTGCAGAAAAATTTGCTGTAGTTTGAAGTGAAGTTAGGAATTTATTTTTGTTAAAGTGCCTGCCTTCAGCAAAATTAACTACAGAATATATAATTTATATTCCGAAGGGGCAATAAGTACCTTGTTAAAGGGGAAATTATTTCAGTTGATAGGAATTTAAAAATCGATAGAAGCGAGAGTATAAAGAGAGTTTAACCTCCGGATGAAATAGTCAAGACACTATCTGCATTATCTTTCGGCTGGCAACTTTCGGCTAACTTTAACAACGTATTTTTCCTTCATTTTATTTACTTCTTTAAAATGATATTGATATAAAAGTTTTAGTTTATGATATGTTATGTCTACATTTGGGCGGGAAATTGTAAAGAAATTTTAATGGGGATTAATTTCTGAAAAATTCATTGAATGGCCTGGCGCTCTGATTTAATCTTAATTCGCATTGATGCCACCATGGCCATTTGATAGGCTCCAATACATGTTAACAACAGTCTAATTTTGAAGAAATTCTAATGGGGATGCAGGGGTGCAATTTGAACAAAAGTTCATAGTTCAATTTCTGAAAAATTCATTGAATGGCCTGGCGCTCTTGGTTAACTTTAATTCGCATTGATGCCACTATGGCCATTTGATAGGCCCTAATGCCTGTTAACAACAGTCTAATTTTGAAGAAAGGTTGTTGTTAACAGGCATTAGGGCCTTTCAAATGGTCATAGTGGTATCAATGCGAATTTAGGTTAACCAAGAGCGCCAGGCCATTCAATGAATGATCAGAAATTGAATTTTGGACTTTTGTTCAAATTACACCCCTGTATCCACATCAGAAGTTCTTCAAAATTAGACTGTTGTTAACAGGCATTAGGGCCTATCAAATGGCCATAGTGGTATCAATGCGAATTTATATTAAACAACAGCGCCGGGCCATTCAATGAATTTTTCAGGAATTGAACTATGAATATTTTTTTCAAATTACACCCCTGCATCCACATCAGAATTTCTTCAAAATAAGACTGTTGTTAACAGGAATTAGGGCCTATCAAATGGCCATGGTGGCATCAACGCGAATTTAGGTTAAACAAGAGCGCCAGGCCATTCAATGAATTTTTCAGAAATTGAACCATGAACTTTTGTTCAAATGACACCCCTGTATCCACATCAGAAGTTCTTCAAAATTAAACTGTTGCTAGCAGGCATTAAGGCCTATCAAATAGCAGTAGAGGCATTAATGCGAATTAAGGATAAACAAGAGCACCGGGCTATTCAATGAATTTTTCAGAAATTGAATTATGAAGATAATGCAGATAGTGTCTTGAATACAGCAAAAATCAGTCATGAGCTTGAATTTAGGATCGAGTCATATCATCCTCGGGTGAAGGAGAATTTTTTTCAGTTTTTATTCAGTTTGAACTATGAAAATTTTTTCAAATTACACCCCTGTATCCCCATCAGAATTTCCTCAAAATTAGACTGTTGTTAACAGGCATTAGGGTTTACCAAATAGCCATAGTGGCACCATGTTAAAATTAGCCGTAAGTTGCCAGCCGAAAGATAATGCAGATAGTGTCTTGACTATTCAAGCCGAAAGTTAAACTCTCTTTATACTCTCGCTCCTATAGATTTTTAAATTCCTATAAACTGAAATAATTTCCCTTCACCCGAATGATATAACTCGATCCTAAATTCGAGTTCATGACGGATTTTTGCTGTATTCAAGACACTATCTGCATTATCTTTCGGGTGGAAACTTTAGGCTAACTTTAACAGTATGCAATAAGTTTTACAAAATGGAATGTAAGGGCAATTTGTTTACAAAAATATAACCAATTTAGCTAATTTGATTGGTTGTTTTTGCTCTTTCTCTCTCTCCATCTCTCTCTCTCTCTCTCTCTCTCTCTTTTCGATTTTTATTCTCCAGCAAATTTTTCTGCAGAAAATTTTGCAAATAAATTCGGCTTAAAGACTCGTTTACCGTGTGGAATGTAATCGCTGTAGTTTGAAATCATATATTTTTACTTTGGCGTGACGTCGGTCGCCTCGAGTATATCTCAAGGGTTGTTTATAACTTCATGTCAAAATAAACGTCAACTGATATACCTATTTCAGGTTGAAAAAATATCGAATAAAAGTTAACGACCGGGTGGCAGCTCGAAACGTCACGTAATCGAGTGAAACTTATGCAGTTCCATTTAATTTTAAGGGTACAGCGATAATTCGGATGGAATTTTGAATAGTTAATTTCCCAATCGTCCCTTAACCCTTTCGCGGACACTTCAGCATATACCGATGTTTCAATTGACCTAATAACAGACTTGGAAAGCATTCCTGTTTTCATTATGCACCAAATTGTTATTTTGTTTGTGATATAATCTGTACTATAACCGATTTGACTAATGGCTCAAGAATCTAAATTATAGCATGTGTCCTGTAACAAACATCCTTAAATAATTGTGCATCCACGAAAGGGTTAATAGATAGAGAATAAAAAACATAGCAAATAACTTTTACGTATAACTTGCTGTTTTTTATTCTCTATCCGGAGTGGGCTATTGAGAGCTGAATGGAAAGTTATCTATTCGACCTTTATCTATTACCCGTATTATCCTTTTACTAATGAGTTTATAAGCAACCGCATCTAGCTTCACTACACATTTCGAGTTGCCAACTACCAACTTATGCCTGTCAACCTAACGTTTTAAATCGTCAACAAGGGTTTCAGTCAATAAGAGTTGTGAGAACTTTTTCATCTATACACATTTTCTTTAGATTGGGAAAGTCCCAAAAACTTTCAATTTAATTCTAATTCCATTCCGGTTTAAGATCTGAAACATGTCAATTTTCATTTAATTTGACATGAAGTTATAAACAACAACTCACCTTGCTATGTTTTCATTTTTGAAAATAAGAAAAATTTCCTTTTTGAAATTTCATTTTTTGAAACTTGCTGAAACGACTTGCTTACAAACAATTGATAAATTATATTTTTACAAACAACGAAGCAAAATATCCTTGATCTGGCTCGAATTTATTTTTTCAGGTAAACAGATCAGGTAAATTGGCCTACCGAGTCTTCAGATTTACTTTTATTCAAATGTTTGAAATATCGTCGATTCCATGAAGATGCTGTTCTGATGTTCGATGTAAATAGCATTTTTAATACGTCTTGCATGGCCAATCAAAACATTTAAATTACTAAACAAAAAATTATTGTCTGTTTTTTGATGAGCTGATAGCAAATATTTTTAACTGTGCATTCCTGGATTAATATTAATCCGATTTTATTCCGTAGTTCAGTAGATATGTTTGCTCAATATCTTGAAAATGACAGAACCGATTTTATAAAAATGTTATCAGTCTGAGATATAGTTTCGCGTTCCGTGAAATAATGAAAATGAAAAGTTTTTTTCATTGGCAATCTAGTAGTTTAAATTATTCGCTCGTAATTTGAAATTTTACAGTATGAAATCAAAATTTCTTATGGGCAATGCAAGCCTACTCGATTGCTAATGAAAAAAAACTTTTCATTTTTACTATTTCACAGAACGCGAATTGACTCCCTGTGGCACTATTCTGGTAATTCCCCGGGAATAGGGAACTGGGGAAAGATTTTACATAGCTTTTATCTATAAATCAGTTTTTTCTGGCCTACTGAGAAAAAAAGTTTGATGTAAATATTTGTAAATTGGGAATAATTTTTGCATTGCGAAATTATCAGGGAAAGTTATTCCCAATTTTATTTTGTTTTCAAAAAAATTGCCACTAACTTTTTACCTTAGTATGCCAGAAAGAAAATATTTAAATAGAATTTATATGTAAATTCTTTCCCCAGTTCCCTATTCTCGGGGAATTACCAGAATAGTGCCACTGGAATCGAAAAACTATAGCCATATTTCTATACTAGTTGGAAACAAAGTTTGCGCCAGACTTAGCATGTAACGTTTTTCAACAAAAGGTTACTAAGAAATTTTCTTCTATAGTGGTTTTTACAGGGATTACCAGAGACAACAGGGATTACCAGAGACTTCGGTTGCTGTCACAGATTAATGAACACCATCTTGAAGCTAAAAAAATGTAGCCCTATTTTAATACGAGCTGAAGAAAAGGTTCGTAACAGATTCAGTATGTAACGATTTGCAACAAAAAAATTGACAGTAGCATTTCGTGACAGCGTCCAAAAATTAACTGGGATCCTTGTAAAAACTGCTAGAAGAATTTTTTTTTTGTAAATTTTGGTTGCGTTACATATTGAGTGTTTCACGAATCTTCATTCCAGCTTTTATAGAAATAGGGATACAGTTTTCGGACTCCAGTATGAAAACCATCACAGAATAAAATTCCTTAGTAAATTTATTGTTGTTGAAAATTGTTAAATACAGAGTCTGCCACAAACTTTCTTTCCAGTTCACAAAAATCAAAAAATAAAATTTTTACGCAAATTGGTAAATTTTACGCAATGTTGAATGGCGATTATCGGCCATGCTCAGAGATGCTAATTCAGGTTTTGTTGATGCTGGGTATAGATTATTACACTACCTTTCAGGAAAACTAAACAAATTGATTGATATCTCGGGCAGTTTTTTAGCAAGGTAAATGTACCAAATTACGGGCTAGTTCATAATTGCGGACTAAAGGAAATAAAACGATAAAATAAGAAAACCTTAAATGCAACTGGCTTAATTCTTAAGAGAAAATATGTATTTGGTATTTGATCATCCTTAATGTGGTGAAAACTTGATTTTGTTAACGCACGGAATTATGTTCACGGACGTAATTACAGAATATATAGCTAGTATAAAGTTCGTAGCGTAACTGTCGTAATAAGTTGATGAAATCTTTGATTGGTTGGTTTTTAGTTGTACCTCGATTTTTGTTACAGAATTCTAATTTTTGTGAGTTGTAACAACTGATACTTTGAAAATTATGAGGTCATCTTCGATTTGCCAAAGTAACTCTTTTCAAGTTTATTTGATATTTCATGTACATAGTTATTCAGAACTCACTTATTACTTGAATGGAAATACGCATAACTTTGGACCATTAAGACGTTATGGTGATTTACTAAATTAATTGTTAATAGGGGAATTACCTAAAAATATAAATCGATCGTTAACATGCAAAAAAACCAGAAAAACAAAGGAAAGTAACCGGAAACAAATTAGAATTTATTCTCGTTCCTGCATTTCATTAATTTTTCTGTGTTAACGGGGTTTCCGTATAAAAGCATCCCACAATGTATACTTGCAAAATATCCAAAAAAATGGTAAATCGATAGTGGATGGATGACATGTTTCACGAATATTTCACAAATGCTTTTCACCCATTCCTGATAAAAGAAAATATCAAGGAACCAATAGTTTTATTTTTGAGTGGATTTTGTAGAGATAACGGAATTATTTTAACAGCTTTATTACCGAATTCGACCCACCTATTGCAGCCCATGGATGTAGCTTTTTTCCACAGTCTCAAGAGTTCTTGGAGAAAAATAGTATATTCTTGGAGAATGGTAAACGATAAACGTGAAGAGTTTGGCCCACTGTTTGAAGGTTGTATCGAATCAACACTCAAACCGGAAATAATTCAAAATTGATTTTGAACATGTGCATTATTTCCGTTCAACGCAAACGCGCTAGATAATGCAAAAATGTTAGTCTATGGCAAACGAAGGTTTGGATGCTAACACCTCCAGTAATGCAGATAACTATGGGCGGCCACTATTAAATCAAGGGAACTTATACGAATTTGCAAACTTATTAGATAAAAGGTTTGGAAATACGAATTACGAATAGGATCGATTGGGCAGAAAATTATCGATCTAGAAATACAACAGAATGGAAGCCTAATCATTTCAACTTCGAAAGTTAAGAAAACCACACTCGAATCAAATTACGGTTCCACAATAGAAAACTGTTTGTGGATGAATTATTAGGCGAAAACGACACACCAGTACTTATAGATAACAATGAGGACAATACGAACAGGAAAGAGTCAATGATTCTTGAAACCAGTCCAAGAGCTACATCTTCTCCTTCAAGAGATATGAAAACCACAGTTGTATCCATATCCAGGCAAATAGGTGAGAAAAACATACAAGCGAGTGGTTCGATAGCATCAGAATTTCCAACTCCAATTTAAAATGGAATTTTAAATGATGTAAAGAAACAAGAGTGAAAAAGTATGAATTTTTTATTCCATTTTTATCTTTTTACTGAGGCCGGTACACGTGTTCACGATTAATATACAATGCATGGAATAACGTACGGAAACAGTTGAAATGACAAAATTTTAGCACGAAATTACAGACAAATCAGTGCTGACTAGTTAACCAATAAATAATATAAAAACCAATTTATTGTAAATAAATCATATGTTAATAAGAAAGTTATCGCTTTACATTTGTTATTGACATTGTCATCTCATGGATATTTTGAATTTCACAAACTAAAAAATCAACTTAAAATTTCAAAACCCTTAATAGTCCAGAATATGGTACATTTACCTTACAAGCCATTTTCCATATATTTGAAGAGATAAATGTTACTTAGTGTTTAATCTCACGCATCGTGTTCAAATTTCACGCATTGTTTTTGTAATTTAGAAAATTAATTTTTTTTATCATTATTAATTTCTTTATATCTTATTAATTTATATTTATGTCTAACTTCCTATTAGAATCTTAATGTTTCTTATTAGATTTTGGTTTATCAGCGTAACACACATACATAAACCGCCGTGGAATCGAAATTATGACATTTTCTTTTTAATTGGCGAATATGACGCTCACACCAATACTTTATCTAACATCCTACTTCCACGGAATTCGTATCCGAATTTTAGAAAATTGGCCAAATTTCTAAAATTAACATTTCTATTTTTTCTAACTTTTTGTTTATTTGATCTGCAGATCACGGGATCCATTACTTTAAAATTTTATTAACAAATTGTTGCACCGAGATTTAGGAAATTGTAATAATATTAAGATTACAAGAAATTTCTACTCAATTGCGCGAAATAAAATTTTTGCTACGATTTTTTAATTATCTCCACAAAAATAAATATTACTTGACTTAAAGTCAGGGATGTAATCTACGTAGTTGTTGACGCGTAATCTGTTCGGTAGAGTACATAGCGATTTTTGGCGTCGCTGAAGTTTGCATTTGAATTGGAAATCCTGCTAACCTCAACTAAATGGACCACAGGAGATGTTTTATTTGATTCTATTCAATAATATAAAGTAAGTTGTGCACGGTTAAAATACGTGAAACTACATTAATAATTAGTTGAATTAATTTTAAAAGATTTTTAGGTCAAAAATTTGAAATGAATTAAAAATCGTTAATTAACCGGAGACATTTATCTAGAAATATGGAATCGAAGAGAGAGTTTAGAGAATTTTCTACTTTCTTTCATATGCCTGTTAACTGTGGCATTCAATTTCCAATTATGATGTTTAAGAATCTTTGCCACTTGAAGTTTAAATATCGTGTTAGAAATGTGCAAACTAAGATTAAAAAATATGGGTGTGTGAGTGTTATGAAACATGTTCAGATCCTTTAATAAATATCATGAAAACTTTTGTGATCGTTCCTTTCATCGATTGGATTTTTTGTACTTCTTTTTGTACATCCTTAGGATGCCAATGATTGTCGAATGTTCATGGGCATCGGTGCAATATCAGTTCGGTGCCATAGCGAAGACTACGACTAGTTAGTTACACACACATGACACGCTTCGCATATTTACGTAATCCTAATACAAATTAATGCGCGCGTCTCAATTGGCATTTTCTTCATGAATATTTTTATTAATTCGTGATTGCCAAACTCACGCACATCCATGTACGCAAACAAGCATGCATCAACCACTCCAACGGGGAGAGTTCGGTCGTATTGTATTTACCATGTGTGGGAACAATTTTTTTCTAGAGTTTATTGATATTCGTGCTTAGTCCTTTTAATATTTCGTTAATAGCTCTCAAACTTAGAGAAGTTGCACAGGCTCGATCGGAATATACAACAACAATAAACTTTAATTGGTTTCGCAATCATAAAGTTAAACCCATAATCTCGTGCCTAGTTTAGTTGGTTTTTAAATATTTTAATTTACAACAAATTTAAATGAAAATAGATTACCCATAATTTCTAAAAAAAATTAGAAAACAAACTCAGACAATTGCCGAGAGGGCCAGGAATTGTTTGGTATGCAAATACGAAGTTTTACTATTAGGTAGGTACACATTGACATTTAATTTTTAGGTTAGGTTGATCAACAAATTTAATCTAGTAGAGAACACTACTAACTACACGGTTAAATCAAATTGTATTAAATGTAAACTTTGTTGAGCAAGTGGCCTTGTGAATCTTTCCCCGTATGGCGTCTTTCCGTATCGAGATGAAGAAAATAACACCCGTTTGTTTTGCTTTTTTCACTTAGAAAAACAATAAAACTTTCTTATCTTTCTGTTTTTTTTTTTTAAGTGAAAAGCGCAAAACAATCGGGCGTTATTTGCTTCATCTCACTTGCTCAACAAAATTTACATACACAAGTGGATTGCCCCTACATATGGTCCTTCGAGCCGGATAGTAAAATCATTGCTCCAATTTTGAGCAAATTTACGTTACTTACTATTCAGTATTCATCCGGTGCGAAGTGCGTAACGTTAATAAAAAGTGTAGCTACATATTTAAACGAAAAGTGTAGACCCAAAAAGTGTAGTTACAAAAGAAAAAAAATTATGGAATTCGAAATACGTGGTTTAATTAAAATTATTAAAAATATTCAAAAAATATTGAGAATCACAGTGCTACACAAATAAGTTTAAGTATATATATTCTTTATAAAAAAATTATTTTTTAATTCAGAAAATCATCGAAACCACAAGTACAGAGTGTGTGATTTAATGTGTCTGGAATTTGTTCAAAATTTTTAAATACAATTTGCATGTTGTGATTGGCGGTATGGCTCTACACATGGAAGCGCCTTTGACCAAATTCATTTAATTCTATAATAATGCAAAAACCATCGGATCAATGAGTGTCGACTAAGTTGAGAGCACTAAAAAAACTCCACACTCGACAGTCATTGATCCGATGATTTTTTGAATTATTAAAGAATTAATTGAATTTGGCCGAAAACGCTTCCACGTGTAGGGCCATATCGCCAATCACAACATGCAAATTGACTTGAAATTTTTTGTTCAAATTTCAGACACCATGCTAAGTTAATAACACTAAATCGCACACCCGGTACTTGAGGTTCCGATAATTTTCTGAATTAAAATACTTTAATTATTTTTTTTAAGAATATAAACTTGTATGTGTAGTACTGTGATTCTCAATATTAGTATTTTATAGTATAGTATAGTATATAGTATATAGTATATAGTATAGTATAGTATAGTATAGTATAATATAGTATAGTATAGTATATAGTATATTATAGTATAGTATTTTATAGTATTTTAATAATTTTAATTAAACCACGTATGTATCATGAATTCCAAACTTTTTTTTTGCAGCTACACTTTTTGATAATTTGTGTATCTACACTTTTGAGTCTACACTTTTCATTAAAATGTGTAGCTACACTTTTTACTAGCATTAAGTACTTCACACGGGTAGTATTTAATCAAAACGCTCGCAGTCGAGTGAAAAAACTATCATCCACGTCCAGAGCGATTTAAAACGCAAACATTATTAACGAATTCAACGCATTACTCACGCGTGGAAAAATACAGGCAGCCAATTTGTGACGCATGGAAAATTGAATAGCAGTCATCACTGGTTAAAAAATATTATCATCATCGCGTGGTTGTTCAACGAAAATATCCAGAGCGCATGCAATCGAGCGAAATATTAACAACAATGAGTCCAGTGCGCTCTCATTCGAACGAAATATTATCAACACAGCGTGGGTTCCATTGCGCTCACATTTTGAACAAAAATGTTGTCGACCCAGTGGTTTCCAGTGCGCTCGCCTTTCAAGCGAAAATATTATCGATACTCAGTGCGGTTTCCAGTGCGCGCTCGCATTTCGAGCTTGAAAATTATCAACAAGTTCCATACAGGAGTATCCAAGTATATGTATGTACTATCAGCCAGTAGAAGGTACGAACTTTTCATTAAATCAAATTATATAAAGTAATTAAATCATGGCGGATACAACTGCTCTTAAGAAGCAGCAAACTTAAAATAAATAATTATAATAAATAATTTCATAAGAACTGCTACCCACAAAATACCCATTGAAGAATTCAAAACCCGCTTTGCTCGTGTCGAACAATTATTGACCGAGTTCACCGCAAATGAAAAAAAAATCTTTACTATTTCCCCCCACGAGGAATCAGACTTGCAATATGAAGAGATTTATTACACGGCCGTAACGGGCCTTAATACCTGGATTAGATCCAAGGCCCATGCAGCGGGAAATAGATCCCCAGATATTTCATTTAACGTAACAAACAACGGGACGCATCACGAAATCAAATTGCCGATGATTCATATACCCCCATTTTCAAGGGACCTCCATTTTCTTCGTGGTGAAGTAGCAGTTCTATTGCGCCATATTAGCATAACCAGCGTCTTCAAAATCATGTTATCCTGGGACCATGAAATTTGGAGCCAGTGAATCCCATGATAGTAATATAATTTGCAATTTTTTGCTGAGTAGAAATTTCATAAGCATAGTACAACATGGTTTTTATGAAAAACGTTCAGTTTTGAGCTATCTGGTTATGCTTTTGAGATGTATTTCTAGAACTATTGTAGCTAGTTCTGGTGTTCCATAGGGGTCTACTCTAGGACCTTTATTTCTAATAATTTTCATTAACGATCTATCTCGTGCGCTTGTATGTCCCCACCTATTCTATGCTGATGACTTAAAAATCTACTTAAGGATCACGAACTCTAACGATTGCTATCGATTGCAGACTGTCATGCAAACATTGAGCTCATGGTGTGTGACTAATAACCTAAATCTAAACATTCAGAAATGTGTTGTAATGACCTATTCTAAGAGAAGCAACCCTGACCTATTTGACTATTACATCTCAGACATTAGATTGGCTAGAGCCAATCATATTACTGACTTAGGAGTTACCTTTGACTCTAAATTATCATTCGACAAACACATTGATCAGATTTGTTCTAATGCTCACAAAATTCTCGGCTATATATTTCGCACCGGTAAAGATTTTCGTGACCCAGCGGTGTTCATAATTCTTTTTAACTGTCTAATTAAGAGTGTCCTCGAGCATGCAACTCAAATTTGGAATCAATTTTATGAAAATGTTCAGTATGGTCAGCCTGGAAAATAGGAGATGTGCACATGATGAGTTTCATTTGTACAAAATAATAAATTTTAAAATTGGAACCTCCGCCTTATTATCGTTGAATTTGTATGTTCCTGCTTATAGGACGAGAAACCATCAATTATTTCTTCCAATACTTTCGCGTACTAATATTGGATCCTCAAACCCGCTTTCCAGAATGCAAAGTGGTCATAACGAGCTTTTCTACTCCTTGGACTTGTCATTGTCTATGAAACAATACAGATCTGGGGTTTATCATTGTCTAACACAAAATCAGTATTAATTTCTCTTGTACATATTAGTTGCTTTGCCTCAGTGTTGCACTTGATTTTTATTGTCCTATCGATATTAGATAACCAAAAATGGTTAGTGGCTTCCATATATGTATTTTAAGCGGTCCACAATTAACTTAATTTTAACTTCATTTTCACTTGACTAACCTTCAAACTTTCAATTTGACTAATTTCAATTTGTAATCGAGTAAAAATTAATTTTAGTTTTTTATATTTTTTATCTCGTAGTATTATAATTATTATTCTTATTATTTTGTATATTTATATTTCTTAGCTTTGTTTGTAGCTAGAGGCGACACGTAATTGGGCTTTGTCTGTGTGTCGCCCAATTGGAATTCTTAAATAAATAAATAAGTAACGGATGGCAACTATATCGATGCTCTAAATAAGTTAACAGCTGCCAATGTGAAACGACTAATGGATACGCCTGATGAAGTCATCCGTGGTCTATGGGCGTTGGGCGAAAACACAGAAACACGAGATCACTGGCTCATCTGTCTGTTGCTACAGAAGTTAGATGACAAATCCAAAGCATTGTGCGCTGAGTACACCCCTGATTTAAAAAATCCTCAATTTTCAAACTTCATAAAATTTCTAGCAAGGCGGCGAATGGACACATTACAAATCACCAACATGTCATTAAGTAAGCCAAAAGCTCCGACCAAATTCAAAAGCCATGTCAGTACCGAAACCACAACTTTCAAGTGCGCAATGGAGTCAGTCATGCATTAAATAAAATTAAAAATAAAAACTTAAAATTAACAAGGTTGTCAATAAACAGGGAAGACTCGCAAGGCCGCTTGCTTACACAAAAATTTAAGTCAGCAAGTGGATTGCCCCTACACAAATGAAAGAAATATTTGTCAGGTCAGTGAACGAAATATTTAAAGATGAATTCCACTTGATATTTTTTTTAATATAGCCAAAAGCCAATAGATTACAGCAAAATATATTTGTTTCGAATTTTTTGTTACATTTCTAAAGAGTCCGCACTATGAAATTCTTAATTGACACTAACACTTGCTGTTTTTTATTCGCTATCCGGGGAGGGCTATTGAGTACGTATTGTCGTATTATCGCAGTACCGTTATGCTGGAAACACATGGACAGAATTCTGAAAGCAGAAAAATTAGAATACACATGTTTATATGGTTTAATACATGTATTCTGCTTTGTTATCATGATTCTGATTCATGTCTCTATTTCTAATTTTTCTGCATTATAGTAGGCTGCAGTACGTAAAAGAATACAAATCTATCAATCGCAACTATGTTCATGCGATTTTTTTTTGAATTTTTTGTATTTTAACGTATTAACCATTGTGTAATCAATCAGAATGGAGGAAAAAATTATTGAATTTGTCAGACAAAATAATTGTTTGTACGACAAAATAGACGTGAAATATAAAAATGTAAATTTGCGTGAAAAGTTGTTTAACGAATTGGCTTTACAATTAAAAATTCCGCGTAAGTAGTTTTAATATTTTTGATATATGTTTTACATTGACGTTAAAAATAGTTAGAAATTTACTTTATGAAAACCAATTTTTGTATTTTATTTTCAGATGACAAAGTAAAACAGCGCTGGAAGACATTAAGAGACAAATTTCAACGGGAAATTAAAAAAGGAAATAAAAATTCGGGTAGCGGAGCAACCAGCTCTAAAAAGGAAGTGGCTTCAGGCTTTAATGAGTTTAAAAGATGTGAATGGGCCAAATGAAAAGTAAAACTAAAATGCAAGAGAATAATGAGAGGTTTATTTAGTGGTATTTTTATTTGTAGGACTGTGGGTAGTTTTACAAAAATCAACGGGGTGAAGATTTTTATGCGTTCGATGACGTTGATATGCCAAGTTCTGACACTATCAACGAGACACGTGTCAGTGAATCATCGTCTGAATCACGTAGAGCCTCTACATTACGGAAGCAAAATAAAGCCGATGCTGCACTAGAATCGGTATCACATCAAATGTCCGAAATCATCTCGCTAGCAAAAACAACGTTTGCAGTTTCACAGCCGATAGAGTCGCCAACCCAAAGATTTTTTAAAGATATTGCTACTTAAGTAGGCAATGCTAATGTATCTCCGGGGAAATTTGCAAAAATCCGGCTTTTTTTTCTTTTTTTTTTTCTTTTTAGTCCATGCCATCTGTTTTGGGGCCGAAGCACTCCCTGCTCTTTCGCGGTTTATTTTTCCGTCTTACTTTACGCATAATTTGCCAAATCGAAGACGTACGGCTATAGGTCCGATTTTTATAACCATCTGCACATTGCAAGCTCCATGCCAGCCTATACTGGCATGAAATCCGGCTTGAAGTCATTAAAATGATAACGCAAAATTTGTATGAAAACTAATAAATAATTTTTAAGTCTTAATTATTATTTAGAAACAAATGTTTTATCTCTTTTGAAGATACTTATCAAAACTGGTTACATTATATTTAAAAAATCTTTCAAATTCACTCTCATTGAAAATGCGTCATTTGTTGAATTTATCGCAAACCTGTGTTGGGCCAAATGGTTTACTTCTTGCCACCAGCTCACTTCTATTAGACACCCTTCATTATTGAAATAGTCGATGAAGCTTTGCAAGATATAGTTGGAGAGGAATCATGTAATTTTATAAAATTATGTAGTACTACAGTTGCTCCAACAATTTTCTCGACCATATTGAGTTAATATTGCCATTTAAAATTTGTTCGCCAAATGCACTTTTAATGCAGAATCTCACCATCACTTTGACTGTCATATGCTCCAATATCAACAGCCGAAATTTCGAACATTTTCTTTCTGCAAATATGGGTTTACCAAATTATTTAGGATTTACAATTGTTGTACGGGTTGTCATTGTCATAGGGGCTGCTTTCGTAAATTGCATTTTATTGAAATAACCAAACTTGATTAATGAATTCATTATTAAAAAAAAAACTTGACAGACACTCTATAAAAAATCGAAAAGCAATAAAAAAAATTGTGCTTGTCAAAAAAGACGATCATGTAGTTCGCTTGAAATTCTGACGGCAGCGCTGCCGACAGAAAATCTGCTCGTGTGTTTCCAGCATTAAATTAAAAATAAATTCATCCATAAAACAGACTTTTAGTTTTAATGACCTAAAATATACCAATCAACATATATCTTGACATGACATTAACCAGAATTCAGCTTGCTGCGTTTTCAATTTTTATTGTAAGATTAAGTTGTGGTTTAAGGGTTGTAAAGACAAAGGCATTTTCAAAAATTAACCTTTTAAAAATCACAAAATGATTTGTGTATCGCAAGTAAAAATTCTCTCATAACGGATATGCCGATTATTTTTAATGTTTTGACATGGGGATGCTTATAAAAGAATTAGCACGGGCATCAAAATTCGATTGCTTATCAAATAAAAAAAAAACAAGTTTGAGCCTAAGGCTAAAAATTTAAACATCAAAGATGGGGCTGTAAATTTTGCTTAATGCCTAAATAAAAAAGCTTAACACTACTGATTTGTTTTGGGCTAGAGTACTTGTACTTATATAGGCCTAAAAATAAAAGAGTTTGAGCCCAAAAATTGATTTTCGGCACACCAGCGTTTTTCGGTTCTCTCGTGTTTATTTTTCTGTTTTTTATTTTTATTTGTATATAGGTTCAGATTAAATGAAACCATTTCCAATTTGAACGAAACTTTTTCCAAATTAACAGAAACCTTTTTCAAATAAAACGAAACCCTTTTCAAATTTAATAAAACCTTATTTAATTGGAAAGAAACTTTTTTCAATTCGAATGAAACCATTTACGATTGGAATGAAATCTTTTATAGTTACTTGATCGCCTTTGAATTTAATACTGAGATTCATAAAGGACAGATTATTATAAATTCAACAAAAAATTTATTTAAAATTCAACAAAATTTAGTTTTATTTGGTATTAGCAAGAAATTTACGGCAATATTTCGCCTGCCGCTGCAGCAGGAAGTGTCATCATCATATCTATTATGAAGTTCGTAGAGTCCGCAAATGTTATTGAACTCACACTGTCCCTTATAACTTCCACCATATTCTGTTCCCTCGTTGAACCCAATAAACTTCTAGCACTTTTATTTTTGAAAATGCCTGTTCAATTGGGTTCAACATGGAGGAGTATGGTGGTAGAAACCTTAAATGATTTCCTGAGTTTTATATTATATTCTTGACCTGCGCAGTTTTCTCGATTTGGGCATTATCCATTATAAAATAATATCCAGTGCTCTCTAAATTTGCAACGTGTTCTTCAATGAATTCGCAAAATTTGCTTGAATTGCATGTAGAGTTAGTTTTATTTGGTTTTATCAAGGTAACATTTCAACCTCTTATTGTAGGAAGGATAATTCGAGCAGTCGGATTCATCGATAAAAATTAATCTTTCATGATTCTGATGAGCCCACACTCGAGTTTAACAGTAATTTGTATTGTTGTAGAACAACTTGGTTTTCAAACTGGATCCTAGACAATAGTAATAATTAGGTTTCACATTTCGGCATTCGCATACAGTTACGGACAAGAAATGTTTACTTTAAACTTCCGTTGCCATATTATTCGAATGCCAAATAAAAATGAATTTGTTGAATTTTAAATTATTGAAAACAGTTATTATAGATTATTTTCATAAATCTCAGTATTAAATTCAAAGGCGATCAAGTAACTATAAAAGGTTTCATTCGAATTGAAAAAAATTTCATTCCAATTGAATAAGGTTTTATTAAATTTGGAAAAAGTTTCGTTCAATTTGGAAATGGTTTCATTTAATCTGAAAAAGCTATATTACACTCACTAATTGATATCGTAGATGAGAAACAGGTGCATAGAGAGAGCACAAAACCAAATTGGCACACCAGCGTGTTTTGGTTCTCTCGTGTTTACTTTATTTTTTATTTCGTTGCATATTCTTGGGAGAAAATGTCGTTGCATTTTTTCTATATAATGCGACGCCAAAAACATCTTCGATGTTAAAATAACAAATTCAGAGCAATTTGAAAAATGTGCAAGGGAGAGGGCGAAAACGAACTACAACACCAAAAGAAGATAAAAGAATAGTAAATTACCTAAATCGCAACCCCCAGAAAAAAATCAAACAAGTTCAGAATGAAATAATTATCACTTGAAAATTCAAAATCTCTCAGATGACTGTACGAAGACGACTACACGAGGCAAATGTCAAATCCTTTTTTTAAGTACGTACTTGGAACTGTTGAATAAGCGCGCGGTTTCTAAAAGATTTGGAGCAAGAAACACTTGATTGACCACCGCAAACCCAATTGAGAATATTAAATTTAAAGCAAAAAATGGCGGTAGAAATTGAAAGGCAGCCAAAAGCAACTTTTGCTGCAATAAAAAATATCTCGGATCAAATTCCAACACCTTCTTCATAGAGTGATTGCAAAGAATGGTGGGAATACATCATATTAACTTAATTTAAAATTAATGATTATTCCTCGATATTTACAAATACAGAATAAATGTCATTTCGAATAACAAATAATTTTTCTTTTTTTTAAGCTAATTTTTGGGTCAAACTTTTAAACTTACTCGAATGATTTGTTAAATTTTTGCGATGCATAAATAATTTTGTAAAGGACTGTATACTTTACTAAAATTTGCTTATTGTTATTTGTATACATGAATTTATGTATACATTTTGCGAATAATGACGAATCTTCAGTGTAACCGTAACACCAAATTGTGAAGTATGAAAGTTAAAATAGATAATGAAATTATGAAAAAAATTGGGGGCCACAATAAATTATGAATTATGTGGTGGGCCGCAGTCGATCGCAAAATCGGTGACAAGTTAAAGAAACGATAAAATATAGACATATGTAAATAGCAGAGCTTAAGTGTACCCAAATTATATAACATCTCCAAACTACCTAACAAATGAAATTAATCTAATTCACAAATACTTTTAGTAATATAATATAAGAGATAAATAAATACATTTAACAGTGTAGAAACAAAAAACTGAATAAAGATGATTTTATTTTTGAATGGAAAGGCTACTTAAAAGCTAAAGGCTAATTTATTTAATAAACATATTTTTTATATTATATTCTCGGAAGAGCAATATTTTTACATATTTATAGACAAAATTTATTTCTGAGGGATTTATGATAAGCTCATGAATGCATGAAAATGAAATAATAACGAATATACATAAATTCATTAAAAAATATTTCAATTTTTTACATAATCTGATCCTTCTTCAAAAGCTTTATATCGTTTATTAATAATGTACGTATCTATTCAAGTTTTTTTTATATATTTTTGTGTACTGCAATATTCAATCCTTTTTACAATTTTTTTTATTGTAATATATTTTAGAATATATATATATAAATTGATTCGATGAATATGACGATATATTTAATCTCATGCGATGGAATTTTCATTTTTTCATTTATTACTACTTGATTCAATCATGAATAGATGTGAAAAAAAAACTTGATAAAAATTTTAATTTTGAAATATGTATTTTGGTGTGAGCAGTACAATATGTGTGCACTTTCCCGCATGTCAAACTTTTAAGGTTTGTTAATTCGCAATGATCACCCGCAAGTTTTTTAACGAACTCAACAAAAAAAATATTGAGAGCCCGAACCTGGAATAAGTATGCACACTAACAACTATAATTTTACTAAAGTATCATTTTTAAAATATATATACCATGTTTAATATTCAGATCAAATTAATTTTAATTTCAAAGGGGTTTTACAATGCTGAAAACATACACGAAAATATCCCACTGTTACGTTTCATATTTTCCTGCAAAATGATTCTATTATATAAAAAAAAAAATTAATAAATATTTAAAAGTTTTGAGAATCCAAATTGATCCTTATTACAGTTCCCTTAATTCTCTATACGTTTGTATTATCATCAGACGTTGTTATGAAATATTAACAGCGGGATATTGTACCAGTGACTGGTAATTTGTAATATAATTGTCTAAAAATTAATAATTCGGTTAAAATATTTTGTAATGCAGAATACAGATGTTTTATTTGACATCATCTGTAATTATATTGGGCGGATTTTGAAATGTAATGCTTTAATTCATAACGATATATTAGACTAGTACCAGACTAATTAACAAAATTAAAAAATAATAATTAAGTATTAAAATACAAACCATTATTGTTACTATTATTGTGATTAAGACCACTGTGACTAATTATACTCGTAATACTATTATTATTCCTTCGATGGTGTGTTCCTAAAATTTGATCTATACTATACACAGCTCTTGGTTTCGAAATTGGACTATTCTGCGATGGACGTAGTCCGATCGTTGACGAGTGATTTGTTGCACTTGACATCATTTTATTTATAATACAAGTTTACAATTACAACAATATAATTTATAATATTTTTTCACAAAAACTATTTTCACACTTTGATTAAGTTAAATCACTGATAAAAAATACTTGTTATAATTATAACACCATAATACTATTATTTTGCACACTTTCAATTTTTTTTTTTTTTTTTATCACAAATTATTCTGATTTAATCATTAATCCACATTTATACACATAATAATAAAAAAACCACAAAGTTAATATAATTTAATTAAAGCAATCATCACAGTACAACAAAAAACACAATAAAAAACAAAAAAATAATAATTTTGTTTTTGGTTTTAATTCATCAAAAATCAACCACTAACTGAAATCGACTCAAATAATTCATCCAATAAGTAAAAAAAAAAAAAAAAATTTTGTTTATATGAATATATTCGGGTTTATATTGTGTACTGTTTTTGTTTTTTTTTTTTATTTCAACTAAGGGGTAACACCACCAAACAAAAAGCAATAACAAATTTATTTTATATTGATTACATTACAGGTAACTATGACAACGAAATATTACTATTGCTCGATTGGAAAAAGATAACCACATCGAAAAAGTGAGATAGCAAATTCTTTATTTTTATTTATCCATCCTTATCCCCACCACTATATACATAAAAACGATATATAGGGAAAACAAAAAAATTAAATGGCGTTTTATTATGTACAGAATAGATTAAAAAAAAAATAGAATAAAAAAATTATCGCCATACTCAAAAAATGTAATTTGTTGTCTCAATTTACTGTTACAAATCGGAGAATTAAATAAAGGATATGAAGAGGAGAAATTTGATTTTATTTGTTTTTATCACACGTGGCATGTTATTATTCTTATATATTATTATTTTTTTTTTTATATATTGGGTTTGTGCCGGAATTTTTATTGTATTAAATTAATTAAAATTTTATTTGATTGATCGTAAAAAAAAATAAAGTTAGTGTTGTTTGTTTGGCTGACGATATTCCCATTTTTAATTAAATGGTACAGTAATGTAAATGAATGGGGGGTTCACATGGTACAGATATTTTTAAGGATAATTATATATTAGATTATATGTTTATGGTTAATTATGGTCTTGGAAATTTTAATTTGGGACCTAATAAATTGTTATACGTACGAATGTGTATTATGTAATGCACTTTATTAGTTCTATACTGTCTGCAAAATATGACCATTAAAGGTAATTTGGGTGTGTATTTTAAGCTGGCACCAGATTAGCGAAACGAAAAATATTTTGCCAGTTAGCTCGAGATGTCGCTAACTATTTGTGCTGATCAAATTATTCATGTGTATAAAGACAGGTAGTAGTTGAAAATAACAACATTGAAAATGAAATATAGTGTTAGATATAAAAATTAATGCCTAAATAGGATCACACATTATACATTTCTTTGATTTATGGGCAAATATTACTGTCGGAGTGTAAAGTAATCCATCTTCTGAGTAAACAGATTCTAAAATCAAGATATTGTTATGCTTGGGTTTTCTTTAAAAATAAATTGTGAGTAGAAACGGAATTTCTTATAACGTAACACTTCTTAGTAGGCTAAGAATATCATTTAAAACAATAATTTTTCAGTAATTTAAAGGTTTATTCACAATCCACATATACAAAAATTTAGAATAAAAATATGGACAAATTAGAAAATATTCAACGCATACGATAACACTTGTCGATTTTTTGATAAACATCAAAGTAATTTGCGCCGCATTATGCTCTAGTGTTTTTGAGTTTTCGACATCATTCATCGGTTTGGTATTAAATAAAGCTGTATGTCTGAATTTATCAGGAAAATATGTTATGGCCTAAACAAACTCGATGCGCGGGATGCGCGTATTTCGCGTCTCGCTGATAAATCAAAGTAAAATATATGAAATTTTATGAACGAATATAATATACTGGACGCGCGATACGCGCGTAAATATAAGTTTCGACTCTATATTTTCGTTGTTACGCATCCAAGTGTCATTTTGTTTTTAAAAGTTTGGCGGTTTTTGTTTTTGTTCATGCTTTTGAAATTTCATTTATGTAAAATTCTTTGGATTTTTCGAAAAAAAAGTTACCCGGTTTTTGTGTAAAAGAACATGAAAAAATATTACCCGATGTTTGTCATAGTATTTGTAAAAAACGGAAATTTTTTTTTGCTTTTGAAATGTAGACATTCCAAAATTACATTTGTTTGGTGCGAGTCACATTAGTGAAAAAAAATTTCAAAAATATTATTATGGAGTTTAATTTGTGTGATCACGAAATAGTTTTTGATGCGGAAGGTTTTGTAATGTACGAAAACGATTCTGTATACCTGCAGAATATAACCAGTGAGAAATTATTTGTAAATTGTTTAATTTTTTTATATTGAATTAAATTTTAATTTTTATTGTAGCTGGTGTTATCATAGCGGCCAAATATACGGAAGTGGCAAACTTTTATAATCTCAAAATGGTTAATAATAATGTACCTGGTGTGTGTGAAAGTTACAAATGAAATAATTTGTTTATTAATTTTTCTTTTAAATTATAGAATTAAATGCAGTAGAAAACCAACCTCAAACCATTGAGATTGTGGCGCCAATAAATTGTGAAAATGGTATGTGGTAAGAATAAATTTACTAAATAATTTTCCTATTTGTTATTAATACAATTATGTATATTTTATTATTGATTCTATAGATTTACTGCCGCCGGTACAAGAGGATCGGCGTTCTATGAAGTGGACTGAGGGGCAAACGAAATACATGCTCAGTTTATATGGAAATAATTTTGGTGAAGTTGGGCCCCTAAAACAATTTAGGACGAAACGTTTAATGTGGCAGTACATCGGTAAGGAGCTAGAAAGAAATTCCATCAGGTGTTTTCAGAACTTCAAGTAGAGGCCCGATATAAATGTATTATGAGAAGACGCAAGAAGGTGTTAGATAACAACTCCACAAGTGGGGCGGTATATACAGAGGCTATATATGAGGCGGAAATTGACTCTATCGTCGCTTTAGATGACTCGCTGTCGCCGATTCGATCATATCACCCCGCCGTGTGGTGAGTAAAATTTAGTTCAACGTCTGCTCCACCATCAAAAGGCGATAAAAACGAACATTGATGTATCAAGGCCCAAGCCCTGTCCTACACCATCTCCTTCCGCACGTTATTCATCAACCATACCAAAACTAACCTCACCATCTCCCTTGTCATTACCATCACCACCATCCCTCCTAGCATTACCATCATCCTTACCAACCCCACCATCATCCCTAGCATTGCCATCATCCTCACCAACCCATCATTCTCACCAATACCAATACCCTTATCGTCATCATCCTCATCAATACCTTTAACATCTTCCATTATCACTATCATCCTCATCATTACAATCTATCTCACGTATACCATTATCCTCGTCATCAGTCTTCCAAATTTCCATTCCAGGACCATCTACTTCGCGAGCCTGCGGTACCCCCAATATCAACACAAAGACAAAGCAGTTCGTCATCA